>CM016620.1:110210116-110810116 GCA_005393395.2 Gossypium australe | reverse complement strand
CCTTTCAAACTAATGAGCTTTTATATTCTCATTTGTCTACAACAATTTTATTCTATTAAAACTATTGTCTCAAACTATTGCACACAGGGAAAGAAGTCTTGTTGCAACAAGCTTATTGTGTATTCAGATTTTGCAGTTTTTCTTGTTCTTTTTGCTGGTTTCCATTAGATCACTTGTTTTGTTTCATGTCCTATTGCAATTATGTTCGGCTTTACTATCTCCATAGATATCTCTTTTCATCTTTTGTTGTATATTGGATCAAATGATGCTGACAATTTTGATACTTGGACAATGTAGATTGAGCTGAGGAGAGAATTAGGTATGGATGAGGATCTTCCTGCTGTTTTGTTGATGGGAGGAGGGGAAGGAATGGGTCCCATTGAGGCTACTGCTCGTGCACTTGAACATGCATTATATGATGAGAATCTTGGGGAGCCATTAGGTCAAATCCTTGTCATTTGTGGCCACAACAAAAGGCTTGCTAGCAAATTGCTTTCAATTGATTGGAAAATTCCTGTTCAGGTATAGACTTTTCTTCAAAGTTTTAATTGTAACTTTGCACAGCTAAGTCTTCTACGTATATATCCTATCCAGATACCTTTTTCAAGAACCATGAGGAAAATGGTGATAAACATATTCTAAACTCTAAAAAAATATCTATATCATATCTCCATGTGAATTAAGCATGCCAAACCGTGTTATCATCATTGCTATTTAAGGAAAGGGTTTATGTTGGCAACCGGTCTTTCTGAAATTGCACAATCTTATAGGTCAAGGGATTTGTCACCAAAATGGAGGAATGCATGGGTTCTTGCGACTGCATTATTACAAAGGTAACTTTCTAGTGACAGACATAGTATTTGGATGCATGTAATAAGTTTTTTTCCTTAATTCTGAACGACTCTTGCTTCAATAGGCAGGCCCAGGGACTATCGCTGAGGCTATGATACGAGGTCTTCCTATAGTTCTGAATGATTTCATTGCTGGGCAGGTAAGTTTTCTCTTTCTCTTTTTCACTTTTATCTGTGAGCTTTCTGAAGTAGATTAGATATAGATTGCTTTTGGGAGGGAGTTTGAGGTATCTTAGGTAGATTTATTTTATAGTTATCATGTTGACTATATTTCATTTGTCTAAATATTGTACTTCTGTTCATAGTCTGGCCTAATTTGAGTTTCCCTAATTTGTCAAACATAATAAATTAATAAGTTGACCACATTATATGTAACTGAACTAGGCTGAAACATGTTGAAATATAAATGGAATTACAATTTATAAAGTTCATGCACCCTATGGATTTCACCTGTCAGCTGCAAGTAAACTAGAGAAAGAGGGAAGTATAAGCAAATAAAAGTACACAAAACATGGCTTGTAGGTACTTTCCCCTGTATATTCTAGAATGCCATATATATATATACATGTATGTGTATACATGATTATATGCCATACCTTATTATTGTGTTAGCTGGTCATGCCTTATAATGGTCATGACATAGAAAGTTGTATATAAGCAACTTTGCTTCCTCCTAGATATATATTCCTATCAGGATTGGCAAGTTACCGAAGTTGAAACTATGTTTTACTGGTACAATTTACCAGGCTATTTTGCTTATAACCTCAATATGAGTGGTGCAAAAGAATCTTGTAATGGGGTTTTTAACTCTTTCCAAATAAGTTAAAAATCATGGTTCCGATGATACAGGAAGTTGGCAATGTTCCATTTGTGGTGGAAAATGGATGTGGGAAATTTTCGAAGTCACCAAAAGAGATAGCCAATATCGTAAGCCAGTGGTTTGGTCCCAAAGCAGATGAACTCAAGTCCATGTCTGAAAATGCTTTAAGGCTGGCTAGGCCTGAGGCAGTATTCAAGATTGTCCATGATCTCCATCAGCTGGTCAGACAGAGAAATTTTGTACCCCAATTTTCTTGTACAACTTAGGTCCACTAGAAAAACTAAACAAAGAAATAGTTTTTCTAACGATTTTCCCCTTTTTGATTGCATTGTCAATTACCTTGTTTTCTTATTTCATTAGTTTGCTATGGTAATCTGAGAAAATAATATCTTTTGTGTCTTATCACTAATATGATTCAAGCTATGACAAGCTGAGAAAGTATAATATTAACATACAGTTTTCTGAATTTCCAAAGAGAACCTTGTAGAAGTGAAGGAATTATATTAGAAGTCCCCATTGCATGAGATATTATCTCAAACAATTAAAAAAAAAATTGTGAGCTGGATAATCTTTGTATCAATATTAATAGGGTTAATACCATAAAAAAATTTCATTCTAAATTGATCTTCAAAATTCAAAATGTTTTAATTAAGTATCAATATTATATTAATCAAAATTTTCTATCAGTTTACTCAACAATTTAGAGTTTATATGTCAACTCAAACTTAGCTTGTAGCATATTTTGAATAGGTGAATTGAATTATAAATATGTATCCACTACATCATCAACATATATTTGACAAGTTAGAACAAAATAACCTTTTTTAAAAAAAAAAAATTGGCTATTGTTTATTTTTTTAAATACATTAAAATCAAATTATTCATGTAAAAAATACAAACATGTTTATAATTTGATCTATAAATATATTCCACGTCAGATTTGAATTAACATTCAATAACTAAATTGATGGCTAGGCTGATGAAAGTATTTGATTAATATAAAATTGATACTTTTAAGACTCAATTAGAATATTTTAAAATTTAGGGTAAATTGTAAAAAGAATCACTTATGTTTGGTTAAGTTTACGTTTTGGTCATCGATGTTTCAATAGTTATGATTTGGTCACTGACATTATTAATTTGTAACATTTTTATCACTATGTTGGTACTCGGCCTTAAAAGTGTAACGGAAATCACACGTGTCCCATCAAATGCTGATGTGGCTTCCATGTTATTGACACCTAATTTAAATATATATTTTTTATTTGTAACCTATTTTTCTTTTTTCTTATCTCGATGCATCTATATTTGTAACCTATTTAAATTAGGTGACAAAAGAGTAGATCTTATTGGGCCTAAGTTGATTTTTCATTGTCCCTAATTTGTGTGGTTTAGCACTTGGTGTGTGGAAGTTAAGATGCAGTTCCTTTTTCACTTCCTAATGGAATTTCTGCTTTGAAGATTATTAGACCAAAGAAAACATAACCTGAGTTACCTATTTGGTTTTGTTAGCTTTAACTCATTGGGGCTTTTTCTAACACATGCATTAGACTGGAGTCATCCTTACTAGGGTCGAGTCGAGTCGAATTAAGTAAAAGAAAATTGAGTTAGTTGAGTTGATGAATCCTATTTTAGCAACCAAACTCAATTTAAATTTTTTCGAATCGAGCCAAAAAATTTTGAGCCAAGTCAAGTTAACGAATCTTATTATTTATACTAAATGTTATTTAACTAGTAGACGAAGTACAAGATTATTTAACTACATCAAAAAATATAATAGTTTTGTCTTTGTCTTTTCTTATTAGGATTTTTAGATAACTCGAATTGTGTAACTCATATTCGACTTAATTTTTTATTCGAGTTTATCTGAATAACTTGATTAACTCAAATAACTCGAACTATTTAATTCCAAATTTAAATTTTTTATTAAATTTTTCGAATCGAATTAGATTTTAGTCACCCTACTCTTTACCCCAGCTCAGGTAGCAAAGTTTATGTTCAATTCCTTTTCTTGAAGGATTCAAAACAATCCCACAATAAACTAAAATCTACAGCCTATGTGAAATGTTAGTGGTGGTGGATATATTAAAAATCCATAGTAAACAGCTCTGACCATCTAAACCAATAATCATATGATATTTTTCGTTATGAATTTCTGTTCAGTGAGGGAGAGGAGGTGCCTACTAATGGTCATTTATATACATGCACATAGACTTAAAAAAAGTGTTAATTCTTGCTTAAGATATTGGGTTGCCATTGTCTAATGTTGTTCTTATCAATGCTTTCTTCAGATCCTTCTACTGACTCTAGCTTTAAATTGATATTTCAGGAGGTTGAATATTCGGGTGGGGGGCATTCTTCTGCAAGAATTAATCATCTTTGATTCTCTGAAAAATGCCTTGAGGTGCTGAGTAGAACTAACTTATGAAGTCTGGTGGAACTCGGAAATGTTTACTTAATGTCTTCTTAAGATAGAGAAGAAACCAACCATAGCTTTTCTTTTTAACAATCATGCACTTGTAGTGTAGCACAGCATGATAAGAGATATAGGATTGTCACAATTTCCTTTTACTTGCTAGTGGATTTGGGCAACTTTTAGTTATTACAGATTTGGGGATTCAAATCTTCGTAAATTCAACATTTTAGCACGGAGGAATCCTTGAAGAAGATGCCACCAGAGCTCTTGCAAAGGTGAGCATGAACGAAGATGATGTCTACCCCAATCTCGATGGCCTCTCAGCAAAGGAGATGGGTGCTTGAAGGTTGAATAAAAAAATTGAAGCTAATCTCTTAAATTTGCAGCCTCTCAATTCAATTCACTTTAGCACATATATTGGCGTCGTATGTTATGAGAATTTGTCCACTACTTTTCCATGTGTAATTTGTTTCCTTCAGTTCTTTAGACTGGTAATCTATCTACTTACTCTCAACTTATCTTTGGTGTTTGACTAATTGCAGAACTTTCCTAGGTTAAATGAACTGGAAATGTCACAAGCTTTTTGATGTCAAGATATTTATGACTTGTGTTTCTCACTGCTTGCTTGAGTTTGCTTCTTGGTCGTTGATGGTGATGATTGCGTTACTTCGGTTTAGTTAATAAATCAACAGAAAAAAAAAATACATCATGGTTGCGATTTAAGACTATGGGGTGAAGTTGGAAGTGATCTTAAATGTGCATAAATCCCGGTCTATTTTGTCGGATAATCCATTAATAGTATCTAATCTTTTAAATTCTAATCGTGCAGGCAAACGGCGGGCAGGAACTGAGCCATGCTTTATTTTTGAGACTATGGGGTGAAGTTGGAAGTGATCTTTAAATGTTTGCTTGGCCAAATGTAACTAAATGCACGAGTTTTAACTCATCTACCACTCTGACATCAGCCTAAGGTCATAAATGCAGGTTTAAATAGAGTAAATTCATGGGGCATGGCAACCTTTGGCTAGTTGACTATTGATCACCTCTTGCAACAAATGTAGCAGTAAATGTAGATCAGTGTTAACTATAGAGCAAAGGCCAGAGTAGAACTAGTTATGCAGTTTATGCTAGACAATCAGGGCCTCAATGGAGATGAAGATTACCGTCTCTTGCCCAACACCAAATCGTTGCACTCTTCTCATTCTTGTTTTGTTCTCTTTTGCTGCCTCGCCTTTGCATGCTAGCCTCTCGTTCAACTTCTATGCAAGTTCATGTCCTACTGCAGAGCTCATTGTCAGCAACATGGTCAGATCAGCTTCCTCTTCCGATCCGACCATTCCCGGGAAACTACTGCGCCTCTTGTTCCACGACTGTTTCGTGGAGATCAGTTCCAATATTTGGTTAAATGCCTTTTATCACCATGAAAGTTGCATCTTGCATGATATCTTGTTGGATAATTTTTCACTATCCTTGCCAAAGTCGTGATTATGATTGTATTAGTTTGCCTGTCATGTTCAGGGTTGTGATGCATCAGTACTGTTACAAGGAAATGGAACTGAGAGAAGTGATCCAGCAAATACCTCTCTTGGAGGATTTTCGGTTATCGATTCGGCTAAAAGGGTGCTCGAAATCTTCTGTCCAGAGACCGTTTCTTGTGCTGATATTGTTGCCTTGGCTGCTCGAGATGCAGTTGTTACAGTAAAATCTCTAATCCTCATCTTCATTTTACTCTGCCATATCTGCTTGCAAATGCAATCTTCAGTTGAGGGACTAAATATGGTAGTGGATTTCGAACAGGCAGGTGGACCTGCATTCGAGATTCCAACAGGAAGGAGAGATGGGAGAATATCCAATGCTGCAAATGTTAGATCCAATATTGTAGATACAAGTTTTACCATGATTGAAATGATAAGGCTCTTCAATTCTAAAGGCTTGTCTTTAGATGACCTTGTTACTCTATCAGGTATTTCATTCAAGACCCCTTTTGATTGTCATTAGCACACTAAACCAAAAGTTGCTTTAATGGCTTGCTTTTACAGGTGCTCATACTATAGGAGTAGCTCATTGCAATGCATTCAGTGATCGATTTCAAATTGACTCCAAGGGAAATCTCACCTTGATTGACACATCCTTAGACAATACCTATGCAAAAGAGCTCATGAAAAAGTGTCCATCGGGTTCAAGCGCGTCTAAAACCGTAAACAATGATCCCGAAACATCCTTTGCGTTTGATAATCAGTATTACATCAATCTATTGGGTCACAAGGGGTTATTTCAATCAGACTCGGTTCTTGTAGAGGATGAAAGAACCAGTGCAAGAGTAGAAGCATTTGCAAATGACCAAGAAACCTTTTTCCGGAGTTGGAGGGACTCATTCTTGAAGCTCACTACCATTGGAGTGAAAACAGATGATGAAGGGGAAATCCGACAGTCTTGTTCATTTGCTAATTAGGTGCAGATATATCCTATATATATAGACATACATATTACATATGATATTAATAGTGCAGACTTAGTTGTCCAAATAAAGGCTCTTGAGCTTGTAATAATGTCTATATTACATCTGATATATACAGGTAAATTTTGTCTGTGATGTTGTCCTCTCGCTTGTATATTTTTGGAGAAATCTAATGGACCTAGTTGGATGATGAAATAAATAAGGATTAAGCTGCAATTTTGCTATCATTATATAAATGAATGTTAAAATCTGCTTTTCTTAAAAATATGGCTAGAATTTTGATTGAATTTTTCGGATTTTGTCACTAATTTTAATTTTTTAATTAAAATTTTTCACATGGATTTTGTTATGGCAGGACTTGAAATCTAGATTGGATATCAATTAGGATTCTTGGCAAATTTTGATGATTCAAAACAAAATTATATAAAAAAACTTTTAATTATTTTATTCTAATGGTTAACAATAAATTATTTTTAAAAAATATTAAATTCATAAATTTTAGGTAAATTATACCACAAGTTACTTTTTAATAATATTATTCCTATTTTTTTCGCTTTAAATTTTTTTAACAATTAAATCACTATCCTTAACGCAACCATTAAACTTTAATGGATTGTTTTTTTTTTTTTTTTTTTTTACTTTTCTTCTGCCACCACCCAACCCAAGTGCCTCCCAAGCTTCGCCTTCACCATTTTCAAGATAAGGCTTTTTATGTCTTGATGCTGATCATCGTCTTCCTTACGTTGCCACTGGTTTTCTTTCTTATCAGTAAACATCAAATAGAAAGTGCTTTGTTGTTTTCAAAGTTTCAAGCTTTTTTGTGTTTTAAGTTTTACTAATGATTCTTTCGGTGGATGTTTTGTTTAAAAAAACAGTTTTTAATTATAGTAAAAATTTAAAAAATAGTTTGATTTGTGATATTTAGAGAAATAAATATTTTCTCGAAAAATATCTATATTGTTTTCGACTTTTAACCAAACAACTTTTTCCGTTATCCTTATACCTCGATTTGAGTCGATTGTGAACTCAAACAACACGAATCAACACAAAACAAAACACGATTTAATTATTTTCAGTAAGAAAGTAATAATCTTAATAGAAATCGGTAGAAATTATAATTCCCAGAAAATAAATTCATTTTTAAAAAATAAATTCCCACTACTTTATGGTAAAATAATAATATATAAAACTTGTATGTAAAACGTATGTTTATAGCTATACCAATGTCATTTATGTATAGAGAGAAATAGAAGAATCTTGGGTGGATAGATATAATGTTTATGTGAGGTGGATTGGACCTCTCTCATATATTGAGTCCAATTATATATATTTCTTAAACTTTTGATCCATTGCTTTATAATTTAATCTAACTCAATATTTATTTTTATTTCCAAAATAAATATTTTTATTTAATTAATTAAATTAATTTTTTAATTAATTAATTTTCTCAACTCATTTCTAATTTCATTAAAGTCATGACAACTTTATACTTATTGTAAAAGAACTTAGGAGGAAATATATTTAATTTTTATATTCAACATATTCATGATCATAAAAGTTAATTCCATTTCAGAACTTTAATTAATTCCATTTTAGAACTTTAATTATTTAATTTATAATTAATTAACTAATAATTTGAAAACCTTAAATTAATTCTATAAGTCATTTTTATACTAAGTGAGAAAACTCATTTCTCTAACTTTATTATTTCTATTCATTTTCGTTCATTCAATTCTACATGCAATTTATTTTTAATTTCAATGAGTTAACGGAATAATTGATTGAATATATATAATTAGGGCTCAAACGATTTATAATTAAATTTTATCTTTTCGTCAATTAAAATTTATTTAGTCACGAAATCATTCCATTATAATATTTACCCAAAATATATTATCAGCCATATAACTTTATGAGACATAATGCAGCATCAGTTAAAAGAAATTAACATAGTTTTTCTAAACCCTGTATCCTCATCAAGCTATAGAAGCTCACGTATGAAGGTTGATGGAAGAGCTTTTAAAATGTGGAACAAAAAAATTCAGCATCAGCAAGTGTTGGATTACCATCAAAATTAAGGATTTGGGACTGTTCTTCTTTAGTAGTGGCAATTCTTATGAGCTTTTCAAGAGTGTCTGCCTCAAAACATTGGCCTTCATTGAAGGCATCAAAGAGATCTCTACGAGAGAGAGCTAGAGAATTGAGCACAATTGCTACATTCTGGGATTTTTTAGCATCAAGAACCATGATTTGTGATGGTACCATTAGTAATTCGTTAAGGGTTTTACGGCCGAATGATTATTATGAACAATTTTTCTAACAATAATGACTAAATTTATAAAAAAATAAATTTAAAGTGATCAAAATAGAAACGTCATGACTTTTAGTGCAATTAACCCTAAAAAAATTTTGAGAACGAGAAAACTTGAAAAATTGTTAAAAATAATTTAATTTGTTATTTATAAAAATAAAAAAATAATGAATTTAATTTTAACATATTATTAATTATTTTATTTTTAATAACTTTTATGATAAAATATTACATATAATTTTATCTTCAATTTATTAAAAGCTTTGTATCTGTATTAGAGATTTTAAAAAAAAAATATTCTTTTACAAAGTCAAATTATAAATTTGGTGAGGGAAATTACATCAATAGGGTCTAACTCATCAATATTAGGGGTGTCAAGAGAGGGCTTTAATCATTGCTCGGTTATAAAGATGTCAACAAAAGACTTTAACTATTGCTCCCTAATTTTGTTGACAAATTAAATGATTTAATTTGATGAAATTGAAAAGTGATAAATATCAAAACTATACATGACTTTTAGTTCAATGTGTAATGTCATAAACTTTGATTTTGGATGATTTTATACATAAAATTTTGATTTGATTCAATTTTCACAAATTATTAACAAACACCATCTTACATTGATATATTGCATATACAAATAATTATATTAATCCGATATGAAAATAGATGTTTGTATCCATTCTTTAAATGTGTCCAAATAAATCAAAATCAAAGTTCCGTGTATACATATGGACCACAATTCAAGTTTAATGTATATAATTGAATCAAATCAAAATTCATGTATTAGATTGCACATTAGACCAAAGTTAATGTATAAATTTGATATTTATCCCAATTAAAATTTTATAACCTAAACTTTAATGGTTTAATTTGATGAAATTAAAAATTTATGACCTAAATGAAAGTTGATGATAAATTGAATGAGTTACCATGCAAATTACCTTATCAATTTTGTTAAAATAACATCAAGAAGATAGTGAAGAGCGTATATATAGCAGGATTAATTCATTCCGTAATTATTGGCTAGCGCAAGGCGTGAAGGTAAATGAGTTTGTGCATTTTTCTTTTGTCAAAACTCGAAGAAAAAATGTCGATTAGGGCCAGAAATCTTGACGGCAACAAACGATTATATGAATTAAGATCTTTTATCTCTTCATCCTTATTTTTTCATCTCTTTGGATATTAACTGCTTGAGGAACAGGTTACAGGTAGAAGAAAATAGTTACCCATGTATGAGGCGGCCCTTGAACTCACTCATCCAGAGCTCTGCTTACTCGTTTTACAAGGTTTTGACGACCCATTGTCACGCTTTCAAGTTGGGGACTCTTGCCGATGTTTACACTGCCAACAAAATCTTAAACGCCTACACGAGATGCAAAGAGTTACATTTCGCTCGCAAGCTGTTCGACGAAATTCCGCACAGAGACACAGTTTCTTGGAACACGATGATTGCTGGGTTTGTAAATTGTGGGAATTTAGAGACAGCATGCAAAATTCTAAAAAACATGAGAAGATGGGGTTTTGATTTTGATGGCTTTTCCTTTGGGAGTTTGCTTAAGGGCGTGGCTTCCGCTTATAGACTTGAAGTTGGCCAACAGCTACATTCTATGGTTATTAAGATGGGTTATGAGGAAAATGTATATGCAGGGAGTGCTCTTTTGGATATGTATGCCAAGTGTGAGAAAGTTGAAGATGCTTATACGGTTTTTGAATACTTACCCGAACCTAATTCCGTCTCATGGAATGCTTTGATTGCTGGGTTTTCAAAAGTGGGTGATCGTAGCACTGCATTTTGGCTTTTGCATTGTATGGAGAAGGAGGGAGTAAGGGCTGAGGATGGCACATTTGCTCCGCTTCTTACATTGCTCGATGATATTGAGTTTTATAAGCTGACAATTCAAATTCATGGCAAGATTGTAAAACATGGGCTTGCATTTGATAATACTGTATGCAATGCGATGATAACATCATATTCAGAGTGCGGTTCAATCAGAGATGCTAGAAAAGTGTTTGATGGTGCAGTTGGCATGCATGATTTAGTAACCTGGAATTCCATGCTAGCTGCTTACTTGGTTCATGAGGAAGAAGAACTGGGCTTTCAACTTTTTCTGGATATGCAAAGGTTGGGGTTCGAACCGGATATATATACTTACACTAGTATCCTTAGTGCTTGTTTTGAAAAAGCACACAAAAGTCATGGACAATCCTTGCATGCCATAGTTATTAAAAGGGGATTGGAGTACTTGGTGCCTATTTCCAATGCACTAATAGCAATGTACCTTAAGTCGAATAATACTTCCATGGGAGAAGCTTTAAAATTATTTGAGTCCATGGAATTGAAGGATCGTGTCTCTTGGAACTCCATTTTGACTGGGTTTTCCCAGATTGGATTGAATGAAGATGCCTTGAAACTTTTTGGTCAAATGAGATCTTTGATGGTAGAGATTGACCACTATGCCTTTTCTGCTGTCCTTAGATCTTGCGCTGATTTAGCGACACTTCAATTAGGTCGGCAGGTTCATGTCTTGGCAATTAAGTCAGGCTTCGAAACTAATGATTTTGTGGCAAGTGCATTGATTTTCTTGTACTCGAAGTGTGGGATAATCGAAGATGCTCGAAAATCCTTTGAAGAGACTCCCAATGACAGTTCAATTGCTTGGAATTCATTAATTTTCGGCTATGCACAAAATGGGCAGGGCAGTATTGCCCTTGACCTATTCTTCCTGATGAGAGACAGAAAGGTGAGGCTCGATCATATAACGTTTGTTGCAGTTCTTACTGCATGTAGTCATGTTGGTCTTGTGGAAGAAGGCTTAAATTTTCTGAAATCTATGGAATCTGATTATGGAATCCCACCACGTATGGAGCACTATGCTTGTGCAGTTGATCTATTGGGGCGAGCTCGGCGATTAGGTGAGGCAAGAACCTTAATTGAATCAATGCCATTTAAGCCTGATGCAATGGTGTGGAAGACATTGTTGGGTGCCTGTAGAGTGTGTGGTGACATAGAATTAGCTACCCAGGTAGCAAGCCATCTGCTAGAATTAGAGCCTGAAGAGCATTGCACCTATGTTCTACTCTCTCACCTGTATGGACACCTAAGGAGATGGGATGAAAAAGCTAATTTAACAAGGTTGATGCGAGAGAGGGGAGTTAAAAAGGTTCCTGGTTGGAGTTGGATAGAGATTAAGAATCAGGTCCATGCTTTCAATGCTGAAGATCAGTCACATCCTCTTTGTAAAGAGATATATCAAATGTTAGGGGAATTGATGGAGGAAATAACATGGTTAGATACCGATACTGGTTTAGAAGCTTTAATATCTGATTTTGATGAGCCATGTGAGTCTTGTGATGCAAAGCTGCTGAGTGCAGGTAATTTATACGCTTAATGTTTAGTTCACTGAAATGATCAACCAAAATTTTCTTTAGTTTAATATATTAAAAATTTTGATTGAATATGAATATGAATATGAATATGAAATTAACTTAAATGTGAATTGTAAATAAAATTAAAATTTTGAAATTAAATAACAAAACACATAAAGTAACCCTTTCTAGTTAAATTTATTTTCAAAAACTATTGTTGTTTATTTTTTAAGAGTAATTTGCAAACATTTAGGGTAAACTACCAAAATAGTCACTTTTGTTTTCTTCAAGTTACATTTTAGTCACGTATGCTTGAAATGTAACATTTTAGTCGCTTACGTTAACGTCTTGTAACATTTTAGTCATTGAGCTGTTAATTGTCGTTAACGGAAATTAACGCTAAGTTATCGAAATGTTACGACACGATAACGTAAGTGACTAAGACGTAATATTTTTAATATAAGTGATTAAAATGTAATCAGAGATAAACTAAAGTGACTATTTTGATAGTTTACCTAAACATTTATATTTCACTTTCTAAAATGTTTAGACATAGGAAAAAATATATGCAACTAAAGCCAAATACTTCATCAATCCAGATATGAACCAAAGTAGTCAGGGGAAATAACACGACAAAATTATTTCATTCCTTCTGAACAAAAAGGAATCTGCTCCTTTACACTTTAATTTGCAGAAGTTTAGTCAATTGAACTAAGAATGTTTTTTATAAGGTCCAATGTTTGGATCTCATTTATTCTTTGTGAAGTCCGGTTGGAAGCTCCTCATCTTACGTGTAAGACATTTGTGTCTTAAGAATAACACAATGTATAATCATTTTTAATACAAAGTAATATATTCTTAATCGTAAGCCTATATCAAAATTTGATAACCAAATTATGCAAATTTAAAATTCCAAAGATATGTTAGATAATATCAACTTAACCTAAAATTCAAAGCATTCATGTCAAAGTATTTTGAGGAGCAACGGGATTCCCCAGTCCCCTAACATTCCAGCTAAATGCAATCATGGCTGCGAAGGAGGCTGTTCAGGGACAACCTGCCTCAACCTATTCGAAGCAGCAATATTATCATCAATGTCATGAATTAGAGAAGCAGCAATATCAAAACTGACAGAGTTAAGACTTGAAGGAGGCATCGAACTAGGAGATAGCAAATTCGATGGCATAACATTAGCTGCAGGGCTTACACTAACAGTAGTGATTGGATTGCTAACGACATTGGGGTCAGAATGTTCTGTAGTAGTCGGGACAAGAGGAACAACAATAGTATAAGCTGGAGGGGAATGTCTTCTTCTAAAAGATGGCGGAATTTTAGCAGCGGAGGAGCTTTTACCAATCTCCCTCTTCCTTGTCGGATCCACATGAGAGCTCGAATTGTTGATTGTCATCGCATCAAATCTAGCTTCAGCATCGTTCAAAACAGCTTGAAGAGAGGAGGCGCGAACATTTGCATTATTTCTTGAGGAATCTGGGCTCATAGTGGGTTGCGTTTTGAACCGGATTGACCCCAGGAAAATCTTAACCTTCGTGTGGGCTATTGGCACTGGGAAAATGTTGGGAAGAGCTATGCAGACTAAAGTTCTCTGGGCTCAGGACATCCTTCGGTTCAAGTTCAATGGGATTAGTAGCAACAGTTAACTCAACATTTACATCAACATAGATTACAAAATTAAAGTCTCTAGGTTTAGAGTATTGAAGTATAGGTGCGTCTATTGAGGCATTTGAGGAGAAATTGAAGGGCGCAAAAAATCTTTTCCTTCCTCTCATAGCTCGTGCTCTACTAGGCTCAACATAATTGTCAGTGTCTTCAAGCGGCAGCCTCGCGTTGGTAAATGTAACTTCAGTGTTAGGGAGCCCTATGAATCTTGGAATGCTGTTTCTTTGTTGAATGGAGGCATCGGTGAAAGTAGTTGTTCCCAAATAAACTTCTCTAGGCAAGTAAAATTTTGAGAGCTCTGATAGGAGCCTATCAATTTGCTGAAACTGTCTCTAATATCTGTTCTCTTGTTCTAATAGCTGTAGCTGGGAATTGGTTCCTGATGGTCTCATCAACTTCATCATCTGAAGGGAAAGGATCAAAATTTGGAATGGGGTTAGTGAAAGGGTTTGGGGATGGGGCAAAAATAGTTTAAGTATTGGAGTGTGGGATAAAGGCGAGAGATTGAAGGTCGTTCGGCTAAGTTTGAATAGATACATTCACTGGAGGGTCATCATCAACATCAATTCTTTCTGAGGGAGTTTTATCATCGCTATCATTTTCTTCCATAGCCATGGAGGGGTCAGACTCTGGATTGTCAACGTGCAAAGCATTATCTTAAACATGATTAGTATTTGAAGGTTCGTTGTTGTCATCATCTTTATTGTCATCACCACTGTTATCATCCTAAATATCAACAACATTGGTGGCTTCAGAGCATAGTCGGCCCTCGAAGAAGAGGTACCAAGAACTGGTATGGATAGAGAAGAATTTTTAACGTTGTCAATATTGTTTGGATCGAGGTGTTATTCAAGTAAAACTCTCTCAACGATATCGACTTCAAGATTTGAACTTGATTCAAATACTTACAAAAGACATCTACTTCCACTTTTTCCAATTACTTATTGATGAAAGTACCTAATTTTATGTAGAAGTATTCATGAGATGAGTCTAATAATGATATTAACACTCTTGATACTTATTTAAGCCCGACTCGAAATATAGACTTAAAATTTTGCTCAAACTTGCCCATATGTATAAATGGTTAACCCAAACTTATTTTAGGCCTTCTAATATTGTTTGTTTTTATTTTAAAAAATATATTTTTATTTATTTTAATATTTAATAATTTCATATATTTTTTATTTATTATTGTTTTACAGATAGTGATGTTCAATTTTTTAATGTTTTGCATCATATTATTATATATATTACTATAGATTTAATTTTTATGTGTTATAAATAATATAATATAATATATATAAAAATAACATAATATAATATAAAATATTATAAACTTAAAAATCGAGTCGAATTGAGCTTGGGCCTTAAATGTTTAAGTTTTAGCTCAACCCGTAATTTAAACAAGCCTATTTTTTTGTCCAAATCTATTTTTCAAAATTGATACTTTTACCTGAATCCTCAAACTTCTAGCCAACCTTCAAACTTAAAAAGAGAACTCCACCCGTTAAGAGTAGGGATGAGTATTCGATTGAGTTGAGTCGAGTTGAGTCAAAAAATTTTGAGTTAGTCGAGTTGACGAATCATATTTTAGCAACCGAACTCAATTTAAATTTTTTTCAAATCGAATCGAATCGAGTGAAAAAATTTCGAGTTAAGTCGAGTCGAGTTAACGAATCATATTATTTATATTCAATATTGCGTTTACATGGACCGATTATTTAACTAGTAGATGAAGTACAAGATTATTTAACTACATAAACGATATAATTATTTTACCTTTTAACTTAATGAGTAAATATTTATTAAAACAACGTTATTTTGTCTTTTAACTTAATAGTTTTGACTTTTAATTTAGAAAAGGTAAACATTTATCAAAACGACGTACTTTTACCTTTTCTTATTCGGATTTTCGAATAACTCAAATTGTATAATTCATATTCGAGTTAAACCAAAAAACTTAACTTTTATTCGAGTTGATCCGAAGAACTTGATTAGCTCAAATAACTCGAACTATTTAATTTAAAATTTAATTTTTTTATCGAATTTTTCGAATTGAATCAAATTTTGCTCACCTCTAATTAAGAGTCGTAAATTCTTACCGTTGAAATAAGTAATTTTCACAGCAATTCTACCAAAATTCATTTTGGTGTGGGAGACCGTAAGTTTGTGGCTTGTATCCATATTTGAGGCGATTATGTTAACAAAGAAATCTATGGTTTAGTTTTTGAAAATATATTTATTTTTATTTTGAGAAAATAGTTTTCATTTTTTTAAAATGAGAAAATATGTTAGATAAATAAAAATAAAAATTTGTTTTTAATAATGTAAACATGCAAACATATGGTTGGTAGTTGTTTTTTTTTCAACAAGAACATGACAAATAAAATTTAGAAAAATACTTTTATGATTCAAACCACAATACAAAATTTAATATTTAAAAATTATTAAAAATATTTTTTTGTATTTATGTAATTTGAATCATGATAAAATCATTTAAAGTTGAAATTTATTAAAAATATTTTTAATAAAAACAATGAAAATAACTTTTTATTAATATATTTTCTTTAATATTTTTCATTTTCTAAATGGTATCTAATTCTTTGGGAATTGGATGTCTCCCCTACTTTTAACGCAGCACTAATAAATGAAACATTATTGTTGTTCAAGTTGGCAGTGAGAAGAGAACCGCCGCCTCTTTCGCCGTCCTAGTCTAATCCAACTTCAATGGCAAATGTTTACCACCAAAATTCTAAAACGTAACCGACTGTGACAAAAAAGAAGGGACCCATTCCTTAAGTTCCCACCCAGTCATCCGACCTGCCACCGCCACCGCCACCGCCATCGCAACCTTCGCATCCACCCATCGTCTTCATCCCCTTCCTCGACTGTCGAAATATATAATCTAGACACATAAAGCAATAATAACAAATGAAATGCAAATTGGCGAAAATTTTTGATATTATCCTTTTTTACTATATACACCCATTAAGGCTCTTGGAAAACGGCTCCAGGTTCACATGATGAAAAAAAAAAAAACAGATTAAATGTAAATGGAGGGAAAAAAAAAATCAAGTTCTAAGATTAACCGCCGTCAAACTCAAATCACTTATCATCAGCATCATCATCATCATCATCATCATCACTCAGTTTATGGTGATTAACTTTTGAACACCCCATTCCTCGCGCCGCCGCTGTTGGAATCGGTGGCGTAAGTGCGTCAACAACAGTCGCTGATGAAATATCTATCTGACAAACCCTAACCGCCCCGATCAACTTTTCCGGCAACTCATCCTCGGTCTGCGCTTCTACCAAAAATCCCATATCGATTGTTACGCTCGTCGCGTATCCCAACGCGAGGTGCAAAATCGCGTTGGCAATCGTCGAGCTCGCAATATCCACGTCAATTTCCAAGTAACTCGGACCTCTATGGTAATTACACGTCAAAGCTTTACCTAACAAGCACGCCGCGTAGTTGCCCACCGCTTTTTTAACGATCCAAGGTCCTTTGACGATCCGGTTGACGATCTTGAACCGTTGGTTCCTGAAGGCATCGTCGCCATTGATGAACCGGTAAAGTAACGAACCGGGAGAGATGGGATCCTCAGTAGCAAAATAGAAAACAGCGCTGTAATGATCTTTACCAGGGATCTGGAGATTAACGGCGACAATGAAGCTTTTCGTTGATTTGCCTTGGGATTGAGCTTTCTTTAACGCCTGAGAAACACGGTTATCGGAGCGAGCTAGTACGTTGTCGAGCTTGGAAGTGGACTTGAGCCAGTCCATTCCGACGGGAGAGAGAAGGTAATCGCCAGCGGAGGATTTTTGTTTTTTAGTCAGGTAGTTAACGGATCGGAGAGAGAATAGATCCCCGGGGGGTGATGCCCAACCGTTAATTCCATTATCAACATCGACGTTTCGCAACGACCCACCGTTGATTGACTCAGCAATCCAATCGGGGATTGGCGTAGAAATTTCCGTTGAAGCAGATATGGAGTATTTGGTGGCGGAATCGGCGGCGGAGGGTCGGTGTTTTTGGTTAGTTGCACGCATGATATTTGCCGCCCTTCTAAATACGAAAACAGAAGGTTGGTGGGGTTGCTGCAGGTAGAGTTAGAATAGCGAAGCCACTTTATTAGTGGAAAAGCTATGGTATGGAGGATTTTATAAAATTGGTTTTGATTTGATCTGATTTTCTATGAATATTTATTTTCCTATTATTTCACTAAGAATGAAGATGAAATGATAAATAAATAATAAGAGAGCGACATTACAAAAGACATCAATGATGATGCGATGCCAGAGCAGAGCCGACCCAAGAAAATTAAAGAGAAAGGAATCATGGGAATCGGAAGTTGGAACCCATGGTAACGAATATAACTGGCATTTATCTGTCCCCATCATTATGCCTCTCACCCTACCATCTTTTTGAAGAAATATGGCTTTTTTATTTGTGGGTTCACAAAGGAAAATAATGCAAAACTGATCAATAAATATACTCCTTTTTAACAGCTTGGCTAATGTAGTCTGCACCACCTCGTAATATAATAATCCTTTAATTTATGATCAATTTGATGTTAATTTTTTTCTTAATTAAATTTGGTTCTTGAAAAACAGAGTTGAGACTAGCTAAAAAGTTAATTTTTTATATATGAAGATTTTATTGTCTACTTCGATTTTTTTTTGAATTTTTTGTTAAATTATGTCATGTCAAAAAAAATTAATGTTTTAGTCAATATTTTCATTAAATAAAAATAATTTTATCTTTTCAAGAATGATTTTATCTTCAATAAATCTAATAGGAATACTTGTGAGCTCATCATCTCGACAACGGCTTGGACAAAATCATTGAAAATAAAAGGAGCAATTGAACAGAAGGTGAGCAAGTCTATGGCAAAAAAAAAAAAATGGCAATTACCAGATGGGTTTAGGTAAACATGGATGGTTCGGTGTCAAGACGCAAATCAAAGGCCACAATAGGTGGGGTGATGAGAGAACGAAGTGGTGGTTGGCTGGAGGGCTTCAGAATGACAAAAGGTATGTTTGATATCTTTAAACAAGTGGAATTGGAAAGTGATAACGCTTTATTAATTGATGTTTTGCTGAACGGTCTAGCAACAGTAAGTAATATTGATGAAATTAGATTGATACATGACTACTGCTCCAAGAATTAGCAAATTAAGTTTCGGCACATTCATAGGGATGGTCATAAAGTTGTTAATCAATTAGCTAAGGTGGATGGGGACAAATTAGATTGTTTGGTTATTCTTAATGACCCACCTCATTTCGCGAGAGGTCTGTTGGAGGGGATATCTGCCAAACAATAATGGATGATAGTAGAAGGTATTATGTCTGCTATTTTGTAGGCATGACCTAATTTATTCTTGTCCAAAAAAAAAAGCTATTTCACTCTTTTTTCTTTAAGATTAATTAACACATTTAGATAAATAAAGAATAATGACCAAATTAATAAAAAATGTAAATGTTGACAGTTAAATTTATCATAAATTATTAAAAAGTTACTCCATAATAACTACTACTTTTTGTTGAAATCAAGGTATCAACTGCTGGTAGCAATGACTCGTTCCCTCGCAGTGGGTGCTATCCAAAAAGGTAAATGACTAACTATGAAACGTGCTCCATTCCCATGGACGAGGATCAAACTCTTACCTTCATGATTAAAAAATGCGGTGAACAACTATCCCACTACACTTCATAATTTAGGAAATAGATAAGTATATGATCTAATTCTTCAATGAACTGTACTTTATCCCTGATAAAAACCCAATAAGTTAAAAGACAGTTGTGGTTTACTATTGGGAGGGTGGAGTTGAAAAGTTAAAGCATGTTTGCAGTTAACTATGAAAATATATACTGGGACCAAACATCGGTGATTGTTATGAAAAAGAAGAAGCAAATTGGGTTTGCTCAATCTAAAAATGGGCCAGAAGGTGATTGTGGATAATCCTAAGAGAAGATTCTGTTTGTAGGTGGCAGAGGGCTCAGCCCAGCTCGTAATGGGTGACGCATGACGTACGTACATATCATAACGGGACTGGGCATGCACGATATGACACACAGAAAGACATTGACCAATAAGTTAAGAGACTTTGGCATGCGGATGCGAGTATTGACCACTGCCTAAAGAAAACTCAAAGTCAAAACCGGGACCACAACTTACAAGTTACGTAATGAAATGCTTCAACTTCTTAAATGGTTGACAATATTAAAGCCAGAGTTTAATCATGTTAGGTATAGCGGTAAAATAGGGAATAATTTATATTAAAATTATTTTAAATTATATAAATTTTAAGTATTAATAAAATAGTATCACGTTTTCAGTTTTTCAAAAAATTATATATAAATACTACATTCTTTTAACTCAATTTTATAGTTTTAATTAAAAAAATTTAAAAATTTAAAATTTTATAAAATATACAAATTTGTTTTCTTGTTTTATAATGTATTGTTTATTTTTAGATTTTTTTTTAAAAAATTTAATCGTGTTTTATTCTCGTGCCATCAATTTTTTAAATTGCAGCCAAATTTTCCTTTTTCATTTGTAATTTTCTATTTCAACTTTTTTCTTTTAATTTTCTTTTTTTGTGATACAAATAACATTAAATAAAAGCGATTAAACTAACCCCTCTAATGGAGTTATTCAAAATGAGTACACTGTGTCTTCTATTACGAACCACCTCAGTTAAAGTATCCACGATCTTGTTCTCAATTTTAATGAACTACCAAAGTTTGATAACACCATTCGTGATGGTTATAATTTTTCAACTTTTTGTTAAAGGTATTTTTTATTTTTTATTTTTTTTTAGTTATTGATTCTTTTTTTTTTCGTTTTCTATTTTCTATTTTTATCTACTTTTACTTTTAATTTTTACTTAATAAAAGTTAAATTAAATTAGAAAAAGATATCATAAATGAATAAATGTGTAATAATATTTGTATATCTTTAAAAAGTTGATTATTTAACACTATTTTTTTATACCTAAAAACTATATAATTGAAGATTATTGAATGTAGGTTACTGCTGATAAATATATTATATTATGTTTAAAAAGAGAATTTAACATGGAAATTTGTCGATTGAGTCTTAATTCGATTGGCAGAGGCATTATTGTCAATATAGGAGGATATGAATTCGAATGCGTTGAAGTGTATTATCTTCATATTTATGGTTTTGATAAAAATTATGAGTAATTCTAAACATTTTATGAAAAAGGAGCAGATATAATCATGTTAAAAAATCATAAAAACTCCATCGTTGGTCGGGGATACAATTTACACCACTCATCATCACCTTCTTATATACAGCCACATTTCTTTTTTATTTTTATGAAGCAGCTCCAAGTCCTGCCCCCAAAGAACCCTCGTAATAGAACATAGGAAGAGGGAAAGTTTGCAAAGCATTTAAAAGAACGGAGTGGAGAGGTTAATGTAATTAAAACGAGGGAACCACTCCGAATCCATAAATGTTAGTGCGATCGGGTTCAAAGTCAGTGCGCTTGGCGAACCTACCTTTAATCCTAGGCCGGATTTCAGCGTAAGATTTTCTAGAGGCGTAACGGATTGTCTTCTCAAATTTTCTCTTCTTTCTCTTCTCTTTGTACCTGAGAACCTTCGCTTCTCTTTCAGCTGATGCAAGTTCATGCATTGACTCCGTTCTTCTCCCTTGCTGCTTTGATATCTCCCACATCATCGCACTTCCATCTGGGACCACTCCAACCTCCAATGATGATGATGCCTGCATATCAAACCCAATTTTTCAAACTTTTATTTCATGACCATAATAATTGTAATAGTAATTTTTTTGCAAAGTTGCATGCTTTGCTTACACTGAGGCTACGAGAGTGAGGGTTGTAGCCATAATTAGCGAAGGGTTTGGATCGGGTGAAGTCCGAGTTGACGCAGCGATGGTTAACCGGTGGATCTTCGACGCTCTTGCTTTGGGTAGGGACCACTGCGTCAGTTCCAGCGCAGGTCTGCTCCGGGGTTCCAATTTTTAGATTCAAAGGCACGTAATCCAGATCCAAATACAGGTCAATCTCCGAGAATAAAATCTGCCCCGTGTACACGTCAGGACTCTCTACAGCCTTATGGTTAGGATTGGGAAGCAGCCACGAAGTCGCCTCCGTTTCCTCCTGGTTGACGTAAGTGTCTCCATCGACGGCCGAGAAGTACGGCTCGTCTAGGAAGTTGTTGACGGCACAGTTGGACTTGACTGCAGGGACTGAATTGTCGGAGTCATAGAAGGGGATAATAGGAAGGCGCACATGCTGGCGGGCCAGAGGGTTTGCTGAGTGGATGTGTTGGTCGCAGGCGACGCAGAGAGCAGCGGCGTCGGCCTTGCAGGTGACGTGAGCCGGCGCTTGCTCGCAGACTTGACAGAGGCAAACACGAGGGTGAGGCGACGCGAGGTGATTGGCGGCGTGGGTAGTGGAATCACAGTTACTGTAAAGGAACGCTGAGTGAGGGCGGCAAAAGAGGTCGGAGGTGGCTAATTTGCAGGAGTCACACAACTTGGACGCCATTTCTTCAACTTCAACTCAGGCTCGTCAGAAGGATTTCTGTCTTTCCTTCTCTTTCTTTCTACTGTTAGTTGGTTCCTTAAATATGTTTGAAGATGTGCTTGTACATAAAAAAAAAAAATCTTTAAAAATAAATACAAATAAATAGATTTCTTTTATCAAATATGTGCTAAATTGGTTGACAAAATACAAATTAATAATATATTTATAAAAAATTACGAGCAGAGTTTTCGAACACAGTCAATAAGGTTGTGGCTGACAATTGCTGTATAGGTATGCAGTAAAATATTAAAATAAATAAATATTAAAAAAATATGGATTTAAACTCGTATTAATTAAATTAATAAATACTTAAATTTATAATTTAATTAAAGTTTTATTTTGATATATATTATACATTTTATTTTAATGTGTATAATTTATTATCTTCATCAGTTAAATATATTAATAATGTTATTAATTAAGTTGATATCACAAGTCAACTCGACACTAGCTCACAATTGGCGACAAAATTATGATAAATAATTATAGTTTATTTAGTATTTTTATCTAATATATGTATTTATGTCTTTAAATGTCATTGTACTCATAATTTAATCTAATTTTTATTTTAATATAATACATATTTTATATATTATTATCATTAATTAATTTTAAATTATACATTTCATTATTTATTATATATTATTTTTAAATACGTACATATTTTAAATTTATAATTTTCACCCGTATAAAAACCCAACCTTTTCAAACAATAAGAAAATTTAAAATCTCAAAATAAAACGTATATGATTATATAAACATGTTTTTTCTCTTATCGTTTTCAAATTTAAAAAAATCGAGAAAATTATCTATTTCATTTCTCCTGTCTTATTAATTTTAGATTACGATATAAATTAAAAATAAAATTATATAATAAATATATTTATAAAAGTAAATAATGTTTTGATTAAAATAGTAAAATAAAGTTTTAATAGCATCTTAAGTTTAAATTCTATTATGCGCGTATTTTTTATTTTTATATAAAATATATAAAAAGATAAAAATAAACATTCTTAAAATAATATAATTTAATTACTTTGTAAAATAATGATATTTTAGTCATTGAAGCTGGAATGACTTGTTATACCAATTTAATTAAGAGTTTAATATCTAATATAGTATAATATAATATAACGATCAAGTATAGTATAGCAAAACACAATGCATTTACAAAAAAGAAAGCATGTTTGAAATTTAAAGAATCATGAAAAACGAATATGGAAGATAAAAAAAAAGGTATATATATAATATTGTGAATTAATAATATATTAATAATCTGTAAAAATAAAATATAAGTAGTTAAATTGTAACACCCCAAACCCGGCCTAGAAGTTAGACCCGAATCTAGCGTGCCACATGGAAGTGTTTTTCAAAACCATCTATTGCAATTGTAACAACTTGTTGGAGAATTTCAGCCTCTTTGTTAAAACCCAAAACAATTAAGCAATTGTGTATACGTGAAAACATAATTAACTTTAATAACCCTTTTCGGTTGTGAAAGCATATTTGAAATAAACGATTTACGAAAATGTGACCTTTGAATAGAGTTGCAAAAGCATTTTGAAACATTGCGAAAATGTAGATAAAATACAAGTATTTTGAGAGATTGATTGATGAATCACAATTCAAGGAATTGAACTTTAAATCCGTGACTTTTGAAAATGTCGTTAATAATTTGAAAGGATGTTCGAGTTAAAACATATTTGTATAAGTTTATTTTGAAATCCCTTTGTTAATCAATTTCGAAAAATAGTAAAAACATCCCAACCATAAAGCAAAAATAAAAAAAAATAGTTCAGAGGCCTTATTACAACTTAAACCAAATTAGCAAAATAATAAAATAAACGGAAATAGAAATTTAAAGTTTAATAACACCATTTCTAAAGTATGGCCCCCACCGAGTCATCCATGGCCCAAGTTCATGTCATTGAGCATTACCTGAAAAGGTCAAGAGAAATGGGGTGAGTTACTAGAACTCAGTGTGTAACCCACTTACCATTGACCACTGGGCCAATATCTCATTAAGCAATTATTTGAATCTAAGCCCATTAAAAATAACATATAATATGCAAGTGATATGCAAACCCCAACCCAACCTAATTTCCATCCGCTACACACCACCCGTACCAACCAACACACCTGTGGGGAGCTTTAGTCACCCACCCCGCCAACACACCAAACTGAGCATTAAGCCATAAATCAAACTGGGCATTTAGCCATATTTCAAACTGGGCATTAAGCCATTTATCAATTTGTGGACAAGCCACCAGAATTTTGTAGCAAAGCTGCCAGAACTTCTCTTCATCAAAATCCCAACCCATGCAAATCATGTACATATAGTATGCATTTTCATTCGGCCCATTTGTCACATATCAATATAGCCCATTTATTAAATAACACATTTGGTCCATTTGTCACATATCAATATGGCCATTTATCAAATAACACATTTGGCCCATTTATCACATATTAATATGGCCCATTTATCAAATAACATATTTGACCAATATAGCAAATTATCAAATTGGCCCATATAGCAAATTATCAAATTGTCCCATTTAGCAAATTATCAAATTGGCCCATATAGCAATTATCTTAATTCGGCAATCGTACCCACTAAGGGTAATTTGGTAATCTCGCAACCCAAGGGTATTTCGATAATTTACCCTCTATGGGTATTTCGGTAATTTTCGCAATCCAACTTAACCACTAATTTGGGCATAACAATTTAAAACTGTCCATCTGCGTCATACTGACTAAATTGACCATAAATCGAGTTAGAAAACTCGAAATCTAGATCCGTAAAATTTCCTTGAAACTAGACTCATATATCTTCTTACTGTAATTTTTCCAGAATTTTTGGCCTAGCCATTTAGTACAGTTTATTCCTCAAAATATCCCCTTTTCTGCTGTCTGACAATTCCGACCATTCTTTGCTAAAATTTAATTATCTTTTTGTACATAATTCAATTGATATTCTAGTTTGTTTCTTATAAAAATAGACTCAATTTTCTTTCAATCCATATCTCCTTCACTTTCTAATTCAATTTCCACTATTTTTGGTGATTTTTCAAATCCACGTTACTGCTGCTAACCAAAATTGTTTCATTTCAAAATACGATTACCACTTCGAACATGCGTACGTCGAGTGGTCACAGATGTCGATTTCTGGCTTTTTGGTCTTTCTAGCGAATCACAAAACATTTTATGCAAACATTCAAAGAGGTGTGAGATTACACACCTGATTACGGTAAGGATTAAACCTTCTTGATCGTCGGCACCTATGACACCTTAACACTCGATCAGAAAAAAAAATACCACGATGAGAGAAAGTAGTTGTTTAGGGAGAGGATTTCGACTTACCACTACTTCCAAAGGTCAACGAGTAGAGAAGAACGAGTGATTTAATCCCTTAACGTTGATGAATCTGATTCCCACCGATTGGACTTATGGTTACGGATGATACACGGTCGCCCGCTTAGATCACTACGAAGAAGAAAAAGACTCGGCTAAGGAGATGATTATTGACAATCGGCCATGGTGAAGAATTAGGACAAAAGAGATGCTTGAAGGATTTCGTGAAAAAGAAAAGAAATAAGAAAGATGTTTGTCTAGATTGATTTTCAAGAAAGATGAGAATATGCACACTCAAATTTGAGGATTGGCAAGAAGGGAATTTGAAGAGAGAAAAGAAATTATTACAAAAGTTGCATAAAGGAAATTTTGACCAAACAAACACTAAAACTTTACCAAAAAAAAAAAAAACAAAGGTGGAAGATGAATTGGTAGAAGATATGGATGAAAATGGCCACAAGGGATTGCATTTATTCACTAAAGAGACAAAGAAAGATGTTTAAAAGAAAAATAAATGTGGAAGATGAATTGGTAGAAGATATGGATAAAATGGCCACAAGGGATAGCATTTATTCACTAAAAAGACAAAGAAAGATGAGCATGCTTGGGGTGGCACTAATGACTAAAAAAAAATTTTCTAGGATGCTACATAAATGTTATAAAATTAATAATTTAAAAATTGTTAATAAATCATTCTTTTACTGTGAATGTTGAAATTCAATTCTGTGTTGAAGAAAAATAAAGAACTTGCCGATGACAACAACTTTAGTAGGGGATAGGCCAATAGAAGGGAAACACGTGGAAGAGGCTTAGTTGAAAATGGAAGGAGAGAATAGTCAATTTCAAGGGAGGTAGGTTTTCATTTATGTTTAGGGTCGTGATGATAATAATGGGAAGTGCATGAAAATAATGATATAGGGAGATAGGCGAAGCAAGGGATTTTTTTTGGTAAAAATTAAATTGTAATTTTTAATAATAAAAATATAATTTTTAAATGATTGAATTAAAATTATTTCATTTTTAGGAGTTAAAGTATAATTTTATTTTATATATTTAAAATTTTAAAAATTTTAATGGGTTAAAATAAAAAAATTTCTATATTAAGGGTTTGGGGCTCTACCAAACCCCTAGATTCGCCCCTCTATAGGGGAGTGTTTTTTATTTTCTATTTATAATGAAAATAATGATGGAAGACTAAGTTGTATTTTTTATTTTTTAGAAATTGGTTTCTTACATTTATTTTAAAGAATTTAACTTTTTTTTATTTAAAAGTATAAATTCAGTGGTTAATATCATAGTAAATTTTATGTTAAATTTAAGTTTAATATAGTATATTTTTATTTAAAAATATTACATCGATAAATCTAATATAAGAATTTTAACAGCGTTAACAATTTGGATTTAAATTTTGAAATTTATAAAGTAGGTGGAGGAAATTCCCACAAAGAATAATAATAAATTTTTAAAAACATAAATTCTTCATATTTCTCATGCAAAACTTTTCATTTATTAATAATATTATTTTAACCATTTCCTTGTATTGGTTTCATGATGAACATCAGTCAAAACCTGCAACAACAAGTCTGGTTATCGATGCAACCAGCATTGATGCTTTCACCATACTTTTCAACGCAGCTTTGAACGCATGCTTCATGCGAGCAATTAGGAAGATGAATCGGAGACATCATGCATGCAGCTTCAGCTAACTCACCTGTTTTAATTCCCAGCCCTACAAAAAAAAAAGGAAAACCAAAAATGTAAGTTAAAACATTATACTACAAAGGATCGATGAGATGAAAGGGGAAGTGATCATAATAATACCAGGAGACAAGATGAGGAAAGATACGAGTAGGAGAAGGAGATATGAGTTCTTCATGGTTGTCAAATGGTAATTAAGTGGCTAATTCTTGCATGGCTGTTTCTGCTTCAAAACTTGAAGCTTTTTATAGGCAGTAATCAGTCAGTTTTTTTTTTTTTTTTTAATATTATTTATTTGATATGGTGTCCAGCTTTGTAATAGTTAGCAACATTCATAATCATCCTAAAATAGGAGGAAAGAAAGATAATCTCACCTTACTGTCCTTAATTACATGCGATTTGGATCTTGGACAGGCGAATGCTGATTAGGTTACCTTATAGACTACTTTTTTCTTAACATGGTAGAAATGCCTATTTGGAACAATTTATATATGTAAGTTTTTTCATATTTAATTTTTTTTATTTGTATAAATGTTTTATTATTTGATTTTGTCAAAAAAATTAGTTAAGATTAGAAAAATAGATTTACTAAATTCAAAAATATTTTAAGATTTTAAAATTCATTATTAAATAGAATCTAAAATCAAAACAAATCTATGAATTTCAGAAATTATCATAAACGTTATATTTCTAAATATTTTACCATTATTTGATTTAAGCTATTTTTGAAACTCAAATTCCAAAATACTAATTCCCACCATTAAATTCAATTATTCTTGTTCAAATTAAAATAGAAGTCCAGTTTTAAAAACCTTATCCATTGGATATTTGAGTCTAACAAAATATTTGTGTAGAGGATTTGTTTGGACAAAACTGAGTAATTGGATGAAAATGTAATTATTAGGATAGTAATTACATTCTTTTGTAATTACAAAGAAATATAATTCTCTAGACGTGTTTAGTTGACAGAGTATAATTACATTGTAATTTTCTATGTCATTTTGGTAATATAATTTGTAATTGCACACTTACATATTTTTTAGGATTTAAATAATATAAGCTTTTTATGACTCCATAAAATAAAAATAAATTATTTTTATAATATAACTTTTTAGGATTTATAATATAATTTTTTTCCATAATCATCCCAAACACTCATACATGCTCATGCTTATAATATAATGACTTAAATATGCATTGAGCCCATGAACTTGTGACTTTCTCTTAAATTGATACTTATAGTTTTTTTCCCCAAGTTAATACTTGAATTTTCAATTCATCAAGAGTTTTGGTACTTTTCTTGTAACGGCATTAAAATTAGACACATGTCATTTTAGATTACGATACGTTGTAACGATGACATCATAATGATGGCATACTTCAATTTTAGATTGAATGATGATACATGTACAAGGGCGAAGCCAAGAGGGGCTGGCATGGGACCCGACCCCCTAAAATGTAAAATTTTTATTTAGGCTCTTAAAATTTTTTAAAAATTTTAAATTAGTAAAGGTAAAATTACACTTTGGCCCTCATAAAATTATAAAAATTCGATTTAACCTTTTACAAATTATAAAGATATAAACTATAAAAAATTAAAATTTCATCCGGCCCCTCTAAAAAATTATTCTGGCTTCGCCCCTAGATACATATGCACATAATGAACACGACTCATTTGGATTTAGATTGTTTTTATATTTTAATTTTATATATTTTGAATTTGTTTCGAATTTTTAAAAATACTATAAAAATTTTCAGATATTATTATTGTCACGTGACTTCATTTCAAAGAGCCACGTGTTCTAGATTTAACTCCGTTACAACAAAGGATCAAAAGTAGAATGAAAATTCAATATCAATTTGAGACAAAAAATCCACAAATACTAACTTGGGAGAAAAGGAGAAAGTGAAAAGTTAAGGGGCTAAATGTAAATGTATGGCCAATATAATTTTATCAATCAATGACTCACTCAGTCCCTCTAAAAGCAAAGGGTTTTACACCCAAAAAGAACAAAGCTTCCATAATAAAATAAGCTTAGCGAGGGTATCAAAGTTGCACTGAAATAATAGGGTTAGCAGAAGTTGCACTGGCAATTATAGTACATGGGTTCGTTAATTATGGCGGTAGGCCATGAATTAGCCACAATAAATTCCAAGAGAGAGAGAGAGGGACGGGGGAGGAGGGAAGGGGAGGGACGGTTTTTATTTTATTTAATATTAATATTATTATTAATTTATTATTATATTTTTTGAAAATATTTATGTTTTTTTTAGCTTTGTTAGAATTAATATCAAATTAATAATATTTATAAATTTTGAGAATTATTGTTTTAAAATTATGATTAAATTAATTCAATATGTAAAAATTGAGGGATAAATTTATTATTATATCGATTTTTTTAACTGTCACATCAACTTATCCTTTGCAATTTTAACAGGAGTGGTCAAAATTATTAAACTATTTAACATGGGTGCTCAAATTGTAAACTTTTTGTTTTAAGTGTCTAAAATAATTTTTTATAATTGAATGACTATTTATGTAATTTACCCTAATTCATATTAAGCTCTTTATTCATAATAGTCAAATTTTATCTTATATTCATCACTTCTAGCAAGTGGGGGAGCTATAATTTTTTTTTGGATGGCAAGAATTAAATTGTATATTTTTATTATAGTAAAAATGTAATTTTATTATTTTAATAGTTTATATATTTATAATTTTAAAATATTAAATCATATTTTTATCATTTTTTATGAAGAACAAAATAAAATTTTACTATTACTAATTTAAAATTTTATAAATTATAAAAAACTTAAATTAAAATTTTACCGTTTTAAAAGATGGGACAGTGAAGATTCGAAGCAAACGGAAAGATGAGACGGTAAAAACAATGTATTAAATAAAAAGGTAAATTACACCCAAAGTTATTAAATTATTAGTAAGTGTATCTTTTAGTCCTATAATTACAAAAAGCTACAAAATAATCATTAAATTATTTGAAAGTTTTTATTTAAGTCACTGAACTATTTTAAAGTTCTTATTTAAGTCACTAGGTTGTTAAGTTTTTTTTTTTTTTAAAGTTCAATTAGTGAGCTCCAAGCAATGATTTGATAATCGGTATGGTAGATCAGTACCCATAAACGAGTTGAAGAACATACCTTAGATCCAATTTGCTCTATCGATTAGTGTTGGAGATCAAAGAAGAAAGTTGTTCGGATTTTGATTCATAGATTTGTAACTTTTCAAGTCAGTTTCATGAAAGAAAAACAAAATTGTTGAAGAGAAGGGGAAGGAGAGATTTTGATTGGTACAAGCAGTGTGAACGGATTAGGCCACACAACAATGATTTTGACAACCCAATGACTTAAATGAAAACTTTCGAATAATTCAATGACTATTTTGTAATTTTTTAAAGTTAAGTGATTCAAAACATAAACTTACTTATAGTTTAGTGAGATTGAGTGTAGTTTGTCTTAAATAAAAAGGCTAGACTACATTAGTAGTCACTTTACTATTAGTAAATTTCTTTTTTAGTCATCCATATATGAAAAGTTACAAAATGATCACTTAACTATTCAATTTTGTCATTTTTTATCACCAACTTGCTAACAGTGGTAAGTTTTATAATTAACATAATAGCAACTTTAACCCTTAACATTTATACATTGTGTTTATTTAGTCTTGATTCTAAAAAATCTAACCCTCAACATTTACACATTGTTTAATTTGGTGTGTGTGTTTTGCAATTTTACTTTTCTTTATGACTCTTTTACCTAAAAAGCTAAAAAAAATACATTTATCAGCTAAATTTGATTGAAAATATACAAAAAAGAAAAAAGAAAGCACCAAAAAGTTCAAGATAATAAATTTTTATTTTTTCTCATTCTTTTAAATTAACCCTCAATGCCACAAAAAAAAAAAAAGAACCAAATTACCCAATATGTAAATGCCGAGGGTTAACTTTTTTTTGAATCAATACTAAGTTGACATAATTTATAAATGTCGAGAGTTAAAGTTGCTATTATGTCAATTTTAAAACCTGCCACCATTAGCCGAGTGGTGACAAAAAAAAAACAAATTTATATAATTGGATGATCATTTTATAACTTTTCATAGTGTGACAAAAAATAAATTTACTAATAATTGAGTGACTACTACTACAATTTACCCTAAAAAATATTTTTTTTGATAATATCTAAAGAAATAAAATTGAAATTAATATTTATAAGCACAAGTTAAAACAGACAAAAAGAAACCGACTAGAAGTTTAATTTAAGTTACAAATGCAGAAATGCTGGCGTCGAGTCGCCGCGTAAATCAGACAGCACAGCTGCTTAAGATTTGATACCAATTAAAGATGAGCACATGTTCCCCTGATATGCACGAGACAGAGAAAAACTGTGGGCTTCCATTCTAAAGTTTCAAACCTTTCGAGGAATATGTGGTTTGACTTTCAGTATGAATTTATAAATCATAAAACAAAAGGTTGATCTTTTCACCAAGATTGAAAATTTTACAATACAAGAAACTATAACCTGTTTCGTATATGGAATTTGGTTGTAATGTAATCAATAGGGATTTGTGAAGGAAACTCTTTCACATCTAATGAACATTCTCAGCAAAAAAATTTTACATTTTCCGATTACCAAAAAGGAACAACAAGAAGGCAAAACCCAGAAAGCAAAGAAAAGAACCGGTAAAATTTTGATATTGGGTTTGTTGCCTCTAATGGCGTTCGTTACCCATTTCTTCTTTCACTCTCTCATCATTTTTAGCTTTCTCAGATCCTTCATTGGCCTCACACTTACCATTTTTATCATCAAAACAGGAAGGTTTAATGGAAATAGGGGTAGCCAAGAACGTAGGTCTCTGCTCACCGGCCATTATCACCAAAATCTTCTCCTCATAAACCTTCACCTGCTTGCTGGAATCACCGTCTTTTTGGCCACTTTCAACATCAGCTCCTTCACCTGCGGTGGTGTCCAAACGACCACAAAGTCGGAAGTAGGAGCAACCTAAGATCAACAGAGCAAAAGCGATGAGACCGAGAATCGCTGCTAGCCCTCCAAAGAGATACGGCACGGGAGAGTGCCACCATGGAGAGTGTGGTTGCGCCATTGCTGGTGTAGGTGGCGACAATGACGATTTGGTTCCTGTTTTTATTGCTTTAACGCTGCTAATAGAGAAGGTGGTGGGATTGCTTTGGGTAGTGAAATAAAATAATATGCCAAAAACAGAAGGTGAAGGCTGTTATTTTATATGCAGGGAAAGTTTTAAAAATAAAAAATGCAACTTCTGCATTCTGCCTTTTGATTAGAGTCACCGACTTGTCCCTCTTTACCATATTTTCGTTGCTTGGTAATCACGGATTCAATTTAAACCTAAGTTAATAACGATGGCGGGGTGCACTCAGCTGTTGGCTGGGGTAGTGACCACGGTGCGTTCTGGTCGGGCATAGATGGCTAGCAGTACTTGACCCATTTCTCGTGTGGTTTTAAAGTGGAAAATATCGACCTAAATAAAAGTCCAACCTTAAACCCACTAATCAATCGGCCCAAAACCTAAATCTAATAAAAAATATAACTTATAGGACCCAATTTTTTACCTCAACCAAGCCCATTAACTAGAATAAATAAACCAATAAAATTCTAACAATTCATTACAAAATTAACCAATCACTAACTCCATCACCTCACTAAACCAATTACTAACCCCATCACCCCACTAAACCAACCACTAACTCCATCACCTCACTTGCTTGCAAACAAGTTGTAAAATTTAGCTATAAAAGCCATTCAAAACCATTGTAGAGGGGGACGTTTTTTTGGAGAAAAAAAGAGAGATTCGAATACAAGAAAAATAGAGACTTTCAATACAAGAGATACACGAAATTAATCAAAAAACTAAACAAAAGAGGTTATTTTCGTCTATTCTCATTTTAAGTTCTTTGTTTATTTTATACTATCTTTGAATTTTATCTTGATTTTTACATACGAAAATAAAAATAAAGTGAAAGGAGCTTACCTATTTTGAAATTGCCCAAAAAAAAGTTTCATTTTTTTTGAGGTTCGGCCGCCGTGTACAATGGCGCCACGGTGGGGTGTGGAGGTCCGGTGACAGGAACAAGGCTGGACCGATGGCCGGATTTAGAAGGGAGGGAGAGTGTTATTTTAAATATTGTTATTATTATATCAGTTATTACTATTATTATTAACATATTACTATTATTATTATATTATTACTGTTAGTATTACTATCAATACTATTATTATTATTACTATCAGTTTTAATACCGTAATTATTATTACTATTACATTTTTTCTTCCCTTTTTCCGTTACTTATATATCACTACCATTATGTATCATTATTATTATCTTCTTTATTATTATTATTATTATTATTATTATTATTATTATTATTATTATTATTATTATATTTCCACTTACTTTTTTTTTACACATTGATTTAATTATATAGTTCATTTATTTGTTTATCTTTTTCTACAATTTTAAAATTTCCTTCCTATATTATTATAAATACTACTTTTACTATGGTTAATATTATTATTTTCAAACTGTTTTGCATAAATATTATTTTTCTATTTTGATTACTATTAGTTTTTTTAATTTTAAATTTCTTAGCTTATTTATTCTTTTTTTCTTTTGTTTATTCCGTGTGCTTATTTGTTCATTCATTCTATCATATTCTTGGCATTATGTTGCTATTCACATTAGTACATTAATGATTATTCTATTATGCATCTTAGTATCGTAACTCTTTTTTCATTAAATTACATTACATTAACCTTTACCCAAACTCATAAAAAAGGGTCTTTTTTAGGGCAATATTCATGTTTGGAAATTCGAGGAATCGTGCCCTAACGTGCTGGGTTTCGATTTTTTCGTTTGGCCAAATAACGGAATACCCTTTTAAAATTGCAATGCATGAATTTTGGAAATCATGAAATGATCTTGGTTTCAAGGTTTTGAAATATCGTATTCTAACGTGCTGGATGTGATATTTCATTCTTTCGGAACAAGAGAATTTCGATATCCAATTTGAATTATCCAAACATTTTCTAAAGGTTCGTATTTTAAAATCTCTTCCAATTTTTGATATTAGGACATTAATCAATCAATAAGGTACCAATTTTGGGCGTTGCGAGGGTGCTAATCCTTCCTCGTGCGTAACCGACTCCCGGACCTGTTTTCTTAAAATTCGTAGACCAAAATATTTTATAATGTGACCCAATCACACTTTTAAAAAAAAAAAGATTGGTGGCGACTCCATTTTCCTTTTTAAAGTCGGCCCGTTTTCCAAACAAAAAAAATGGTTTCGACATTAGTATTATTTATACTATTATTAAACTTTTGATTGAGTTGTTGTCATAAGTCAACAGAGCACCAATTTAATTAGGAAAGTTATTAAAATGTCTTTTCAAATTTAAAATAAGTTATATTATTTGATGATACTTTAGTCTTTTAAATTTAAATTTAAAATAAAAATAAAAAACATAGATATGGTAGGATGTGAATCATGGAAGTCAGTATCGTACGAGCCGGTATATACCATTTTGGTCTTAAATCGGTGCCAAGTAGTCTATGTTGCATTCTGATCAAAATTTTGATGTGTTTCGGCCTATTTCGGTCAATATAGACTTGTACCAGTTCGTACCAGCTCTTATCGGTAGATGCAAAATTTTGATATTTTAGACTAATTTTAAAATTTTTTATCTCAAAGAAATTTATTTCTTATTATATTTAAAATTAAAAGCTATTAATTAAATTATTAACCTATTTGATAATTTTTAAAATTATATTTACATATAAATATATTTATATGGATGTAATTGAGATATATTTGCATGTATATATAAGCTATGATAATTTAACTTTTGTCAAATAATATATAATTTATTAAGAAACTAATAAATTAAATATGTATATATTAAAAAAATTAAATGGATATAATTTACCAGGAAAATAAAATTGAGACTATAAGTATATATTTCAAAAATATTTTAAAACATCGATAAATTTAAAATAGTACATCGAAACATGATGGTATTGGTATGTACTAGTACTAAGACAAAAATGGAACATCCACGGGTACGATTTTGATTATCTTGATTTGAATCTACACAAATTACATTAGTAAAACCTTAAATTTATTACTCAACTAAGGTTTTATTTTGAATTTTTTATACATTTATTTTGATTATGCACATTTTATTACCTACATCAACTATATATATATATATATATATATATATATATATATAATAATATAATTGATTGAGTTGGTTTTATAAGTTAATTCGACACCAACTAAAAATTGATAACATTAGGATAAACAATTATAATGCATTTAGTATTCTTAATTTAATGTATTTACATGTTTAAATTTTATTTTACTCACAATTGAATACATATTTTTCATTTTAATATCGTACATATTTCACGTGTTATTATTAATTAGTTTCAAATTATTGGTTTCATTATTTATTAATATTATTTTTAAACACACCTCTATGTTCTAAGTATCTAGTTTCCATAAACATATGCGTGCAATAAAATTTATACTTGTTATTTAAGTATATATATATTTTTTAATAGTAAACATGTTGGATCGACTATTGATTCGATTCAACTAATCAAATCAAGAATTAATGATCACCAATTCAATTATGAAATTTTTTCAATAATTTATTTTTACACTAAGAATAAAAAGAAAATTGTGTTAATGCATATGCAAGTGTGGCAGAGGGGGCTCTTTGGGTACACTTAAGACGCACTAAGCTAAAATTGCCGATGGAGACAGTGACCACAATCATCCATTCATACTGAAGTACTCAGCCAACAAGCTCTCTGGGCATTCCAGTGCTTTCTTCAGTTGCTTTTTTATATATACAAAGGTTTGAGATGGAAAGATACAAATTTCATATTAGTGAATAATCAAATTCAGGTATGAAATATGATATTGAGATAGTTTAAGCATCCCAATGCAAGGTTTTATAAAACCATGCCATGAGAGATACTTTCATATCGAAAAACAAAATGCCCACTTGGTGAAGGTTATATCAGCCTGGAGCACGCTCAGCTACCTGTGGATTATAGATAAGATGCCCTTTTTTTATCATCTTAAGAGGGCCCGACCAATGATGGTGATCATATATATAAACGGTAGGAATACCCTTTTTTGGGGTGTGGATCGTGTTTTTGTATATTGATTCCAAAAGGCAAAAGCTGCCTGCAGCAGTGTTAGCGATGAATGCATGGATAGAAGAGGGATCTGGAATAGTTGAATGCAGTTATTGATAACAGGTGATTGGCAGCTTTGTGTCAGAGATAGAGAATAGCCTGCAGAATATTGGGATTGTGGAATAGCAGGCAAATTTTGGGTTAGTGGATAAAGTAATCAAATGACAGACAAAAAACAAGGCTTACCCTCACTACGTACTCCATACTACTACTGTTCTTCCTTTTTTAATCCCAAGTTCATGCTCACTTAGGTGAGTATTTAACTGAGTCAAGTTTAATTAAATTAAAAAAATTTGAGTTAGTTAAGTTCACGAATTCTATTTTAATAATTGAATTCAATTTGATTTTTTTCGAATTGAATTGAATCGAGTTGACAAATCGTATTATTTATACCCAATGTTATGTTTACTTATATAAACAATATAATTGTTTTGCCTTTTAATTTAATGGGTGTTTATTTATCAAAACGACGTAATTTTATTTTTTACCTTAATGGTTTTGACTTTTAACTTTAGAAAAGATAAACATTTATCAAAACGATGTAGTTTTATCTTTTTTTTATTCAGATTTTCGGATAACTCGAATTGTGTAATTCATATTAGAGTTAAAACGAAAAATTTAATTTTTTATTCGAGTTGATTCGAATAACTCGAATAACTCAAATAACTCAAACTATTTAATTCAAAATTTAAATTTTTTATCGAGTTTTTCGAATCGAATCGGATTTTGCTCACCCCTACATGCTGTAATTTTAATTGAAAGCTAATCTTTTTTAAGTTTTAATTCTACTTCATGTTGGTATGTAAAGTTAATTTATAAATACATAATTTTTAAATAGAATTATCTTTTGAAACAATGCCCAAGCTTATGAAATGGTATTTCATGAAATAATACACTTATTGGATATATAAACGATCTTTTTTGTTAATTATTTTCATTATTCTATCTGAAATGTTGGAGACTTCTTTTTGTATTTTAGAGCCATATTAAAACCATAAGCAAAACGTCTACACGTTTTAGAGCCATCATATTTTACTAATTTTGTTTTTATTATTTCCTGGTTTCTTTTTTTTTCTTCCTATTTTTTCTAATAATCTCAAGGGTTTAATTAAATTTTTATAAATGTAATTTATTAACTAGTAATCTCGAAAGGTTAATTAAAATGATTCAAATTTTTCGATAATTTGCAATGCAAAATTTGGATTGAATTTTTTTGTTTATCTCAAGCATTGGGATAAAAAGAAATACATGTTTCGCTTTTAAGGATAAAAACAAGAAAGAATCACGGGAGTTAAATGAGTTGATAATAGTTTTTCCTACCTTAACTAATGATCGAGGGTTCGAATTTTGTCTTGAGTATGAAACAGTTTTAAAACTCATGACCTCCAGAAAATAAGAGGAAAAACGAAAGAATATGAAATTTGGACATTATTAATGGATAGCATTTAGCAATTCACATATTTATGGCTTTGTTACTTTAAAAGATGAATGTCCTCCAACCATTTCAAAAAAAGTAATGGTAAGTTATTGTCCTAAAAGAAAATTTTATAAAAACATAATAGATTTCGATGATGAAATCATTGACAATAAAGAAGTAATTTATTATAGGTAGGGTTTGGATGGACGGTAGGTGTACGATGCGTTTTTAGTTTACTTTTTGTCTCATACTACAATGTCATTACAGTATCTAATCTTACCGCCACTATTAATTTTACACTAAATGCAGATAAACACACCGTTTATCTAAATCCACCCATAATCGAAATTAAGATGATCGAATAGAGGAAATAAGTGTTTTATAATTAAGTAATACTTGAATTGTAAAAGTCTTATAAAAAAAAAGAATTTTCCAAGATATCGAAGCTACGTTAATAATATTTAACTAAGAATGAATGATTGGATACTTCCTAATAATATGACTAATAATAATCCACCAAACAGAGAAAGATGAATGAAAGAGTAATATCGATGATTTAATTAATTAGCGGAAACAAAAAAAAAATTAGGGTTTGGGATTGAATTATAATTTTTTTTGAGTCAAATTTTAATTTTATCTTATATTAATTTATGATTTCATAATTTTTGAAGGGATTAAATAGAAATCTATTCTTTTTTGGGTGACCAAAAAACAATTTTACCATATATTAACTTTTAATTCTATCATTTATAAGAGGATTAAAAGATAATTTTTCCATTTGAAAAGGACCAAAGACTTTGCCTGCTACTCTAAAATCGTTGAGATTAAATATTTTGTTATATTAATATACTAAAGTTATAAAAAGATAAATCTCAAAATTATAAATTTTAATCAACGTGTAATTTTATATATAAACTTTGATTTTGTGCATTTGTATATATGGAATTTTAATTTGATCCAGTTCTCACATTATTAACAAAATTATTGATAGCATCATTTCATGTATATATATTATATAAATAAATATTTATTTAATATAAAAATAAATTGATATATTATTCTTTCAATGTGTATAATTTATCAAAATTTAAGTTTCATATATGTATTTGAACCATAATAAAAGTTTCATGCATATAATTGCACCTAATTAAAGTTCATATATCAAATTACACATTGACTCAAAGTTTATGTATAATTTTGAAATTTATCCCTATTGAATTTAAAATTTTGATTATGTTTTAAAAAAATAAGAATAATTATAGCAGGTAAAACTATTGTAGCAAAGTCTATACTATATCCCAAGTTGTATTTTGGTCCCTAATAAAAAAACAAGTAAATTAATTTATACATTTCAAATAAGAGCAAAATAGTACCATTAAGATTTAAAAAAACAAGCCTTTTATTTATTATTTATTTACCATCGAGATAATCAAAGAAAGAGATTGTATTTAAGAGGACCTTGATGATGAGATTCTTGAGAGTTCATTAATTACTTTTGTAATATTAATTCCTATTTATTTATTATTTATGTCACGTTAATTTTTTTATGAATAAAGGTATTTAATGCTTCAAATTATATATATATATATATATTATTTAAGGAGGTCAATAACACTTAAATTTTTTCAAAAAAAAAAAGTTAAATTAGTGTTTTTTATTCAATTAGATACTTAAACTTTTAAAATGCATTAACCTTAAACTTTTTAAAAAAAAAAATTAAACCCCTATTTTTTTTTCATTCAATGGGTACTTCAACAATTAAGCCTCAAAGTTTTTCAAATATAGCAATTAAGCCTCTACTTCTTTTTTGCAATCAATTGGGCTACTTGAACTACCAAAATACATCAAAAAGACCTAATGATGGCTCGATCAGTCTGGTTCTGCCACTAGTTAGACTGTTGGCCCGGTTTCACATAGACCTTAAACTTTTTAAAAAAAAAATTAACCCCTATTTTTTTTTCATTCAATGGGTACTTCAACAAGCTCAAAGTTTTTCAAATATAGCAATTAAGCCTCTACTTCTTTTTTGCAATCAATTGGCTACTTGAACTACCAAAATACATCAAAAAGAACCTAATGTGGCTCGATCAGTCTGGTTCTGCCACTAGTTAGACTGTTGGCCCGGTTTCACATAGTAGGCTCAATTTGACCCATTTTTGGGTATCGATTTTAGGTTATTGGGCCCAAATTTCAGATTTAATTACCAATTGGGCCAATTGTTTGCCTTGAAATTATTTTCCAAAAATGTCATATTTATTTTAATTAATTTGATTAATTTAATTTTACTTGATCAAAATTAATTTTCCCAAAAATCACTTAAATTTTCCAAATTATTTTATAAAGAAAATTCCTTAACCAAATTTTCTAGTTGAACAATTCTCATGACCGCCTAATTTAATTCCATATCAAATAAATTGACTTAATTAAATTATTTCTAAAATTGTAGAATTTTCTTCTAATTCAAATGTAATCCGATCGAATTTTTGTTTAGCTAGCGGAGGGACCAATCAGACATATACAATTGGGCTCGAGTAATTGCAATTATATCTAAAAGCATCGTTCCGATAACTCACAATTTACTTAATCATTGAGTCAGTTCACAAGTACCATGATTAAAAACTACTTATTGCATACTATTTACAAAAACAATTCATCCATCTGTTTTTCCTAATGACCCCGTTGTGTGTGTGATACCGTCATATGATATCCTTGATTCCTTTGAGATAAATCTGCTCACTCAATACAATCCAATTTTATCTAATTGTCACCATTTTGTCTTCTAAATGATTACTATGGTCACTGTTAACAAATGACTATGATAAATTGTTTGTTGAATAACAATCCGTGACCATGTTACATATTTATCAATCCACACAATGTTAATAAGAGGATATCGTTAACTCTTTAATCGAGTTATGAATTCCATTGTTTTTAGTAAAGTCAAGCCATACACAATGTACCCAATATACTGACTATGAACTCAATCATCTTTAAAACATAAGCATCCACTTATATCGAAGCACATGAATTACATATGCATGGTCAATGGCTAACTCATGATTTAGGTAAATCACAACATGAACTTCACAAGAGAATTAATTCACAAACAGATTCAGAATTAATTCAAATTGGGTTCAGTCCAATGTATTATTCTTCCATTGAATACATCTATGTCTCTACCTATGGAGTCAACTGCTCTGATAACCAAGACGAATCATCTCTCCAATTGGAACTGTAAATGATATAATAATCTTTCTAAGTATTTGAATCAAATGCTTACTTTGATTTTTTTTTTACAGGATTACAGACTCGTTTAGATTATCTACTATGTAAGTTGTCTTTCTCGCAATTTAACGTTCTTATAGTGCCACTTATCATCAGTTTAAACTTAGACAAACAATGAGCTAATATTTGTTTGTCACAATTTCGTTATGCATTCAAAGTATGAAAGACAAAAACACAAAATACATAATAATGAAATGTGAAATTAACTTTATTTATTTATCTTCAAATACATAGAAAACAGCTACATGTTTACTACAATATGGGCACATTTTCCAACACTCATCACATACATCGATCACAACATAAAACATTTATTGTAAAATATAACAAGCTTGAGTATAATCACTTACACTTGGAACTTAGGGTAGAACTTAGCGTAGGTGATCAAACTAACCTAAGCTCCCATTTAACTCTTTGAATTGTGCATAAAAGCAGCACACCAGATCACTCACCTAGTCGTTTCCAATCAAACACCGAAAGCTTAAACAAGCTTTTCTTTTCCTTTTGCCTTGCTCGTAAAGGCTCCCGATTGATTCGACACTTTGCATACATATTAAACACATTGCAAACTCATCATTTACAACCTTCATTACAGCAACAAAATCGCTGATCTAAACTCTCCTTTCTTAATACCAAATTCTAATTCGTTTTACCGAAATAAAAGATTTTATTACTCAATTTTCGTTTTGTAATCCTCAACCATGTTTCTTAATATCCTAAATATAATTAAGTATCATATTATTATAGATATAAACTATCAAAATCAACTAATTTCTCGGATCTGACTTTTCCAGAAAATTGAACTTAAATGAATGTTTAAATAGGGAAAACTCTCAATTCCTTAAAATTTTTTAACGATGTATAAAATTAAGTTTTTAAACCTTCTAATTAGCTCAAAATGATTTGGAAATCAATTTAAAACAACAAGTTAACTCAATATTTCAAGTTTCACCATTTTTAATCCAATTTTCGGTTTGAATGTTTTAGATCTATGTAATTCTCAATATAATCGATTAAACCTCGAATTATAAAAATAAAAAGCTTAGTTTGATCATTAGAAATCAGAACGTTAATTTAAGGAAATTAACAAGTTGTAGATCTAATTCGGTGATAAACGTTTGAAGAGATTTGAAGAAATTGATGGAGAAAACATGAATGTTCTTTGAAATTGAAATATAATCTAGTGTTGGGAAGTTAGGAAAACCAGGTTTGTTTAGTCAAGAGAAAAACTTTGATTTAGTTTTTAGAAAAGTTTTAAATGGATGATGAAAAAGAGAGGGAAGAGACAACTTATGTTTAAATAGGCAAGGGGAGGAAATTTAGATTTTTAAAATTTAGAAAATTTGTCTTTTAAAAACTTTCAATTTTCACCCTTTTTTAAATTAGTCATTTATTTTAAATTGAGTAATATTTTCTTAATTATTTTTAAATATGGTTTCGTTTTTAAAATTCATTTTAAGAAAATTAATAATCGAACACTTAATTCTAATTTCCCAACTTAGATTTTTAGCCCCGATAATTATTTTAATATTATATTTTACCTAATTTAGGTATTCAAAATAATATCTTTGTTCCACTAATCCGATTTTTAGAATGTGACAAGTATGATTTTTAAGAAGTTAGGAGAATGTTATAGATAGTTTTCACAAATAAAAAATAATAATCGTATGGATTTTAAGAAGTTAGGAGAACGTGAAAGTATATTACTCTAAAAAGCTAGCTCGATTGCCATGTAATCTTTGAGTTTAAGAAGTTAGGGGAATGTGAGAATATGTTAATTTCAAAAGCTAGTTTGATTACAAAATGAGAGAGGGGAGTCTTCTTTTATATAGGCAAACCCTTTTGATTTTAGCGGTTACAATAAAATTAAATGGACGACCTAGATTGCATTTTAGACTCTTTCCATCTAATTCATTAAATGCTATACAAGGGTGACTATTTCTAGAGCTTCTAGAATCTTCTACACGGTTCTACAAGTATCTAGTCTCTTCTTTGGATATCTAAAATGCTTGGTTTCCTTATGTTCACTCCATTCCGAACTTATTTTTGTGTTTTAGGTAGCTTTACTCATTGGCGAATCGTAACACAAGATTACCCTTGTTATTCGAACCTATGACGTGTGTTTTTGAGATGAATATCTGATGTGAATAGGCCGAGAGTCAAGATTTTAATGATTATTATGTTATTGATGAGTTATTTCCAATGTTTTAATAACTGTACATAAGATTAAATTGGACAAATCATTGGTTATTCGTTCTACTGTTAGTCTAATAATAATTAAATAAATAATTAAAAAATTCATAAAAATAATAAAATATTAAATTTTTTATAAAATTGGTTCACCCGATTCAATCATTGTTTTTTTCTTCTTGTTTTTAATTTGTTATCAATTTAAAGTAGTTTCCAATACAATTGATCCAACATCTTTATTCTGATCAGACTCCCAATCCAATCGATTCCACTAACCAATTTAATTCGATTCAAATTCTACAGTGATTCACACTAAAAAAAATTACTTTCTACTTTTACCAATTTTAGTATATATTAAATAATAAATTGGTTGAAGTTAATATTGGGGTAAATTACCAAAAAATACTCTATTTTTCAAAATTTACAGAAAAAGACTTTTTTTTTCAATTATTTACCGAAATGGGCCATTTTCCTCGAAAGCGCGTCTACAGCAGAGCGATATCAGGGTACGTGGCAGGAAAACGCGTCCCTGGGAGAGAGTTTTAGCCACATCAACAGAAAACACTTCCTTGAGGGCGTGCTTTGCTGATGTGGCAAAAACGCTCCCCCAGGGACGCATTTTGCCCTTGTTTTTTTCAAAAAAAAACTATTCTCGAATTAAATTTTCAAAAAAAGGTCATTTTTTTAGATATTATAAAAATAGACCAAAATTTTTAAAAATTTACGAGAATAAACCTTTATAAAGGCTCAAAGTAACAACACCATTTTTTTTAAGGTGTCACCAATTAATATAGAAATATAACTTACAAAACAAATCTTTATATAGACCCAAAGTCTCATTTCTCTTGTTTTCTTAAGCAATGTGAGATGTGAGATATGTGTATATATAGACTCATGAATAGGTTTGTAACTTGTTCCTAAACAATGTGAGATTCCTTCCTTTTTTAACTAACAACATGAAATTAAATGCTACACTATATTTGATTTTTTTTTTTACAAAATAATTTCTATTTTTTTATATTTTGTTAACATTTTCTCATATTATAAAATTATCTTTTGAGATCTTTAATCTTGTTGCATTTTAGAATTGTTAACATATATGAAAGTACTATTAAAAAAAGAGAACAAATTGCACATACGAAACTTGTACATGCAATAATCTTATATTCTTTAAATGTTTGAAGTTAATATCAATGCAATTCTAATTTTTAAAATAATTTCCATTATTTAAATTTAAATTTATACTTTAATTTATTTATTTTATATATGAATGTTTGATTAATAAATAAATGGTGATTGGGTACTCAAATAGTATTTTTTTGTAATTTTCAAAATTGATATATCTTTTTAAATATTTATTAATTTTTAATATTTTATACTAATTAATTTTTTAATTCTAATTTTAATTTAATTTTCATCACCTAATGAATGCCGATAAATTTATTTCAGATATATTTTGACTAGATAGATAATCTATTTAAACGTATATAATTATGTTAAATAAGTTTTTTTATAGAAATATAATATACATAAAATATAATAATTATTTTTCATATTTTATATCTAGATTAAATTATATTAATAGTCACTTAACTATATTTTTTAGCTATCGAATTATAAAAACTTACAAAATAATCACTCAACTATTAGTAATTTTTTAAATATTTATTTTTTAATATTTTACCATTCTCATTTTATATCTTATATTTTTTTTACTTATAGAGTTTAAAAGTTTTATTTATAATGTAACAAATGTTAACTTTTTGTAAAAAAAAATTAAACTCTAAGTAAAAAAATATCAAATATAATGTAGCCTTTAATATCATATTGTTAGTTAAAAGATGAAGGAATCCCACATTATTTAGGAACAAGCTGCAAAACTATTCATGAGTTTATATATACACATATCTCATATCCCACATTGCTCAAGAAAATAAGGGAAATGAGACTTTGGGTGGGTTTTTTTATCAAAATAATACAAAAAAAAATCAAAAACACCAAATTGGGGTGCACTTTTCAGAAATTACCAAAATGGTATGTCAGGGGTGGTGCCGCCTATTACAGAGGCGTGACCACCCTATGACACCCTATATTTTTTTTTAACAGGGAAAAAAAAGTTGACATAAAAAAAAACACTGAAAACGAAAAAAATAAAGCAAAGGCTGGTGACGCCTTTGCCACAGGCGGCACCGGTCGTGCCTCTGGCAGAGGCGGCACCAATGGTGCCACTAGCAGAGGCATCACCAGCTTCCCTCCCCCCTTTTAAGCGCCCCATTTGCTGCTGTAGGGTTTGTTTATCAGAATTTTAGCAGCTGAGTTGAAGAAGAAGAAGAAGAATAAGAAGAAGAAGAAGAAGAGAAAGGAGGAGAAAGAAAGAAGAAAAAATAAGAGTATGTTTAATTTTTTTTAATAAGGAAGTTATTCTTGTTGTTATATGATTTATCATTGATTTTTATTTTTATTATTGTTGTTAGTTAGTTTATAACTATTGTGAATTAGAACTAGGTTAATAATATAGATAGTTAGTTATTATTATTTTTAATTAGGGTTCCCTAAAATGATATTTTAGTTAGTAGTTAGTATATTGTTATTAACCCTAAAATTTTAATAGTATTAGTGTATTAATATGTTATTATAATATCAATATGTTAGTTAAATATAATATGTTAGTTACTAAATTAGTATATGAATATGATAGTTAAAAACCATATAACAATAAAATATGTTAGTAGTATAATTAAAATATTAGTTTCTACTATTAAATATTTTAGTTAATATTTTTTTAGTTAGTATATTGTTAGTAGACTAATATGTTAGTTAAAAATCCTAAAAACCCTAAAATAATATATTGTTAGTATATTAATATGTTAGTATATTAATATTTTTTTAATATGTACATAGTTAGTATATTGTTGTTGTTAGTATGTTAATAGATTGAATATTGTTTATTTTGTAAGCAATTTTGTTTATTTTTTAACTTGAATATTAGATGGATGATCAGTTTTTCGTATGTGTTTATTTCGATGGAATCATCTTGACAACAAGCGTTGGATGCATATTTGAATGTCGGCAACAAATAGCAATGAGATTTAATAGAAATGTCTCATTGGATGATATGAAGCGAAGGATAAACGCAAAAATTGTTAGACGTTGTGGGAGAACGATCTCAAGAATTTTCTACAAGTTTCCAATTTCGGCAGATCCGATCAAATTCACAGAAATGGAACTTGTAGACGACGAAGATGTTGAGACAATGATCGCTCTTTACTGTGGGAATGGGAGTAACAGAAACGCACCGATTCACTTATTTGCTGAGTTTACGGGTATTGGTATCGAGACAAATGAAGACAACAATGCATATGGTGAAGAACATAGAGCTCAATAACAGTGCATAGTGCCTCAAATATCATATGTTGATGCCGATTCGAATATACGTGGGATCGATATCAATCTTAATAGTACACCAGATATTGATGTGGTTGGTGATGATGGACACGCCAGTAGTGATCATTGTGAGGAAGAGGTCGATAGTGACAGTGATCCCGATATGGACGATGTACCTGATGATATTGACGATGAAGACGTGAATGACGATGGAAACATTAGCGCGTCTTTGATCGGGAACCAGATGGGATGTATTATGATACACAATAATCCTGGGCCACACATGTCGCTCATAGACCCCGACGCAGCTCGTGTAGCTGAGTTCCCCGAGTACCCTGAAATATATCCTGTGCACCGGCTGGCCTTAAATTCTGAACATGAGTTATTCGTAGGCCAGAGATTCGAAAGTAAAGAAGAGTGCGTATCTGCTATTAAACTGTATAGCATGGATATATCAGTGGATTATAAAGTCGCAGTGTCTAAACCGACGCTTTATATTGGGGAGTGTTGGAAGGCTGCGGAAGGCTGCAATTGGCGGGTACGGGCTGCATTCATTCAAAATTCGCAGATGTGGGAGATACGGAAATTGGTTGGACCGCATACATGCAGATTGACACGTATGAGAGAAGATCATAAAAAACTTGATTCCAAAACTATCTGTACGTCTATCCTGCCAATGGTGAAGGATATGCCAACTATTAAAGTTTCGGTACTGATTGCTGAAAATACAAGCACGATTTCAGTATCGAGTATCGTACCGAAAAGCGTGGATAGCTAAACAGATGGTAATGGAGCAACTGTATGGAGATTATGACTTATCGTATAACGAGCTGCAGGGATGGATAGCTGCTATGAGGGAGTACGTACCGGGAACAGTGATTGAGTTGCAGACACGAGCTTATTACGGCCCAGATGACCAATTACAGCCGGGGAAAAGAATTTTTCATCGGATGTTCTGGACGTTTGATCCATGTGTGCGGGCATTTCCACACTGCAAGCCGTTTGTGCAGGTGGATGGTACATGGCTATATGGAAAATATACACAGATCTTACTTATTGCGGTTGCTCAAGACGGCAATAGGAACGTGCTCCCAATAGCGTTTGCCATTGTAGATCAGGGAGAATATGGAATCTTGGGAGTTCTTCCTTACCAACCTGCGGAGGTATGTTATTAGCAACGATAATATTTGCATCATCTCCGATAGAGCGAAAGGATTAATTGCCGCAATTAGGCGTTCCGGTGTGCCATGGAGATCCGTTTACTGCATCCGTCACATTGCGCTAACTTCCTTCGAGAGTATAAGAATGCAGACTAGAAGAGACAAGTGGTGAAATTGGGTAAAGGATAACCTTAAATTTTCAATATAAGTTTAAAGTTTTTATGTTATCTAGTTACCGTAACCTATCTTTTATGAATGCGGGACACGTATTTGTGGAAGATGTCAGGGATGCATTGATTGCAAACCGTCGGACTGCGAGGTCGATGACTGTAGAAATATACTCACGACGTATGGAAACTTTTCGAGTTACGGAGTCTATCGGTCGTCGACCTGGTTTGCCACCTAGGTCTTATGGAGTCGATCTTCGGAACAGACAGTGCGAATGCAGGAGGTTCCAAACACTTCATTATCCGTGTGCACATGTCGTGGCAGCTTGTGCTAAAGCGAACCTTAATGTCGAACAATTTGTGAATGATGTGTACACGCTCGAGCGTACGTTGCGTGTCTGAGAAAATGAGTTCCCTGTCCTGCCCGACCTGTCTACATGGGAGGTGCCTCGGACGACTTTCAAGCTTGTCCCGGATAGAGGGTTACGCAGGAATCTGAGAGGTCGTCCACAATCATCCAGAATCCGTAATGAAATGGACCTTAGGGAGAAATCCGACGATAGGCGCTGTGGAATATGCAGGTTAGGTGGTCATAATCGAAGTAAATGCCCGCAACGAAACTATAATGTCGGCCAATCATCACGAGGGAGTGGGAATTGACATTATTCTGAAATAAATGTTTTGTATTCATATCTTTGGTGATTTTTATTAATTTGGGTTAAATTAAAAAAAAATAGATAAATTTAGGAACTTAAATGAAAAAAAAAATTTACATTTATGGATTTGTGTTAATATGGATTTGTATGGATTTATATTTTGTGCCAAAATCAATTCATACTTTTTCTTGTCACTTCACATGTACAAATCAGGCTTCAATATTTAACCATATGAATATCATCTAAATAATCACATATTCAATTTACAAATACAAAATAAAGGAAAACCAAAACCACAAGAAACACCTAAAATTGATGGTTTGATGGTGTGGTCCTAGGTGTGTACTTCTGCGGTGGTCGACGATCACGTCGTGGGTGCTCGCGACGAGCAACATCCTCTTCAGCATCCGGTGGGGGTCCAGGTGGGGGTATGCTAAACATGGTCGAAGAATCCTGTGGATCGAACGGCACAGATGAACTCGAGCCAGAAGGAGTGCCCTGATGCACTAGATACGAGCCTGGGAAGGTGTCATAGCACGACATATCCGGATGATACGAATGTGTATCTGAATGTGAATGTGATTGCTCGGGCTCCGGCTCTGGCTCCTGCTCGGGTTCCGCCTCGGGATCAGGATCTGCAGCTGCCTCGGCCTCCATATCGGCCACTGCCTCATCTGCCCCATGTCGCTGCATGTGTTGGGGGACTACAGTCGACTGTCCCCCGAGTATATATGGCTTCCCCATGCTAGAGTACCATTGTATGTAATCTAATGAAGGTTGAAAATCGGAAGCCATATCCATCCGGGGTATACGGGACATGCGGTCATTCCACACCGCAATAAATTGCCTATGCTTAACCCCCCAATCCAAGCCTTGTTTCTCTCTCTTATTTTCACCATGAACCTCTCCCACCTGGCATGGCGGATCGGGGATGTATTGGACGCAACCAAATTGCCGCAGCACTCGGTCCGCGTGATACCACTCGACAACATGGAAACACACAATTGGTGCGTTTGTGCACCACATGTACGAGTGAATATAAGCGGAAGGGGGTATGACGGCTGCAATTTCCGGTCGACGATATGGCGTCCATATAAACTGCACGATTAATAACATTGTCAAAAATTTAACACGGTGTGCGTAAGATATACAAACTAACAAGTAACTAATATTGGAATCACTTACCCCTTCCCCGGCGTGTTGCTCAATCATAAGCCGGTATATCGGGACAGTGTACGACCTCCCGATACCCGGATAATTACTCCACCTACAAAAATAAAATTCAAGTCAAATATAATTAATATAAAGAAATTATCAATTAATAACAAGTTATATTTTATCACCTGTTTACTAGTGGATATACATATGGTTGGTGCGTAACTGATGCCAAGAATGGCATCCGATAAAGAGCCCATGATTGCAATAGCGTAAGGCATCCGCCTATGTCTGAGGTCCCTGGATCTGTCGTCCGACAAAGCTCACGGTACAACGTCGTAAGAACAGCAGAGCCTCAACTATACGAGCGAGCAGTGTCGAAATCAGCCAATAGGGGTAGGTACTGAATATGAACCGTATTGTTATTTGCATTGGGCATAAGTACACCCCCTATGATGTGCATAATGTACGCTCGAGCAGCGCACATCAACTCGGCTGCAGTGGCACCAGGTGATAACTGTCCATACTTCGCTCTCAGCCATGTAAACTTTAAGCCCGTAAAATTTTTTTCGCCATTGCCGTACGGGTCCCCTAGTAGGCTCTGACAAAGTGTAAATGGGTCAGCTATCTCACTGACGCCCGTAACGGGACTCTCGTCAATCGGGAGCCCAAGCTGCACTGCAACATGCTCTAGAGTGACTGTGCACTCTCCACACGGGAAATGAAAAGTGTGGGTCTCCGGGCGCCAACGCTCGACTAGTGCGGATATTAAATCATACCGCAAGTCAAACGTCCGGATCAGTGCTGCTGACCCAAATCCAGCTTGCTCAATATACGGTACCAATCGTTCATCCGGGGGATTTCTTAACCCATTCACGCGGCCCCTTAGTACACGGTACGAGTCCTGAAAGTGTTAAATCAGAAAAAAATTATTATTATAACATAAATTATTATGTACCTATTTTGTTAATATATTACCAAATCATTAGCTGCGGCAGATATGTGTGGAGCTGTACTAATCAATTGCGCCATTGCCGTCTCAGATATTTGATTTCTAACCTACATAAAAAATTTAAATTTATATTAAAACACAAATAAATAACATGCCAATAAAAATAATATAACAAAAACATAACATATTTTAATATAAAAAAATATAACATAATTTAATTTATCCTATTTTACTTTTTTTAATATAAATTTAGTAAAAACCACTTATTTAGCCCTTTCTTTGTATTTTCTTATTTCCAAACTCTATTAGTTAATATAAATATATAAAAGAATTTTTTATTAATTTGTATTATTTTATTTATTTATTTAGTACTATTTTTTTAATATCTATATATACCTATTGATTATTATTACTAATAACTAAGGTAGGTAAGTAAGTAATACTAACAATAATAATATTTTTTACTAACTAACTATATAAAATAAAATAAAATTTTAGTCTATTACTTAATGTAAATATATATTTTTAATCTTTTATTATTTTATATTATTTATTTAGTACTATACATATATATATTGATTATTAATAACCAAGGTAGGTAGGCCATACTAACAATAATAATTTTTACTAACAACAATAATAATACTAACTAACTAAAATCATATTTAAGGTTTTTAACTAGCATTGTTTTTTACTAACCTAACATAAACTAAACTAACAATAACTAAACTAATCTAAAAATACAACTAACAATAACTAAACTAACCTAAATTAAACTAATCGAATAATATAACTAGTTACTAAACTAACCTAACCTAAATTAAACTAAACTAATAATACAACTAACTAACCTAAACTAAAACTAACAATAATCAACAAAAATAATATTAACATTATATAATCATTCATATTTAAAAAAAAAATTACTTACTTCTACTAATTTTTGCTTCTTTTTTTTTCTTCTTTTTCTCTTATTTTTTTCTTATTTTTTTCTTCTTTTTCCAGCACCAGGGTATGCTGCTGCTGCTTCTTCTTCTTCTTCTTCTTCTTCTTTTTCTTCTTCTTCTTCTTCTTCTTCTTCTTCTTCTTCCTCCTTTCCTTTTCTCACCGATTCTGCTCATGCTTCACTTGCATTTTGGGGACCATTATATGGTCCCCAAGCCACCCACAAACCGACGAACCAGGCCTGTCTTGTCACCTCAAAGCGGTGCCACCTCTGCCAGAGGCACGTTCGGTGCCGCCTGTGGCAAAGGCTGCACCCATGTGTCAGTATTTTTTTTTATGTCAGCTTTTTTTTTCCCTGTTAAAAAAAATATAGGGTGTCATAGGGTGGTCACGCCTCTGCAATAGGCGGCACCACCCCTGACATACCATTTTGGTAATTTCTGAAAAGTGCACCCCAATTTGGTGTTTTTGATTTTTTTTTGTATTATTTTGATAAAAAACTCGACTTTGGGTCTATATAAAGATTTGCTTTATAAGTTATATTTCCATATTAATTGGTGACACCTTAAAAAAAATGGTGTTGTTATTTTGAGCCTTTATAAATAAAAAATGACCTTTTCTGAAAATTTAATTCGAGAATAGTTTTTTTTGAAAAAAACACAGGCAAAACGCGTCGTTAGGAAAGCGTTAATTTCTGCTAATGTGGCAAAAACGCTCCCCTAGTGACGCGTTTTCCTGCCACATACCCTGGCATGTAGACGCGCTTTCGAGAAAAATGACTCATTCTGGTAAATAATTAAAAAATATCTTTTTCTGTAAATTTAAAAAAAAAACATTATTTGGTAATTTACCCTTAATATTGCCCGGACTTGTGAACGATTTTATCGGATATTACCGGGTGGGATGAATAGGCGTACAGTTTATTAATTATTATTATTATACATAATAGGCGTACAGTTATAGGTTCGGTTCATTAATCATTAACATATACAAGAAGCATATAGCGAAGGCAGAGAGCGCACAGTTGGGAAAACGAAGGAAAGAGAGAATGAACCACAACCCGCAATCCAGCGATGGGAAGCACGATGATGACTCTGCTCTCTCCGATTTCCTTGCCTCTCTTATGGATTATGCTCCCACTGTACTCTCTTTTCCCTTTTACACCCTCTTCTTTTTTCTTTTTCTTCAAGAACAAATCAATCATCCTTTTATGGAGCAAATTCCTGTAAACTGTTTTTTTTTTCTATGTTTTTAATGATTCCTCCACCTGTATTCCGGTTGATTTGTGGCAGATACCTGACGAATTGGTGGAACATTACTTAGCCAAGAGTGGATTTCAATGTCCCGATGTTCGATTGTAGGTATTTCTCCCCTTTTTTTTTAAATAAAAAAAAACCTTTTTTGTATCCTTCTATCCTCTGTTTGGATGCCCAAGCGGAAATTTGTCAAAAAAAATTCCTTTGTCGCTTTAAGATGATAACGTTTGAAATCTTTCATCCTACTTTACGCAACTAGTGGTGCCTAGGGTTACTTATCTTTCTTTTAGTTATTTCTAGGGTTCCGGAAAGTTTGAATCTTTAAACTTAATTAATGTTTCCCTGCATATGTGTTGAACAAAATTTAATTACTATTTACATTGTGACAAAAATGAGACGTTTATGAAGGCTATTTATTTCTTATATTCAACAAAAATGGAACCCAAAAAATGAGAAAGGACTTTTGCCTCTTATATGCTAGCTAGTTTATGTGTGAGTCATTTTACATGCTTTTCTATGTTAATAAAAGCGGGATGGGGTCTTGGGCTGAAGATTTCCTTTAATTTTACCCTCTTTTTCTTAACAATCTTTTAGAGTAGAAAAGGTGTTCACATTGTTGGTATTTTGTTTTCTTTATGTCTGATCCTGTTTGATTTTGTTGGGCTTTTGCAGAGTAAGGCTTGTGGCTGTTGCCACTCAGAAGTTCGTTGCGGAAGTTGCAAGTGATGCACTTCAGTATGACACCAAAAGCTTATAACTTATGTCCTTTTTTGTTTCCCTTTAAAGTAGGAATAAGAAAAGGTTTGAAATTTGTTGATGTTATATAAGTTGGAAATAGGACTTTGAGGATAGGGCTAAGTTTTAACGTTCCTAATTTATGTGGATTTATCTATGAGTTCTTTAGGTGCTAGGGAAATATTAAATAAATAACCTTTTGAGTACTTTCAGCCTAGATTTGCTCATGCCTAAGTAAGTTTGCTTATAACATTTTACTATTTATGTAGGCATTGCAAGGCAAGGCAAGCTGCAGTCGTCAAAGACAAAAGGGAGAAGCAGCAAAAGGTGATCTATTTATGTTTGCTTAGTTTCCTGATCTCTTTTGGCTTGTCTGACCCTCTTTTGGAACAGGATAAGCGCCTAATCTTGACGATGGATGATCTTTCAAAGTCATTGCGTGAGGTAGGCATTGAAATATCTACATTGCCACTCTTTCTATATTTCAGTACATGTTTTAGCATCTATAACCAAATAGCATCTATTTACGTTTATCTTATATAGTTGATTGCTTGGGTTCATTATGAACAGAGGTTTTGGCTTTTAGCAAAAGCCAGGCTTTTATTTGTTGTCAAAATTATGATGAGACATGGGTTATATCTGCTTAGGCATACACAGAATATTCTACTAATTAAATGGGTTAATTTCCTTTGGGAAATATATCGGTATGTCGAGTCAATTTGTATTTTGTTTGAGAAGCCCTTTTGATGAATGGTCATATGTTTTCCTATTTTTTATGTCCCAAGTAAATAAGAGAGTTGTTTTTTTTCTTAGCATTTTCATTGGTGTCTAGAAGTAATTGCTTACTGGTGTTTGAATGAGCAGTATGGGGTGAATGTGAAGCACCAGGAGTATTTTGCTGATAGCCCGTCAACCGGTATCGATCCTGCTTCTAGAGAGGAATAGTTGGGCCATGTTATTTACATGTTTGTATTTAGTTGATCTACATTTTTTTGCATATCTATGAGATGTTATGCTAGTGCTACCATAACATGCTGTTCACTTTTCTTCACATAATATTTGTGTCCCTCCTGAATTTTGAAAGATGATTAGCTGGCAAAACGAGTCCTGATCTGGAAGTTTGGGCTACTAACAATTTGAGTCATTGGACAAATAATTTGAATATCAAAGTCAATTCCTATAAACATTATATGATTATAGTAAAACTTGTTATCTATGAAAGTAATAAATAACAAATCCTTTTAAGTTAAACTGTGAAGTAAAATGAATTAAAGAAGTGTTAATTATGAATATAAATCTATGAAAATATACCAAAAATGATGGTATAAAATATATAATGATAAAACATGATTATTGTGCAATTTTAATAACATTATTAATATAGTTATATTTTTCATAAAAATTATTATCTATAACAAAAGTTAGTTTAATAAAATGTATTCTTAGATTCTTAAAAATCACAAAACCCTAAAGTCTAATTGTTTTTACCTGCACGAGCTTTTTGTATATGTAAGTTATATTATAAGGTAATAATATTTTATTAAGATTTAAGAAATCATTGCACTAATATATGTATTGCCCCGAATTAATACTAATCACTACAATTTACACATTTTAATATGTATTATTCGAAATTTTATTTATGAGATTAGCAAAGTAAAACTTGGCTAAAATTTACCATTACTTCTTTCCATGCAAAAGAATTTGAATCATGGTTATTTGAAACCGAATCACTTTTAAGAATATGGAGAAGGCGATTCGAATCTCCGATTTACTGGGTGGAAGAGGTCCCTCCGAAAATAGAGTATCTTATAACAGCAGATAGAAATAGATGTGAAAGAAGGTAAGAAGTAATCGTGTTGCTGAGACCGGAGGAACGAAAGTAGGTGAAAACTTTCAAGGCAACCAGTTTATCGAAGGGGAAGAGGTTTCACCGGGAAAGGTTAAGGGTTTAGGTGGATATTTTAGGAGTTGTCTGTTTGATCATTTCTTTTTCTTTTACTTGTTCATTATGAAGCACATTTAGGTTAGGTTTAGGCTTTTAATTACCCATAAGGCACTGCCCAAATCTATGGCTGCTGTAAAGGGGTGCAGGGATTAGGTACTGTAATTTCCTTAAACCTTTTCCGTCTATTAATGCATCGGGCATTTATATTTTCAAAAAAAAAAAATGCAAATTATTATTACTTTTCATTTACTGAATTAAAACTATTAGAAAGATCAACTTATATATAAGTAAAATCTTGAACGAGTTATTTATTATTGATATTTATTTTTCCTCTTTTCAAAATATTTTCTTTTTCAAAAATACAACTCTATGTTTAATTAGTCCCATACTTTTAACCCTAATTATATTGTTTAGATTAAATAGGTTTTATCATCCCAAACATAAATTTATTATGATTTTATAAACTATATTTTTTTTATACAATAGAATCGCCAATTCAAACTCATTTAAATTACTACACATGTACAACCTGTTGATTTGATCCTACATTCTTTAATAATATACTAAATGTTGGGGTTCTAGTTTTTCTACTTATGTTTAGCTTACCAATCAGAGTTGGTATCTATATTCAGCTTTCGTTACACAAATGGTACTTGGGGCAAAAAATGTTGACTTTTTTTTTTTTAATTTTATGTGGTCCAATAAAAATATTAGAAATCTAAAAGAAAATTTGGTTTTTTATTTTTTTATGAAATATTATAAAATATTTTAAATTATATATATATATTTTAAAATTTTAATATATTTTATATTTTATTTCTATTTTTTTATAATTTTAAGCTTATGATTTTTTATATTTTTATAATTTTTGGCTGATTAATATCAGTATGACATTAGGTGAGCATGGGCTGGGCTGGGCCGGGTTTGGGCCAGGCTCAACTAAAAATTTAGGCTTGTTTGTTAAGCCCGAGCCCGACCTAGCCCGTTGATATTATTTTTTATATAATTTTAAAAAATATAATAAATCAAAAATATTAAAAACATCAAAATAAATATTTCTCAAAAAATTGAAAATAAATTTTAAAAAATATGTATACTTAAATAACACTAAGATAGATGCAACTTAACAAGCAAATGTCTCTAAAATAATAACAAAATTAACAAATGTCTTTAAAAGTAATAACAAAATTAACAATAAAATAAGTTTTATACAATATCCAAACAATAACAACAAAACAGTAGCAACATAACAGTAAAATGGTAGCAAAATAGGGAGCAAACAACAAGAAAATAGTATTTAAAAAAAAGCAGATTTTTTTTGTCCTTTAGTGGATTCGGGACGGGTCGGGCCAGGCTCTGGCAAAAAATGCCTTACCCGAGGCTTGGCACATTTTTTAAACGGGCATTATTTTTTTGTCCAAGCCCATTTTTCGGGCCTATATTTTTGCTCAAACTCTCCCACGTTTCGGGTGGGTCTTCAGACTCGGCCTAACACATGATTAGCTCTAGACATCACCGTGGGTAGTCTCAAAACTGAATTTGTCACATAAATTATTCGTTAGACAACATGAAATAGTTGACACCATTGTCCTAAATATCATTTTGTGTAGTGGAAGTCAACACAAATACCAATTAACATTAGTATCGAAATGAACATTGAATTCGAACATAGCTGTCTAAAAGTATAGTGTTTGATATAATTTTTGGAAAAAGCGGTTTAGAGACAAGTATGTTTGCACAACAAAATTTTAAAATTTTTTCTAAAAATTGAGTCTTTTTGCTATTTATGACAATAAAATTTATCAAATTTAGTACTTGTGTTATTTGTTTAACGGAACTCATTTATTCTTGACTTTCAACTAACACGCTCTTCTTCGCTATTCTCAAACCATCAATTGTTTAGAGAGTGGGCTCTAATTCACGACCTAATCACACAATGAAAACTTTAAATTTTCAATGGGAAAAGTTAATTCTCTATGGGTAAAGAAACTAAAAGTCAAACTCGAATTATCACGAAAAATATAATTTATTTTAGAAAATAAATCTCACTAAATTTCAACAGAGTAACTATGCTCAATGATGTGTGTATTTGCCTAAGACAAAATAATAATATTATAATAGAAAATACTGGCACCCACTAGGCGGCTGTATAATGGGTGGTGCACACTAGGTTGTTAGACTCAGTGTGCCACCCATCTTTACTGTAATAACTTATTAAACCTCTTTCATGTATGGAGTACAATTATGTATGTTATTAGTCTTTAAATCAACTCATAATTTGTCCAACCAAATAATCAATATTCTATTTCCAAAATATTATTTATTTAATTAATTTTTTTAATTAAACTTTTTCTCACCGGTATATCAAATAATAATCTAAAATACTATGGAACTAGACTAAAGTAATTGTAAAAATGTGAATCATGCCCATGATGACTAGGCGGCTAGGCCTTGGCCATGAGGTCGAATCTTGAGTAGAGTTATCCATAACCGGACCATGATCTAGTTCTGAAAATTTATCAATTTCATACCCATTGCTTTGTTAAAAAAAGTAATTAAATATTTTATAATTAAATTAAAATTAAAATTAAATTCGAGTGGGATGAAATAATTCCTTAAACATAAAATTTGTGTCCAACCCTGATCTAAGTCCGACCAGACTGACCGAGTCAGGTGAGCACATGGACATGTCTAATCTTGTCGATTAGCTCTCGCTAGCCAAGCGAGGTCTTTCTAAGTCAATGCTCGTTTGTTTTAGTTTTCTTTGGTTTTGAATTTAAAATATAAATTATATTAGGCTTTATTTATAAAAGCGGTCTTCAACTAAATTTTATTTCTTAATTTTTTATTATCAAAAGTGATACTTAAATTATTAATTTTATTTCATTTTATTTCAAAAATAATATTAATTAATAAAAATAACACGTGGCTCGATCTTATTACATGTCATTTAATTTTTGAATAAAATAGGTAAAATTAATAGTTTAAGTATTTTCTAATAATAATAAAAAGCCTTTATGTTATAATTTATATATATATATATATATATATATATTATTTTTCTAAGTATTGAATGATTCTAAGGAAGAAATCAACATTCGAAAGTCACCTTAAAGGTAGACTTAAATGTGAAGGAAGGAAGTTGTGGCCGAAAATGTACCAACTCACCTTCTTGGAATTTGGTTTTATTATTTGCAGTACTCCGCTCTTTGAAGTTTTGCTGTAATACTATGACTTTCTTCTTTGGTAAACTCTATAGTTGATTCTGGTCATTTAAAATAAAATAAAATGTTTGTAATTTGTTGGTTGAATTTTTAGGATGCTTTTATTTTAGTCTTTCAAACGTTAAATTTTTTATGGCAGTTAATTGTACACGTCACGTTATGTTTATATTTTCATTTTGACCACTTAATTTTATGGCTGTTTTCATTTTGGTCACCCAAAAAATATTTTTTTTTAAAGTATTGATTGGAGGTAAAAAAATCAAGTATTAAAGCAAATAACGATATCTACGAAACTTAAACTTCTTTTGATTATATAATCTTGAAATCTTCCATGCTAAGTCAAAATTAAATGAAAAATTACATGTAATTAATTAAATTAATTGTTTTTTCTTTCGTTTGGGTAAATAAGTGATGAAAAAATTATAAGTTTTGTTTGGAATGGAATATGAAATTAATTAATTACAAAGATTTTTATTTGCTTTTAACTTAGCATGAAAGATTCGAGATCATATAAAAAAAATGGGTTTCATAGACAACTATTAAAGAATAAAGACAATAACTTTCATTGATAAATTTTTAAAATCATTTCAAAACATCAAAATAAATTGTTAAAAAAAATTTATCCGTTGAAATATCAATCAGTTTGCTAGTATAATTTTGAAGCTTAATATTTAAAAATTTATATTTCAAAACCTGAATTTAAAATTTTAAGCAATTGAATAAACAAGTAGAATTTGAAATTTTTTTTTTTTGGATTCTTTTAGTTTCTTTCACTTTTTTCACTTTAATCCATGATTTTTTTTACCCGAATCAATACTTAAAAAAGATATTTTCTGGGTGACCAAAATAAAAGTAACCTTAAAATAAGGTGACAAAATAAAAGTGCAAGCATGATGTGACGTGTACAGTTAATCACCGTTAAGGATTTAATGTTTGGGTGACTAAAATAAAATTGGGTAATCAAATTATGAGAATTTGTGACCAAAATGAAAACTCGTTAAAAATTAGATGAGCCTTCCTTTTACTGCTCCAATTCCTTTAATTCAAAGTCTATGTCAAATTCTAATTTCCAATTCTTGGTTCAAAATTCCCACCTATACCTAGTTGTCTCATCAACAATGAAAATAGAAGCAATAGCAATTATATATATATACATATAGCATACTATTTGACAAAAAAGAAGTTTTTTAATATTGATAATCTATAACAATATATTAAAACGTAATTTTAGTTTGTGTTTAAAATATGCTAAAAATTTCTATATATACATCATGTTTTTTTTCATTTTATAACAACGGTTAATTCTTAATTTTCATCATTCTAATCTGCCTAAAATTGAGATTTAGGGTGGATTTAGATAGACGTGTGTTTATTTATGGTTAGTGTAAAAATATCGTTGGCAGTGAGAATAAATATTGTAGCGTGAGACAAAAAAGTAAGCTAAACGCACCGCACCCAATCACCCATCCAAATCCACTCTTAATTTTTAACATAATTCAATTTTATAGTTTTATAATGTTATTGATTAATTCAAATAGTTAATATAATTAACTTTTCAATTAAAATATTATGTGATTATATATAAATTGAAAACGAATTTTTAAATAAAAAAAAGTAGATGAATTAAATTCTTGAAAATAAAAGTAGGATGACTAAATTCCAAATATATAAAGTGCAGAGGCTGAGAGTCATGGTTATTTGAACCGGACCAAATTGACGGGGGTATTGGTCTAGAGAGAAGTATCAGATTAGTTGAGCCGTAAATTGGTATGAATCAATTAAACCAAATTAAAAATGAATTGAGTAGAATTTTTTTTATGATTTTTAATTTTTTATTGATTTATTTAATTAAATTGTACAAACCAATGGCATAACTAATTGGCCACCTGATTTTGAAAACCTTATTTAGAGAATATTCTAATTTTTAAATTTTCACTTTATAATTTGAAATAAAGCATGGGTAAATTATATTAGTAAGGAATAGAATAAAATAAAAGAAAGGTAAACTTCATCAAAACAAGGGAGCTAAAATTTAAAATATAAATCATCGATTTAAGCATTGCCTTTTTCAGATTCTTTTTAAAGTTGTAATTAATTATATAACTAAATTAATTAATTAAATTAATTAGTCATACCTAATTTTTAGAAGATAAAAACTTAAATATTAATATTCAAAATCTAAAAATCTAGACGATACGACATCATTGATTTTGAAGTATTTTTTTAATGAGAATGGATTGTATGAAATTATGATTTCACGTCATTTTTATCATTTATTCAATAGGAGAATGACAAATCGAATTTTTTTTCTTGATTTTAAGCTTTTTCTCTTAAAAAAAATTCAAATCCAGCTAAAAACGCTAAAAATCAAGAAGAAAAATCTGATTTGTCATCCTCCTATTGAAAATAGACAGAAATAACGTAGAATCACAATTTTATACAATTTTTTTTTAATAAGTTAGAGTTAAAAAAAAGAAAAAGTGCAATGTTAATAAAAAAAAAAGGGACACCAACTCATACAATTTTATGATTGGGATTTATGGTTTTAAGAAAATAAAATTGGGCTTGTTGAGAAGTTAAGATACTTGGTTACTCATGTATGGGTAAATATATTCTTATATCCCCATTTGGGATAAGACACATGACAAGTTTAGGAGAGGTCATCATCATCAAGTTGAGAGAACACTTGCATGAACTCATTTTCTTGGAAGAATTATTTGGAGAACGGATGACTCGGTTTTAATTGAGAATATAAATAGTTTGATCATCAAATATCACGTGCATTCAATTATTTTATCCTATAAGAGTTAAAAGGGACGATAATATTAACCTTATCACAAACATCTTCATCTCATTAAAGACATTTCCATATGTTCTGTAATGATGATTGAATGACAAATCCAACACATTAACGCCACATTGCAAGGGATCTTCACCTATAAATATAAAAAACGATGAAAAGGGGATCAACCGTTGAAGAATACTAAGCACACATTTTCTCAAGATTTCCCGAGTCCTCGACCTTCAAATTCCACTATCATTCTCTATTAACTTATCAATCTTCTCAATAACCATTCTTCACTCCTCCGCATCCTTATCCGGTTAAGTCCTATATCAACATATATCCATTTCAAAGCCCTTGTACAAGTTATGAAATTTCAGCTTCCCAACGAATTTTCCTGGAAAGTATGTTATTATGAATGATGTGAACTTTGAAAATGATTGATGTTCAGTATAGTTAAACGTATGGCATATAAATATATATAAGTTTTAAATATTAAAATGTATTGGTAAAAATATTTAAGTATGGGAAAAATTCTTTACATTCATTTGAGGGTCATCACTTTGAAATGTATGTGAACTGAATGACAGAGATTGATATTAATTTGATTTGTTTTTTTAGAGCATAAGAAGCCATATTCTAGCTTTGAATTGGTCAAGGTAAACGTTAATCTGACATAAGACAAAAAATGTTATGGTAATACTAGTCATTTCATACTCTTGTACCATTTGTTATGTCCCACTCAAGCTAATTTCCTTCTCCTCTACATAAGCTACTTTTTATTCCCTTTTACTAAATATTTTAATTATTAAAATAATATATAATTATTTTCAATAATCTTCCCTTATTTTTAATTATTTTTGTTCTTAATTTAAAAAAAAATTAAAGTTCCTTTTTTGGGAAATAAAATGAAAACCTTTTGAAGGCTACTATTTTATGTTAATTTTATAAAGTTAAAGCTATTGACTTTCATGTCTTTACGTATAAGTCTACGCTTTTGAAGAAAATAGCAGTCCATATCTTTTAGACATCACTAGAAACAAGATATTATGAATTTGTTTTTACATACTGTTGTTTTCTCAACTCAACTTTTGTGATTGATATATTTTTTTTAATGAATTACAATTTACCTTTTCAGAAGTAAGAGATATTTTATATATATATATATATATATATATAGGCTACAATTTACTTCCTTGTCTTCACTTCTGTTGTTTTAAAGGTTGTTATTTGGGGGTAGTAAGAGGTAGAAGAGCTCCAAGATGAAGGGGAGCCCTACCATTCGCATTAATTTCAATTCATTCATCACTGTCTGTCTTTTCCTTAATGTTTGTTTGTCAGAAGGAGTGGCGGCTCAGTCTCAAAACACCACCGGCGACGCAACCATCCCTGTTAAAGTGGGTGTGGTTCTTGACATGGATTCAGTGGTTGGGAAGATAGGGATGAGTTGTATGAACATGGCCCTTTTAGACTTTTACGCAAATCATTCTCACTACAAAACCAGGCTCGTCTTCAACACCAAGGACTCCATGGATGACGTCGTTGCCGCCGCCTCTGCCGGTTCGTCCTCTCATCTCCTTTAAAACTATCGGTTTTACATTTATATATCAATATCTGATAACCAAGTTCAAGGTTGCTTATGACAATCTCACGCAAGATTCTAATATATATATATATATATTCCCAGAGATTAGTTGAGAAAAATAATTATTTTAATCATCTAGTAATATTAATTATTTTATATTAAAATTTAAAACTACCCATAATATTTTCCTTACACTTAAATAAGAACATAAATACATTTCAACATTATTCACGCCAACTAAGCTAATTAGCTAAATGAAATAATTATTTAAATATAAAATGAGCATCAGTTTTAAAATTTAAATACAAGAAGACTAATCTTTGTTAATTGTGTCCAGGTATTTTTTTTTTTATGAATTTCTTTGAAGTATTATAATCTCACAAATAAAATCAAAATATTTTATTTCCAATTTACAATATGAAATTTATTATTATATTAAATTCATTTGTGAAATCTAGAACCTTCAATGAATGTACTAAATTCACTTAAATTTTTTGGTTCAATTATATCATACTTCATGTTTTTTTTATAGAAAAACTCAGCTAACTAGTAAGTCAACACAGTGACAGCTAGCGGTATTGATTCCACATTGATAGTTCTATATATCTCGACTCCTGTCATTTTTGGCCACATACAAGAAAATGTTGCCGTGTATCTTTAGATAATATTAAAAATGAATCATAATATATGCATGTCAGTTATTTAAGAGAAAATATTAGTGAAGAGGGTTGGTAAGTACATTATACGAGTTAATAAGATATTTAAAAAGAGATATATAACAAAATTTTAAAATTGTTTTGTGAAATAAAAAATATATTATCAGTGTCTTAAAATATTTGGAGTAGGTGTGGCAAATGCATAAAAATATAGTCAATATTTTTATATTTTGAATTTACTGTAAAAATATGTAAATCTAAAACGTTAGAAGAATGCACTTGTTTCACTTAATTTGTAGTTTTTATTATAATACTCCATATTTTATAGCTTAGCTAGCTAGTAAACCAACCCAATGGCAGTTGTTGTTACCTGTGGCTATTCACATTATGGGTAGACTTCTATTATTTTTGGCCAACAAAGGGTAAATGTTCAAATTAAGAGTATATACTTTTTTGAGATTTTTCACATGAGAACCAAACTTTTTTAAGTGTATAAAGATTTTTCCAAAAATGTTCAAATTTGATTGTTTAAACAGTACATCTTCCTCTCTCCACATGCATTGTTTGACCTGAAAGATGAAATCAATTAAAGCTACTATACATGTATATATTTATTTATAATTGTCTGACTGAGTCATTGCACATGTTAATCTTTAATATATTTTTTAAGGAGATATTAATATTTGAGATTAGGGTTAACATTTTAAGAAAGAAATTTCTAAACTTAATTGTTTGGTGGAAGAACAGCTGTGGAGTTGATAAGGAATGTAGAAGTGCAAGCAATCATAGGGCCAAGAAGTTCAATGCAGGCCAACTTTGTTATCAGTCTGGGAAACAAATCTCAGGTTCCCATCATTTCCTTTTCAGCAACCAGTCCTTCTCTTACTTCGCTTAAGAGTCCATACTTTTTCCGTGCTGCCCAAAGCGGGTCTTTCCAAGTGAATGCCATAAGCGACATTGTCAAGGAATTTGGGTGGCGAGAAGTAGTGCCCATCTACGTAGACAACCTGTTTGGGGAGACCCTTATACCTTACTTAACGGCTGCCTTACAAGAGATTAACATTCGGGTCCCATATCTGAGTGTCATCCCAGAGTCAGCTGATGATGACCTAATTGCTAAAGAACTTTACAAGTTAATGAACAATCAAACGAGAGTGTTCATTGTGCATGCGACTATGACTCTTGGGTCTAGGATTTTGGTCAAAGCTGAAGAGATTGGAATGATGAGTGAAGGATATGTTTGGATCATGACTGATTCCATGACTACTTTATGGAGATCGATTGATTCCTCGGCTATTAATGCCTTGCAAGGGATTTTAGGGGTGAAGTCTTATGTTCCCAAATCGAAAGAACGCGAAAACTTTACAGTTCGATGGAAAAGGAAATTCCAGAGAGACAATCCAAATGTTAATAATGCTGAAATGAACATTATTGGATTATGGGCTTATGATGCAACTTTTGCACTGGCCATGGCAGTCGAGAACGCTGGCACTGCAAACCTACGCTTCAACAGAACAAACATTTCCGGCAGTGGTGCCACAGATATTGAGACATTGGGTGTCTCACAAAACGGTCCTCGGCTAATCAAAGAATTATCGAAAATTAATTTCACAGGGCTGTCAGGAGATTTTCATTTTGTTAATGGGCAGTTAGAATCATCCGTGTTTCAAATAGTTAACGTAAATGGAAATGGGGAAAGAAGGGTGGGGTTTTGGACACCCCAAAGTGGACTTGTAAAAGACTGGAAGTCAACAAACACAAGCGCAAAGTCTAGTTCCAAGCCAAAACTTGGCCCCATTATATGGCCGGGGGATACTAACTCGGTCCCCAAAGGTTGGAAGATTCCAGTAGAAGGGAAGAAATTGAAAATTGGGGTTCCAGTGAAAGATGGCTTTACTGAATTTGTTAAGGTAACCTGGGATTCTAACTCTAAAAAAGCAAAATCAATTGGAGGGTACTGCATTGATGTTTTCGACGCTGTAATGCGTAGAGTGCCTTATCCCGTTCCTTACGAGTATGTTCCATTTGCAACGCCTGAAGGAAATGCTGCTGGTTCATACAATGACTTAGTTGATCAAGTGTTCTATGGGGTAAGTCTCCTCCTTTAACCCTTCTCTTTATTTTATATATTCGCTGGCTTGGTTTCACTGGATAGCTTCAATCGGCTATGAACACAGATTTATGATGGTGTGGTCGGAGATATAACCATTGTGGCCAACAGATCTTTGTATGTGGACTTCACATTGCCATACACAGAATCTGGAGTGTCAATGCTGGTGCCCGTCAGAGATAACAAGAAGAAGAATGCATGGGTTTTCTTACAGCCCTTGACATCGGATCTCTGGGTAACCAGTGGGTGCTTCTTTGTCTTCATCGGGTTTGTCGTTTGGGTTCTGGAGCATAGAATCAACGAAGATTTCCGTGGACCACCTGCACATCAAGTCGGCACCAGCTTCTGGTTCTCCTTCTCAACCATGGTGTTTGCTCATCGTAATAACTTAACTCTTCTTTCACCTTTTCAATTTACAAATATGTTAGCGGCAGGCAATTTATTTGTTCTTGAATTGAATAATTTTTTGCAGGGGAGAAAGTGGTGAGCAATTTGGGTAGATTTGTGGTAATCATATGGTGCTTCGTGGTTCTCGTTCTTACCCAAAGTTATACTGCTAGTTTAACGTCACTTTTAACAGTGGAGCAACTCCAGCCCACTGTAACTGATATAAATCAGCTCTTGAAGAGAAGGGAGAGTGTTGGTTTTCTAAGTGCCTCATTTGTTAAGGATATGTTATTGGGGATGAAATTCGATGAATCCCACATCAAGAAATATAGAACTCTTGAAGAACTCCATGATCTTTTCACCGAAGGCAGTGCCAATGGTGGTATCTCTGCTGCTTTGGATGAAATCCCTTATATTAGGCTATTTCTTTCAAAGTACTGTGGCAAATATACTACCGTCAAACCAACCTTTAAAACCGATGGCTTTGGCTTCGTGAGTTCTCTTTTCCGACTATCAATCTCCCTCCCTCTGTCTCTCTCTCTCTCCGGACCTTCATCGATTCCATATGATATAATATGCTTACAGCTTATTATTACAATTACTATTTGTTATCGTTTTGTAGGTTTTCCCAAAAGGATCTCCTCTTGCAGCAGATGTTTCAAGGGCAATCTTGAATGTTACTCAAGGTGATGAAATGCAAAAAATTCACAACAAATGGTTCAACAACGTTACTTGTCCTGATTTCGACCCCACTGTTTCATCAAACAGTCTCGGCCTCGAGAGCTTTTGGGGCCTTTTCCTCATTGCTGGGGTTGCATCGATATCTGCGCTCATCATTTTTGCAGCAATGTTCTTGTATGAACAAAAGCATGTCTTGTTTCAGTTCTATCCCGAAAATTCAGTGTGGAGAAAAGTTCGAACCATGTCGAGAATCTTTGATCAGAAAGACCTGAGCTCCCATACTTTCAAAAAAACTGAACCCAGAGACGCAAGCTGCCATTGTAGTGTTCATAGTATAGGCGCTTATGGAAGCTCAACAAATACTAACTGCCCGCCAAGTCCATCAGTTGGGTCGAACCAGGTAGATCCTTCAGACTTTGTTTTCTTGGTAGAACAAGGCTCAGTTACAGATTCTCCAGCTATACCCCCATCTGCAGAAAGATCTTCTATTGAGTTTGCTGATTACAGTCATGGCCAATGAGAAGATTTGATGATTTAGATATTCTCGCACAGTTGGGATCCAAGTTTAAGTAATTACTTAGGCTACTCTTCGATTGATTTCCATGAGATTAAAACTAACCATGTCCGTTTAATTAATCTAGTAGTGAGATTAAAATAAGCAATAAGATTGTATTTAAATTTAAACTAGAGTATAAGAATGAGGTACAAATGTAAAACGATTATTAACAGCATTACATTGTGTTTTTTTTTTAATGTAAAATATATAATGAAAAAAAGTATATTTTATATCAAATAAAAATTATATTAGATTTTTATTTAGATTAATAATAATTCTATCATTAGGTAATAATATTTTATAAAAAAATATCAATTATATTATATTTTTATGTTTTGCAACATACGAGAATGATATGCACATGTTTACATATAACTTTAAATGTTTTTTTTATAGAATTTCAACTTTAGAGACTAAGTATCGGTACTTTTCCTTAGTGGCATCGCAACAAGTTAGACAAAAAAAACAACAAGTGCCCTAAACCGAAGCGGCCGCAATATTTTGAGTCATGACATTTTGTGATCTGTTTTGCACCCCAGACACCTTTGATTACCTTCGAACAATTTCAAAATGATTTTAAATTGTATCTAAAATATTCCAAAGGTCTAAATCTCAGATAAGAAATTTTATAAAAATGTTTTCAAGTTTTAAGCTTTAGAAAAACTCTCATTCATTTCAACCCGAATAATCTTGATGTCAAGTCAAAAAATTTTAGACCCTTATTTTATAATTTAAACATATCCAAATAAGTTTTTAAAGACTCGAGGTGATATATAATTGTAATTAAACTTTTTTAAAATTTTTAAATTGGATTTAAAAAATATTAGTATGTTGCAAAACAAGTATTTTATTAAAAGAAAGATTTTGGTTAAAATTGAAAGTGTTTCGTTAGCAACTCCAACTTGTACCCTACGCCAGGATGGATAAAAAGTGTAACATTATACCAGAAATTTTAGTGTCAAATTTTTGGTTTTCTAAAATGAAAGGCTCTAAACAAGATATAAGTCCAACTAGAAAAACTTCACAACAACGGAATCATGCTCCTTGCTCTAAGCTCACAAACGAAACATTTTTATAAAAACATGAGAATTCATTGGAATATCACATGACTCATTCATTCCCCTAAAATGATAACCCTTTGATATGTGGTCCTGTTACAATTTGAGGTGCAAAGGTCAATTTGGAAAATTGTAAGACTTCAGTAGTACTCATAGATGTTTTTTGATTTCCACAAAATGGATTAGGGGTGTTTGAAACGGTTAATCAAATTTTTTAATCATTTAACCGTTAATTGAATTAATTTTAAAAAAAAATTAATCGAACCAAAATGTTTCGGTTAATTTGATCGGTTAAGCAATTAACAGAAATTTATATGCTTTTGTTTTTTTTTTTGTTTTTGGTTAAAACAAGTATAAAACATATAAAAAAAATGGTAATGCTCATTTGACCGAATTATCTGAACTAACTGAATTAATTGATACATATAATATATAATATTAATTATTATGTTAGATTAATTACTCGATTTCGAACTAAATTAACTGATAACTGAACTTTCAAAAAATCATTAACCGACCTTCGACCGAATTAGATCAGCTAACCGATTAATTAACCAAATTAGATCGATTCGATGAATTAATTCGATTTTAAACAAAATTTGAATACATGAGGTGCGATGATCTTGACAACCTTGTGCGCCTTTCTCTTAACTCTATTTTGCTTTAAACTGCTTGGTGTTGGGTTTTTACCCTAGAGCTTATTCTTTTCTTTATTATTATTATTATTATTATTAAACCATGCATTAGAGATTCAGAATTCTTCCAATAAGAAAGTATGAATTCTAAAAAGTGGAATGAGATATGGGGATAGACTTTTCGATGTATGTATCCACACATGATGAAGATGGACTTTAGGAGCACGTAACAAGGTCATGATGAAAGAATGGATATTCAGGTCTAAACAAGTGATTAAGGGTGTTCAAACCAAGAATCAATTCTTTACGCTTCAAGTTTTATCACTTCTTTCTCTTTCTTCAATTTTGATTTCTCTTCTTCCATTTTTTATTTCTCGTTAATTTAATCAAATCAAAATTCCGTGTATAAAATTAAAAAAATTAAAATTCTTATATAAAATTATACATTAAATCATAATTTATGTTCAAATCTTAATTGATTTTTATAAATTTTATATAAAATATAAAAAGAACAAAAAACTTAAAAAGGTCTACCTACTGGCATGTTCTCTGTTTGCCGACTAGCACGGTTTTTGGGTTTTTTTTGTTTTTTCTTTTAATGTCTTTATGAATCCTTGCTATTGGCAGTTTTTTCTTTGACTTGGAGGGCTTTGTTTTGAAGGACAGTAATGGAAAGAGATCTGGCGGACCTATGTTTGGATAATGGTGAAGAGGAGGCATTTTCCATTCCGGTTGAGGATGAAGCACAAAGTCCAGCGTATAGTTTCTGTTTGGTGGGATGTTTTTTAACTGCTAGTGTTGCCCATTTCCCAGCTATGAGAAATACAATGGCAAATATTTGGCACCCCTTGGAGGGCGTTCAGATTTTGGATCTGGGGGGAAAACGTTTTCTATTTAAAATTTTCAATGAAGTGGATATTCATAGGGTTATCACAGGTGCTCCTTGGACTTTCAATAATCATTTATTGATTTTCAATAGGACTCAGGAGTATGAAGATCCGATGTCTATTCCTTTGGTGTATTCTGATTGGTGGATTCAGATTCATGGCTTGCCTCTGGGGTTTATCAGGGGGTCAATGGTTGTTCAATTTGGTAATTTCATAGGAAAGTTTTTGGAATATGATATGAAGCAGTTATCCAATGGTTACACAAATTTTCTGTGCGTTCGTGTTCAGATTGATGTTCGAAAGCCTCTGAAACGAAGAAAAAAAATCCTGATATATGAGTCAAATTTTACTTATGCTAAATTCAAATATGAAAAGTTAACTTTATTCTATTTTCTATGTGGCTGTCTTGGTCATGGTGACAGTTTCTGTCCGAAGAGACTTTAATGTGGGATGTAGGAAATAGAAATGGGATGGGATTTGTCGTTGAGGGCTCAGCCGAGGAGAGCCAAACATCGTGAACAATATTTGGCTAAGGGAAGAGGGAGAGAATAATTTTTTTGGTAAGAATCATGTTGAGCAGCAATATGGCCAAAGATCTAGGCATAATCAAGGGAAAGGATCATGGTCAGATTTTAATCCTGCTCTTGGAATTAATTTGGAAGGCTCCAGGTTTACAAATGTGTCAAGTCAGAGGCAAGATTCACACCAATTTAAAGGGAAAGATTTAATGTCTGGTAAAAGTCAACTGGTGGGGTCTGGTTTGAATGAAGTGGAAATAATGAGTGGGCCGAATGATATGGACTTTAGTACTGGGCTGGATTCGACGCGGATGGACTGTGAGCTTGAAGATGAGCCAATTATCAATGAAGATGGGAAGAAAAGATAAAGGTTTGATTCTCTGATTTTCAATGTTTCTATTATGCAAGATTCGTTGGAGATTAATGGTGGGCATTCAACCCATATTAAACAATTATCGACAGCTACCAGTGGGTATGCAACATATGGAGATGGAGTCCGCGAGCAGTACGTCGTTTGCAACATATGCTAAAAATTTATCGTCCCCAAATTGTCTTCTTTATGGAGATGAAACTAAATAGTAACCGGATGGAAAAGGTAAGGAGAATGTGTGGTTTTTTCAATGGTGTTGATATTCTCGCAGATGGGACTCGAGGAGGTTTAAGTGTCGGCTGGAATGAGAGTCATTTAGTTTCATTGAATAGCTTCTCTAAAAATCATATTGATGTTGAAATTCAAGATAAAGATTTATGGGTTTCTATGGGGCTCTGGTTGTCAGGGAAAAAGATGAAACGTGGGATTTGCTTCGACGATTGGGGCGAAATAACTCACTTCCATGGTTGGTTGGAGGAGATTTCAATGATATTTTGTTTGCAAATGAGAAACAGGGAGGGATTTTTAGGGATGAGGATAGAATGAAGGCTTTTCGTAGAACTTTAGATGATTGCTAGCTGGAGGACATTGGGTATTTTGGGGCCTGGTTTACGTGGGAGAGGGGACGTGTTTTGGAAAACAATATAGGAGAAAGAATTGATCGAGGTGTTGCTACTGATTCATGGGTTCATCTTTTCCCTAATTATTCATTAAGGCATCTTCCTCACTCTTTCTTAGATCATTGCCCTTTGCTTATTGATACGGTGATTGAAGTTTATGGAAAAAGAACTAGTAATTTTCATTTTGAATCGTGGTGGGTGTTGGAAGACTCATGTGAGGAAGAAATTAGAAAGATGTGGGAAGGCAATTCAGATTCTTTTCTTTATCGTTTAGCATCTCTTACTAATGGGCTGAAAAGGTGGGCGGGAATGATTAAGGAAAAAAAGAGGTCGAGATGTTAAAAGATTAAAAGAAGATTGGAGGTTTTAAATGAGGTGGACAGGACAGAAGAGGTTTTGCTGATCTAGTCAATGTCAAATTACACCTGAATATAGAGATAGACAAGGAAGAAAGATATTGGGAGCAAAGAGCCAGAGTGAATTGGCTGAAAATAGGTGACAAGAATACTTCGTTTTTTCACAAGTTTGCTTCTCAGAGACCGCATATAAATCATATTTGGGGTTTACAAAGAAATGATGGTTGTTTAGCTACAGATAGTACTGAGACTAAGAATATTACTCGAGAATATTTCTATGTCCTTTTCGCTTCTCGAGGAATTGGTAATTTAGATCATATTCTTTCAGGGGTTTGGTGTTACATATCGGATAATATGAATCAAAGTGTGATGGCCAATTTCACAGACAAGGAAATTGTTGAAGCGATTAAAGGAATGGGACCTATTAAAGCTTTAGGACCAGATGGTTTCCCGACTATTTTTATCAAAGGTATTGGCATATTATTGGTCACGAAACTAGCAAGTTCTGTTTGGATATTTTGAATAATGGTGAACCCTTGGAAGATATCAATAAAACTCAGTTGGTGTTAATTCTAAAAACTACAAATCCTCTCAACTTGAAGAATTATAGCCCTATTAGCCTTTGTACGGTTATCTACAAGATTATAGCCAAAACAGTAGCTAATCGTCTACAAAAGGTTCTGGACATTTGTATTGATGACTCTCAAAGTCCCTTTATGCTGGGCAGACTCATAACCGATAAAATGTTGTTGGCGTATGAGGTCCTCCATTCCTTCAAGAACAGAAGATCAGGACGAAAAGGTTTTATGGCTCTAAATTTAGATATGAGCAAGGCTTATGATCGTGTAGAATGGCCTTTTCCAAAAGGTATGATGTCAAAATTAAGCTTTGTTGATTCTTTTATTGATTTAATTCTTAAATATATTAGCTCAGTCCAATACTCAATTTTACTTAATGGTGAAGAAGGTCCTAGTTTTACCCCATCAAAAGGGTTACGTCAAGGGGATCATTTAAGCCCTTATTTGTTTCTGTTTTGTGGAGAGGGTTTATCTGCGCTAATAAGACTAGCAAGCCAAGAAAGAAGAATTTTAGGAGCTAAGGTATGTCGTTCTTCCCCACCAATCTCTCATCTCATGTTTGATGATTGTATTCTTTTTGGAGAGGTTTCAGATAGGGGATATTCGTGTTTAAAGACATTTTAAGAGAATATGAATCCTATTCAGTGTAATGTCTAAACTTTGAGAAGTCCACGGTTTTCTTCAGTTCGAATGTGAATAATCAAGATAAAAACTTGGTTTTCCAAGGTCTAATTGTTTGTTGTTCGACTGAGCCTGAAAAGTACTTGGGGTTACCGAATATGGTGGGGAGAAGGAAGAGATTGGCTTTCCAAATTTTGAAGGGTAAATTAAAGGAAAATATAAATAGTTTGAGTATTAGGCATATCTCCCGTGGGGCAAAGAAGTATTTATTAAAGCTATCTTGCAAGCTATTCCTACATATATGATGTCTTGCTTTCTCTTGCCAAAAACTCTGTGTGTGGAAATGGAAAATATAATAGGGGCATTTTGGTGGAACAAAAATTGAGGGAAGAAAGGTATGCACTGGTGTGACCGGAAGCCATTATGCGCGCCTAAAGATAATGGTGAGATGGGATTTTGCAATTTGAACTCGTTTAATATTGCGTTATTAGCCAAACAAGGTTGGCGTCTTTTACATAATCCTAAATTTCTACTTGTTTGAAGGCGAAGTATTTTAAAGACTCAGATTTTTTAAATTCCAGGTTAGGGAATTTACCTTCCCTTACCTAACAAGGCTTGTAGTCTGCAAAAGAGTTACTTGGCAATTAGAGGAATATCTCTATCCTAGGTAATGCATGGTTCCCTGGCAGTGAGGATTTCAGAGTTCAGTATTTGAATGTTAACTCAAGTTTATTAACAGTTTCTGATTTAATTGAGTGCAATAAGAGGAAATGGAAAATCGAATTGATCTATAATACCTTTTTTGAGAAGGACGCTAAGCGGATCTTATGTATTCCTTTGTCTATGAACCAGAATGAGGATCATATTATCTAGAGAGGCGAGTCGATGGGGGAGTACACGGCGCAGTGGGCACAAACTTCTTTTACAGGGTGGACAGAATCAAATACAATCAAATTACAAACACTTTTACAAGAGATTTTGGAGCCTAGATTTACCTCCAAAAATTAAAATTACAAATTGGAGGATTTTTTGTAACTATGTTCCTACTTTTTGTAATCTACATTATAGAAGAATGTTGGGATCTATGACCTGTCGAACATGCCAGAATGGAGCAGAGTTGAGGGCGCACCTGTTCTGGGAGTGCCCTACAGTAAAGGAAACGTGGGAGAAATTAGGGGTGATATGGCTTGTTTTAGAGGTTAACACATATTACAAAGAAAGGCTTAAAATTATTTTTGAGTCATGTTCTTTGACAAAATGCAGGCTGATTGTTATTGCTATATGGGCTATATGGACCTCAAGAAATAGGTTCAATCATGAAGGAGAAATTAAATCGGGTTCTTAGATAGCGAATTTTGTTCTTAACTATCTAAAAGAACTTGATGGATGATAAACCGTAAAAGTAACACATTTTAATCCCATATTTAGCATACTTTTGGATGATTTATCCCTTGATTTGTGTAAAAAGGTGCTCTTAATCCTTTCTTTTCATGTTTTATACTCAGGAAAGCACCGGAGGATGGAAAGAATAAGAAATGGGCCTAAAACGGACCAAATTGGGCCAAAGTGGAAATCGACACGGCCTAGACTTTAGCCCACACAGCCGTGCCTCCCTGATAAACTAGAACACGGCCTGATCTCGATTCACACGGCCGTGCCTCATTAAAAAAATCCGAACACGACCTAAAGACGATTCACACGGGCGTGTGCCCTGGCCGTGTCCCTGTCGCTGGAAAGAAGAGTTTCACTCGAAAGCCTATATAAACCCCCTAAGTATAACCTAAAAGGGGGCGATTAGCTAGGCCAATAAGCCAAGCCAAAAAAGTCAGATTTGTGGGAAACACTCGAAGATAGCCAGTTGATCCATCTCAAGAAGCCGAAATTCTACTCAAGACGGCGGATCTCTCCTTCAATTCCTTCAAGGGGTTTTAGGGATTTCTTATGTTTTGTTTTATCTTTTCTGTTGAGATGTTTTCTTTTATTGTTATGAACTAAACCCTTCAGATACCTGAAGGGGATGAAACCTAAGACGGATCTTGTTATCGTTTTCTGAACTATATGATAAATACTTGATTTGTTCTTAATTATGTGTGCTTAATTCTTGCGTTAATATTGATTCAAGTTGAATGTGCTTAGGTGGAGGAGCAAAAGTCCCTGCCTAAGAGTAGATCTAGCATAATTAAGTGGAGTTGATCGCAAGCCTAGAGATAGGATGACGAGATTTTGCTGGATTAGGGTGAAACCTAATATGGGAGTCCATAGATCGAGTTAATGCGATTCTAGGGGTTTTAATTAGAAAGAGATTTCAATTAATCAACCTATAGTTAGACGTTATTCGCCTCGAGAGAGGGTTTAATATAACTTAGGGAATCTTACGGGTCGAGTTAAGTGAATACATCGTCTGGTTCAGTGTTAGATAACAAGTGAAGTCTAGGTGGATTCTTCCTAAGGGTATCATCTTAATCAACTGAGTTTTCCCAACAGTATTTACCCAATTCATTCTTTTTGTCTGTGCGTCTTTAGCTTAGTAAATAGTTAAATTTAGATTAAACAACAACTTCAATTATTTTAGGCTAGATAATAAAAAGAAAGTTAGTATTAGTACTTTTAGTTCTTTTGGGTTCGACATTCCGGTCTTGCCTTAACTATACTACTGTTCGATAGGTACGCTTGCCTCAAAATCGTTGTCAGAGTTAGTTTCTAGGTTCGATCATTCTCATTATAAATTTAAATCTCTGAATTCGACGATTAAGTTTTTGGCGCCATTGCCGGGGAACTAAAATATTAAGAAAGCTCTATTTTTTTTACTTTAGCCATTATTTTTATTTTTCGCAATTTACTTGTATTTTAGGTTAAATTTTGATTTTGCTAAATTTTCTTTCTTTTTTTTTTTCCTAGCAGGTGCCTCTTGTTTATGACTAAAAGGAACCCGAAAGGACCATTAGTATACGATAGTGATATTAAAGCTACCGCTCGCAGGAATCGCAGAGAAATTAGGCGAGCCTTAAATTACATAGAAGAAGAGCAAGAAGGCAGATCCAATCCTACTGAAGGGATGAACGAGAATAATCCACCACCACAAGATGTGGCAGAAAATAATGCTCCGCGTACTATGTATGATTATTCTAAACCTCATTTAACAGGAGCAGAATCGAGTATTGTTAGGCCTGCTATAGCTGCTAATAATTTTGAATTAAAGCCTAACATTATACAAATGATTCAACAATTTGTTCAAATTGATAGTTTACAGGACGAAGACCCAAATACTCATATAGCCAATTTTTTAGAGTTCTGTGATACCTTCAAAATAAATGGCGTTTCTAACGATGCCATACGCCTTCGGTATTTCCCTTTTCATTAAGGAATAAAGCCAAACAGTGGTTAAACTCGTTACCACAAGGGTCAATCACTACATGGGATCAAATGACCGAAAAATTTCTATTAAAATATTTTCCACCGGCCAAAACGGCCAAATTACGGAATGATATATCTTCTTTTATGCAGATTGATTTAGAGACATTATATGACGCATGGGAGAGATACAAGGATCTCTTGAGAAGGTGTCCACACCATGGTTTACCCTTGTGGCTCCAAGTCCAAACTTTCTATAACGGTGTGAACCCCTCAACGAGGCAATTAATTGATTCAGGCACCGGTGGAACCCTGAACAGTAGAACTCCTGAAGCAGCCTATGAGTTTATTGAAGAGATGTCACTGAATAACTATCAGTGGCAGGTTACAAGGACAAAACCAACAAAATCAGTCGGAGTTTTCAACCTCGACGTAGTAACCATGCTATCAACACAGGTAGAGATGATGAATAAAAAGCTTGATAGTTTGTGTTCTTTGCAGATACATCTATTAATGCAGTGCGACGCAAGTGGAACTGTGGCGAATCTTGAGTACCCACCCTACCAACCAGGCACAGAAAGCCAACAGATGAACTATATAGGTAATAATTTCAGATCTAATAATAACCCGTATAGTAATACTTATAATCCAAGTTGGAGGAACCACCAAAATTTTTCATTGGGAGGTCAAGGAAATCAAGGAAATCAAAGACAACAACCTCTTCAAAATTTCCAAAATCAGCCCTATCCACAGGAAAAGAGGCCGAACCTCGAAGAGATGCTGACAAAATTCATGGCAGCCACAGAAACCCGTCTCCAAAAAATCGAGGCAACGCTCGATAATCAACAAGCATCAATCAAAAGGATTGAGAGCCAAGTTGGAGAACTTACTAAGTCAGTTGGACAACTTACTAAGATAGTTTCTAAAATTCGATTAGAGATTTTTTCTAAAGGAACCAAACAGGTAAAGGCAGTTACACTGAGAAGTGGAAAGGAGTTAGTCGAACCAAAGAAAAAAATACCACATGAAGATAACAAAGCAAGGGATGAGGGAGCTGAGGATGTAACTCCAGTATGCAACGAAAGTAAACCACAAATCCCATATCCGACAAAGTTAAAGAAAGATCGACTAGATGCCCAATACGGTAAATTTCTTGAACTTTTTAAACAAATACATATTAACTTACCTTTTGTTGAAGCCATTTCACAGATGCCAACGTACGCAAAATTCTTAAAAGAACTCCTGACGAATAGAAGGAAGCTTGAAAAAATATCAACAGTGGAGCTTAATAAAGAATGTTCAGCCATCCTCCAAAACAAGTTACCAACCAAATTAAAAGACCCAGGAAGTTTTACTATTCCCTATTTAATTGGTAGTTTAAATATTAAGAAAGCATTAGCTGATCTAGGTGCCAATACTAATTAATGCCTTATAAAATGTTTAAACAACTAGATCTTGGGGAACCAAAACCCACTAGGATGAGTATTCAGTTAGATGATAGATCTATTAAATATCCTATAGGAGTTATCGAAAATGTCTTGGTAAAAATTGATAAATTTATTTTCCCTATTAATTTTGTTGTGTTAGACATGGATGAAGACATTGATGTTCCCTTAATTTTAGGGCGCCCTTTTTTAGCTACTGCTAGGGTTGTTATCGATGTAGGTGATGGTAAACTTGCATTAAGGATAAGCGATAAGGAAATTATTTTTCACATTTATGATGTCATGCGATATTCTAGAGGACAAGATGATTCATGTTATTTTGTTGATACTACTGATCATATCATTCAAAACTCATTACATAAAATTATACATGATGACACGATGGAACTGTGCCCGACTCAAGAAGAGGGGGAAGAAGATAAAATTGACGAGCTGAATTTGAATACATCATCATCTAGACATACGAAATAAGAGAGCATTAAAGTCAATGACGAACTAAAACAAAAACCCTCCATTGATGAACCGCCCAAATTAGAATTAAAACAGTTGCCGAAACATTTAGAATATGCATTCCTCGGGGACAATTTTACGCTACCAGTAATTATCTTTTCAGAACTAGAACCCAAGGAAAAAGAGGAGTTGATACAGGTACTAAGAGAACATAAAAGAGTCATAGCTTGGAAAATCTCTGACATTAAGGGAATAAGCCCATCGTTTTACACCCACAAAATTTTAATGGAAGAGGAATACAAGCCGTGTGTGCTGTAACACCCCTATCATTTGAATGTATGTCGATGACTACCAAAAACGCAAGTTTTAAAAACATACACATACATATATACATATCAATTCATCAATTCAAGCATCTATCATTAAATCAACTTATACTCCTTTGATTGTTGACCTATCTATAATTTGGTATGTATTCACTTTACTCACTTTGTTGAACACTTAATCGTTTCATTTCGAATCAATTTATACATCGACCACACATATATGTAATTTCACTTTCATAAAGGTTTCTTTATAGCCGATTATAAATAGTCAAATTTCAATAATACTTGCCCTTTTCACATAACAAGCACACATTATAAATCATCTTACAAAAATGCTACAAAGGACACAATAGCTTATACATGCCGTAATTCTAATTGATTTACCCAACGCAAAAAGGGATACCAAAATAGATGATAGTATGATGAGTCGCCCAAATAGATCTACGAGCTTTAATTTGCACCTTCAAAGAGTGATCTACAACGTCCACATGAAACAAGGAAAAGGAAAAATAAGTTCTATAACTTAGTAAGATTTTAGCTAAAAATATTAGAAGCATTTACCTTACAAAACTTTTCGGATAGATATCTCAATTACAACAACAAAACTGAATAGTCAAGGTTTCAAATCAATTTTCAAATGCCATAAGATTGGGGCTTACCCCTAAATACTTACCACTCAACTTAGTCATCCATTCAAAATTTCTAAGATACCAATTCCCATTAATACTAATTACTAAGTCACATTCATATTAAAATCTTTACAAGCGAACCATTACCTGTACATAGAAAGATAAGATTAACAATGTATCACGTACTTATCACCCTTGCTAATCATATTATGTAACGTGCCGCTCACTTAGAGCTGTTACTCAAAATCTCGTAACGTATCCCTCACATAGAGCCGTTACTCTAACCTCTCGTAACGTATCGCTCACATAGAGCCGTTACTCCAATATCTTGTAATGTATCGCTCACATAGAGCCGTTACTCCAATATCTCGTAACGTATCGCTCACATAGAGCCGTTACTTAATAATCCGCACACATAGTGCCTTATTACCGGTATCGCACACTTAGTGGCCGGATATGTACTCATATACTCAATGTCATTTAATAAGCTTACAAATTGTTTAACTTGGCAATTATAAATTTCCAACATGTAGATATAATGAAATGAATCCATACTACAAATTGTTACCTTGCATTCGGCCAAAGGTTAAATTATGCAATAGAATCATAATTATATACTACCAAGCCATAATTCGACCCTCCTCAAATTATAATCAACATTGGCATTCCAACAACAAGTATTCATCCAAAAATTCGAATCATAGTGCCAAATAATAAGCATTAAACCAAATAATAATTAACACCTAATATCTCCCTTCACATTCGGCATTATGACCTTTTATGCATACTCAAATCCATACTAGTATATTACCCATCCCAACATGCCTCACATTATGCAATAAATTGGATTAATCTATACACCATATTCGGCATTCATGGCTCAACAATTCACATCCCCTTTAAACATCAACATTGAATAAAGAATCAATTCAATTATTTAATTAGCCTGAAATCTTACCTCGAAGAGAAAGACGATTTAGAATTTCCCGGCTACTCGTCCAATTTGGCTTTTCCACGATCTATCCCCTTTTCTTTTTGATCTCGATCTAAGAAAATATCAAGCAACCTTTATTCAATATATTTTTCCATTAATTCTACTCAATTCAATTCAAACTCAAAATTTATACAATCATTTAACTTTTTTATCCTTACATGTTCACACCCTATTCGATTAAGTAAATATGGTCATAATTCAAAATTTTCCCCCCAAGATCGAATGCCCTACTTTATTATAACCATCTTGAAATTCAATTTTAGGTGCAATTTCACCTCTCATAGCTACTAACATTTCTATTCAATAATAATAATTTGTTGAATAGCCATTTACCCCTCCCTAGTTCGATTTCCTTACTAACTCAATCCCTAAACAATTTCATTAAACATTCACTAAACTTAGACTAGTTTCTCTCAATTGCCGACGCCTATACCTCCCCTCCTAGGTTCACAAAGCCATTCATCAAGCATATAGCTTCCAACTGATTGTTTCCCCAAAATATTCAAGCCATAATACATATCTATTTCCTATTTAATAAGCTAATATGCTAACCATAACCAACATTTTTTTTATCAAACATAAGCAATTCAAAGTGCTAGATCATGACCGAATCTAGGGAGAAACTTTAAGCTCAAATTTTGCACATGAATTTGATAATATATAAAATTACCAGTACACCCATGTAAAAATCATCAAGAATGGATCTTGATACCTCACCTTAGAATAACATGCAAAGCCCGGTCATGAAAGAAAAAAAATGGCTTCTTTCCTCTTCTTGTTTCGAGAGAGAAAGATGAAGATGATGGAGAAGACAATAAATTAAAAAAAATGTATTTTCTTTTATTTTAATCACATAAAATATTAAGTCTACATCCCACTATCCAAATTTTATTATAATTAACATTAATCCTCATCATTACCATCCACTACTAAAAGTTTTGGACAAATTTGACATGCACATCCCCTTTGTTTATGTCACATTTAAAATTTGTCCCTCTCAATCTATTAAAGTCATTCCTAGATTTTATCTATTCGGTCCCTTCTCTAAATTCAACATATTAACCATATATCTTCCACACAATTCAACACACACATAACATAAAAGTAAAAATATATATATATTACGATATTTTCTAAGTCGAGTTCGTGGTCCTGAAACCACAGTTTCGACTAGGGTCGAATTCGGATCGTTACATGTGCAACCTCAGAGACGATTAAACCCCAATATGAAAGAAGTGGTCAAAGCCGAGGTAATTAAACTTCTAGATGCAGGAATAATTTATCCTATTTCTGACAGTACTTGGGTAAGTCCTGTGCAGGTAGTTCCAAAGAAAGGAGGTATGACTGTGGTGCCCAACGAAAGGAATGAGTTGATTCCTACAAAAACAGTTATAGGTTGGAGAGTTTGTATAGACTATAGAAAGCTGAACGAAGCCACCAGAAAAGATCACTTCCCTTTACCCTTTATAGATTAGATGTTAGAAAGATTATTTGGGCATATGTGCTACTGTTTCTTGGACGGACTCTCCGGCTACTTCAAAATCCCAATAGCTCCTGAAGATCAAGAGAAGACAACATTTACATGCCCATACGGTACATTTTCTTATCATAGAATGCATTTTGGATTATGTAATGCTCCTGCTACTTTTCAGCGCTGCATGCTGGCCATCTTTGATGAACTTGTGAAAGACATTATGGAGGTATTTATAGACGACTTCTCGGTATTCGGTAATTCTTTTCACCTTTGCCTTAAAAATTTAGAAAGAGTGCTAAAAAGATGTGAAGAAACGAATCTTGTCTTGAATTGGGAAAAATGTCACTTTATGGTTAGAGAAGGGATTGTGTTAGAACATAAGATTTCTAGTAAAGGGATTGAGGTAGATAAAGCAAAGATTGAAACCATAGAAAAATTACCTCCCCCTAGTTCAGTTAAAGCTATTAGAAGTTTTTTAGGACATGCAGGATTCTATAGAAGATTCATTAAATATTTTACTAAAATAGCTAAGCCTTTAACAAAATTACTAGAAAAATATGTTCCTTTCAATTTCGATCAGGAATGTTTAGATGCATTCAATATCCTTAAAGATAGACTAATAAATGCTCCGATTATAATTGCACCTGATTGGAATTTACCTTTTGAACTAATGTGTGATGCGAGTGATTTTATAGTAGGTGCGGTTCTGGGACAACGAAGAGACAAACATTTTCAGCCAATTTATTATACTAGCAGAACATTGACGCCCGCACAAGAAAACTACACCACCACAGAGAAAGAATTACTAGCCGTAGTTTTTGCTTTTGACAAATTTAGGCAGTATTTAATATTATCTAAAGTTGTCGTTTACGATGACTATTCAACTCTTCGTTATCTTTTAACTAAATCTGATGCAAAACCTTGACTCATACGATGGATTTTAGTCCTACAGGAATTTGATTTGGAAATACAAGATAAGAAAGGAGATGAAAACCTTGCAGCAGATCACCTCTCCAGACTTGAGAACCCACATAACGAAGAGCTCGATGAAAGTGAGATCAACGACTCATTTCCCGAAGAAAAACTCTTTTCTATAGCCCACTCTGAGGTACCATGGTTTGCAGATATTGTGAATTATTTAGCTGCTAACATCTTGCCAAAAAGACTAACACATCACCAAAAGAAGCGATTCTTTGCTGATGAGAAAAACTATTTTTGGGAAGATCCCTTTCTTTTCCGCATATGTGCAGATCAGGTAATTCGAAGATGCGTTACAAAGGCAGAAGCAAGCAAAATCCTGGAACATTACCATTCAGGACCTTCAAGAGGACACTACGGTGGCATTAACACAGCACATAAAATACTCGAATCAGGTTTTCATTGGCCCACTCTATTCAAGGATGCCAACAGGTATGTCGCTTAGTGTGATAAATGCCAAAGAACAGGTAATGTTTCTAAACGTAATGTTTCTATCGTATGAAGTATTTGATGTATGGGGTTGATAAACCGTAAAAGTAACATATTTTAATCCCACATTTAGCATATTTTCGGATGATTTATTCCTTTATTCATGTGAAAAGGTGCATTTAATCATTTCTTTTCATGTCTTATACTCAGGAAAGCACCCAAGGATGGAAAGAATGAGAAACGGGCCTAAAACGAACCAAATTAGGCCAAAGAGGAAATCGACATGGCCTGGACTTAGGCCCACATGGTCGTGCCTCATTGAGCAACTAGAACACGGCCTGATCCCGATTCGCATGGTCGTGCCTCATTAAAGAAATCCGAACACGACTTAAAGACCATTCACATGGGCGTGTGACATGACCGTGTCCCTGTCGTGGCAAAGAGAAATTTTAATCGGAAAAGGATACTTAGAGCCAAAGAAACGCATTCCAAGAGCCTATATAAACCTTCTAAAGTGCAACCTGAAATGGGGCGTTTAGCTAGGCCAAGGAGCCAAGTTGAAAAGGTCAAATTTGTGGGAATCACTTGAAGAGAGCCAGTTGATCCATCTCAAGAAGCCGGAATTTTACTCAAGACGGTAGATCTCTCCTTCAATTACTTCAGGGAGTTTTAGGGTTTTCTTATGTTTTTTTATCTTTTCTTCTGAGATGTTTTCTTTTATTATTATGAACTAAACCCTTCAGATACCTGAAGGGGATGAAACCTAAGACGGATCTTGTTATTGTTTTCTGAACTATATGATAAATACTTGATTTGTTCTTAATTATGTGTGCTTAATCCTTGTGTTAATATTTCTGGGATATTGATTCAAGTTGGATGCGCTTAGATGGAGGAGCAAAAGTCCCTGCTTAAGAGTAGATCTAGTATAATTAAGCGGAGTTGATCGCGTGCCTAGAGATAGGGTGACGAGATTTTGCCGGATTAGGGTGAAACCTAATATGGGAGTCCATAGATCGAGTTAATGCGATTCTAGGGGTTTTAATTAGAAAGAGATTTCAATTAATCAACCTAGGGTTAGACGTTATTTGCCTCGAGAGAGCGTTTAATATAACTTAGGGAATCTTACAGATTAAGTCAAGTGAATAAATCGTTTGGTTCAGCGTTAGATAACAAGTGAAGTCTAGGTGGATTCTTCCTTGGGTATCGTCGTAATCAACTGAGTTTTCCCAACAGTATTTCCCCAATTCGTTCTTTTTGTCTTGAGTCTTTAGCTTAGTAGTTAGTTAAATTTAGATTAGATAATAACTTCACTTATTTTAGGCTAGATAATAAAAAGAAAGTTAGTATTAGTACTTTTAGTTCCTTTGGGTTCGACAATCCGGTCTTGCCTAAGCTATACTACTGTTCGATAGGTGCACTTGCCTCAATCGTTGTCAGAGTTAGTTTCCAGGTTCTATCATTCTCATTCATATAAATTTAAAACTCTGAAATCTAACGATCAAGTTTTTGGCGCCGTTGCCGGGGAACTAAAATATTAAGAAAACTCTATTTTTATTACTTTAGCCATTATTTTTTTTATTTTCCGCAAGTTATTTTTTTTATCTTTAGGTTAAATTTTGATTTTGCTAAATTTTCTTTCTTTTCTCAGCAGGTACCTCTAGTTTATGATTAGAAGGAACCCAAAAGGACCACTACTATACGATAGTGATATTGAAGCAACCGCTCGCAGGAATCGTAGAGAAATTAGGCGAACCCTAAATTACACAGCAGAAGAGCGAGAAGGCAGATCCAATCCTACTGAAGGGATGGATGAGAATAATCCACCACCACAAGATGTGGCAGAACACAATGCTCCGCGTACTATGTACGATTATGCTAAGCCTCATTTAACAGGAGCAGAATCGAGTATTGTTAGGCATGCTATAGCTGCTAATAATTTTGAATTAAAGCCTAGCACTATACAAATGATTCAACAATTTGTTCAATTTGATGGTTTGTAGGACGAAGACCCAAATACTCATATAGCTAATTTTTTAGAGTTCTGTGATACCTTCAAAATAAATGGCATTTCTGATGATGCCATATGTCTTCGGTTATTTCCCTTTTCATTAAGGAATAAAGCCAAACAGTGGTTAAACTCGTTACCACGAGGATCAATCACTACGTGGGATAAAATGACCGAAAATTTTTATTAAAAAATTACCCACCGGCCAAAACGGCCAAATTACAGAATGATATCTCTTCGTTTGTGCAGATGGATTTAGAGACATTATACGATGCATGGGAGAGATACAAGGATCTCTTGAGAAAGTGTCTGCACCATGGTTTACCCTTATGGCTTCAAGTCCAAACTTTCTATAACGGTGTGAACCCTTCAACAAGGCAACTAATTGATTCAGCCGCCGGTCGAACCCTGAACAATAGAACTTCTGAAGCACCCTACGAGTTTAATGAAGAGATGTCACTGAATAACTATCAGTGGCAGGTTACAAGGACCAAACCAACAAAATCAGCCGGAGTTTTTAACCTCGATGCAGTAACCATGCTATCAACATAGGTAGAGATGATGAATAAAATCTTGATAGTTTGTGTTTTTTGCAGACACATCCAGTAATGCAGTGCGATGCAAGTGGAACTGTAGCGAATCCTGAGTACCCACTCTACCAACTGGGCGCAGAGAGCGAACAAATAAACTATATAGGTAATAATTTCATATCTAATAATAACCTTTATAGTAATACTTATAATCCAAGTTGGAGGAACCACCCAAATTTTACATGGAGAGGTCAAGGAAATCAAGGAAATCAAAGACAACAACCTCCTCAAAATTTCCAAAATCAGTCCTATCCACAGGAAAAGAAGCCGAACCTTGAAAAGATGCTGACAAAATTCATGGCAGCCGCAGAAAACCGTTTCCAAAACACTGAAACAAACCAACGAACATCGATTGAAGAGATAAAGAGCCAAGTTGGGGAACTTACTAAGTCAGTTGGACAACTTGCAAAGTTAAAGCCCGAACGACTGCAAGGGCGTCTACCAAGCAACACTGAGATTAATCCAAAGGAGAAAATCCAAGCCATTACAGCTCATGATAGTATAGGGTTAGATGAACTCAATCCAATACAAGGAAACGAGGTAAAAGAAGGTAAAGTAGAGGTAACACAGGAAAAGCCAAAACCGGTAATCAAGGAATACCAACCTCACATACCTAATCTCGAAGCGATGAAGAGAGATGATACAGAGGAACAGTTCGGTAAGTTTCTTAAAACTTTAAAGAAATTACATATCAACTTACCTCTTCTTGAAGCTCTTTTTAAGATGCTAGATTCGAGGAAATTCTAAAAACAGCTCTTGACGAACAAGCGCAAATTAGACGAGGAGCCACATATGGAATTAAATGCAGTATGCTTAGCAATGTTATAGAATAGACTACCGCTGAAGCAAAAGATCTAGGGAGTTTTACAATTCCATGTTTAATTGGTTGACTAATTATTGATAATGCATTAGCTGATTTAGGGGCAAGTATAAATGTCATGCCTTATAAAATGTTTAAACAACTAGGTCTAGGGAAACCCAAACAAACTAGGATGAGCATTCAATTAGCTGATAATACTGTTAGAATTCCTAGGGGTATTATCGAAGATGTTCTTGTAAAAATTGATAAATTCATTTTCCCAATAGATTTTGTTGTCGTAGACATGGATAAGGATAATTCGATTCCTTTAATTTTAGGAAGACCCTTTTTAGCAACTGCTCGAACTAAAATTGATGTTAGAACATGAGAACTCATACTTCAGGTAGGTGATTAATCGATCAATTTACAAGCTCTTGACTCGGTAGGAGAACAATTAATGAAGGTGAAAAAGCAAATTCAGTTGATAACCAGGTTGTTCAACTTTTACCACAAGAAACACCACAAGGATACAAACCTAAGCCAAATCATGGACCTCGTGCCAACACAGAAGAACTACACAAGGAGCGAAGCCTTAAAGACGACAGATTAAAAGAGTGGAAGACACACTTTAAAGAGGAACCAGAACCGCACAAAGAAAAACCGAATGAGCCCCCAGAAGAGCTCATAGGAACATCAAACCACTTCAAAATAGGAGACCAGGTACTGTTAGATAAATCAGATCCTCGAATCACCATGTCAGACCTGAAAGCAAACGAAGAAATCCCCTTTGAGGTACACAATATCTTCCCATACGGAACAGTCAAGGTAAGCAACCCCATATTCGACACTTTTAAGGTACACGTTTATCGACTCAAACTTTATCAAGAAAATAGAACTGTACGCATGAGGGAAGATATTCAAACCTTTAAACCTCCCTGGTTTTTCAAATACGAGGAAAGTCTAGCTTAAGACTATAAACGAACGCTTCTCGGAAGGCAACCCGAGCACTAACACAATTTATTTTCATATTCTGCTTTCAAGTTATTTTCTTTTCTTCTTTTCTTTCTGAATACCTAGTTGTAAACTAACCAAAAGTGCAGATTTCCAGACCACAAGGTCGTGGCCGTGACCGTGTAAAATACAGAATCTCCGTACTGACATAGCAGAGGCGATACGAATCAAATCCGAACTAATTTTCAAAATCACGGACCCAACCACCCCACCACGGGTATCGACAAAGCGCCACAGCCGTGCGAGGCGGCCGTGGACGACAGTGACTTATCAAAAACGAGCGTGGCTGGCTGAAAAACGGGCATGAAAAATCAACACGCTTAGACACACGGCCGTGCGAGGCGGCCGTGTGAAACGACACGCCCTCGGTCCACGGGCGTGGGGAAGTACCAGAATTGAGCCTCTATTTAAACACCAACCCCCTTCCCTATTCTTCTCATCTACTTTCCATCTCTTTTCTTATTCCCTTTTCTCAGATTCCCCTCTCCATAATCTCTATAACTCTTAAGCCACACTAAAGCCATGACAAAGAAGCGGAATAAAACAAGTATAGTCTCCTCAAGGGAGACTCCTATACATAAGTTCATGCCGGCCGCTTCACCCAAACAACAAGCCAAGGGTCTTTGAGACCATTTAGTTTCTATTTTTCTTTTCTCTTTTGCTTCAATTTCCTTCCCTTTAACAATCTTATGCTTAATCTAGTTTAATTTATTTTAGTTTTTTAGTGTCAGGTTCAAAAGGCTGCTAGAGAATCACCACGACCACGACTATAGCCACGCCACTTCCGCCACCGCTAGCACCTTTGCAGACTTAGAGGTCACACCCACCTCACGAACCATCCAACAATAAGGACTCCTCGGTCCATCATCTTTTCTTTTAATTTTACTTTACTTTCTATTTTCCTTCTCTTTAGTTTTCTTGTCATTAATTATATATTTAGTTTATTTTAAATGTGTCTTAATAAATCCTGACTAATTCTTCACGAGCTCCCCAATTCCTTCATCTAGCGCAGAGCTCGTTAGTAACTGCCACAACAAAAAATGACACCTCCAACGTATTCTCTACATCCTCCAAGGAATCCATCCATAATTCAGGAAGTGTCACTTTTTCCCCTCTCTTTTATTATCTAATAACTGTTATTATCTATCTTTTTACATTGAGGGTAATGTGGGTAAAAGTGCCTAACTTTTTGCATTATTCTCAATCTCTGAGGATAAAAGTGCCAAACTTTTTTCATTATTCTCAAATCCCTGAATTATATTCTGTTCTTAAGTAATTTTCTCATATTACTAATTAGGATGAAATTTCTGATGAATTATGATCTTTATTAACGTGTTTCTGAGTAAGCCATAGTTAATTGTGCATTGATGATTAAATGAGAAGAATACTAGAGAATCAAGCATGATAAGTCTATTTTTCAGAATAAAATTTTTGAATAGGTTGTCTACCTGAATTTGAATATTACTTTGAAATTCAAAATTTACGAGGTTGATATGAAATACCCATAATTTCTGTGAGCTTTTGAGCCTTATAGAGCATACATTTTTTTTTCATGCTCACTTTATTGATTATGAGTGTGTCAACATTGAATTGTTATTCTATAACTTGCCTCGATTATACATGTCGAGACCACACCTATGATTTGATATACCGGGATGATAAAGGCACCTAAGTTTTAACCCACTTACCCCACTAAATAGCCTACCTCCATAAATTAACCCCTAGTGAACCTTGTTGATCCTAACAACCCTTTTTATTGACTCACCCACTAATATTAACCCAAAACCCTTTGTATTTGTTATCACTATTCCTTTTTGACTACTCTTATATCGAGATTTGATTTGATTACTTACCTAATCATATTATTTCAGTAGTTAAATTTATCCTTTATTATTTGATTTGTTTGTAAAAAAAAAAAACAAACAAACAAAGTATATTCAGTATTAGTATTATGAAAAGTGAGCTTATACAGTTAAAGTCTATTTATCAAAAGGAAAGCTCGAGATTTAGCCTTTATCCACACCTTTAACCCTAGCCCCGTTACAACCCTGTTAAAGACCTTTTGATCTGTTTATCATCTCATTTTACAGTGGTGGAGATTTGATTTTTAGGTAAGCCTATGGGATTAACTTTTCAGGTTCGACTTTTGAGTGCTCTTTTCCTGAACCTTAAACACTTCGAGTGAACTGAGTGAATCTTTTGTGAGGATGTCAATCCTTGTCGGTTTTGAATTAAAGGTAATTATTCAGGTAAGGAAAAACACATACGTTTTCGTGATATAAATGTATGACTTATAATGTTTGAATCTTTAAGGACTCGTTAAGTTAAATCATCCATGTATAAATTATCTATGAATTATGATGAGACATTGTTGATAGGAATTATGAATCATGGAAAGTTCGTTTTAATTGTGAGTTGAGAATTTTGCTTGAGAACAAGCAAAAGCTTAAGTGTGGGGGTATGTGATAAACCGTAAAAGTAACATTTTAATCCCACATTTAGCATATTTTCGGATGATTTATTCCTTGATTCATGTAAAAAGGTGTTTTTAATCCTTTCTTTTCATGTCTTATGCTCAGGAAAGCACCCAAGGATGTAAAGAACGAGAAACGGGCCTAAAACGAACCAAATTAGGCCAAAGAGGAAATCGACACGGCCTGGACTTAAGCCCACACGGTCGTGCCTCATTTAGCAACTAGAACACGGCCTAATCCCGATTCGCACGGCAATGCCTCATTAAATAAATCCGAACACGGCTTAAAGACCATTCACACGGGTATGTGACATGGCCGTGTCCCTATCGTGGCAAAAAGAAATTTTAATCGAAAAAGGATACTTAGGGCTAAAGAAACGCATTCCAAGAGCCTATATAAACCCCCTAAAGTGCAAGCTGAAAGGGGGCGGTTAGCTAGGCCAAAGAGCCAAGCCGAAAAGGTCAAATTTGTGGGAATCACTCGAAGAGAGCCAGTTGATCCATCTCAAGAAGCCGAAATTCTACTCAAGTTGGCGGATCTCTCCTTCAATTCCTTCAGGGAGTTTTAGGGATTTCTTATGTTTTGTTTTATCTTTTCTTCTGAGATGTTTTCTTTTATTATTATGAACTAAACCCTTCAGATACCTGAAGGGGATGAAACCTACGACGGATCTTGTTATTGTTTTCTGAACTATATGATAAATAATTGATTTGTTCTTAATTATGTGTGCTTAATCCTTGTGTTAATATTTCCGGGATATTGATTCAAGTTAGATGTGCTTAGGTGGAGGAGCAAAAGTCCCTGCTTAAGTGTAGATCTAGCATAATTAAGCGGAGTTGATCGCGCGCCTAAAGATAGGGTGACGAGATTTTGCCGAATTAGGGTGAAACCTAATATGGGAGTCCATAGATCAAGTTAATACAATTCTAGGGGTTTTAATTAGAAAAAGATTTCAATTAATCAACCTAGGGTTAGACGTTATTCGCATCGAGAGAGGGTTTAATATAACTTAGGGAATCTTACGGATCAAGTCAAGTGAATAAATCGTCTGGTTCAGTGTTAGATAACAAGTGAAGTCTAGGTAGATTCTTCCTAGGGTATCGTCGTAATCAACTGAGTTTTCCCAACAGTATTTCCCCAATTCGTTCTTTTTGTCTTGAGTCTTTAGCTTAGTAGTTAGTTAAATTTAGATTAGATAGCAACTTCATTTATTTTAGGCTAGATAATAAAAAGAAAGTTAGTATTAGTACTTTTAGTTCCTTTGGGTTCGACAATCCGGTCTTGCCTAAGCTATACTACTGTTCGATAGGTGTACTTGCCTCAATAATTGTCATAGTTAGTTTCCAGGTTCGATCATTCTCATTCATATAAATTTAAAACTCTGAAATCTAACGATCAGGGGTATTGATTTTATGGGTCCGTTCCCTAGTTCATTTGGAAATAAATACATCCTAGTGGCAGTTGATTACATGTCAAAATGGGTGGAAGCTGAAGCTTTACCCACCAATGATGATAGAGTAGTAGTTAAGTTTCTCAAGAAACTGTTCTCTTGATTTGGAACACCTAGAGCTATCATCAGTGATAGGGGCACTCATTTCTGTAATACTCAATTTGACAAAGTCTTAAAAAAATATGCAGTACACCACAGGATAGCTACCCCATATCACCCTCAAACCAGTGGGCAAGTTGAAATAGCAAACTGAGAACTTAAAAGCATCCTAGAAAAAGCAGTTGAATCAAACAGAAAAGATTGGGCATTAAAAGTAGATGATGCCTTATGGGCCTACAGAACAGCATTTAAAACCCCTATAGGAACATCCCCATACAAACTTGTATACGGGAAAAGCTGTCATCTACCATTCGAGTTAGAGCACAAAGCTTTTTGGGCTATAAAATTTTTAAATTTCGATCTTAAAGCTGCAGGAAAGTAAAGAATGATGCAGATGAACGAGCTAGACGAATGGAGAGTTGAGGCCTACGAGAACTCGAAACTATACAAGGAGGAAACAAAGCGACGCCATAATGCTCGTCTAAAGAAATCGAAACAATTCGAAGTAGGGGACTTGGTCATGCTATACAACTCAAGGCTTAAACTATTTCCTGGGAAGCTGAAATCAAGATGGTCAGGCCCATTCATGATCAAAACAATTTTTCCCTATGGCACAATCGAGGTAACTCATCCCACTCAAGGTACATTCAAGGTAAATGGTCACCGATTCAAAATCTATAATGGTGAAGATTTTAGGGATATGAGAGAGGAGCTTCAACTCCGTGAACCTTTTTTTAGAAACGAAAACAGGGTAAGTCTAGCTTAAGACTTTAAACGAGCGCTTCTCGGGAGGCAACCCTAGCACTAACTTCACTAACCCCATTAATATTCACATTCTAATTTTATTTTCCCTTTTGAGCACCTAAATCCAACTAACTGAGTCAGTTAAGTGCAGGTTCCTACCACACGGCCTTACACACGGGCGTGCCCGTGGCTGTGTGGTCAACATGGGATCAAAAACAGGCGTGCAGATAGACGTACGAGAAAAAGAAGAAAATTTTTCCCCAACACGATCTGCGACAAAAAGACCATGGCTGTGCGATGCAACCGTGGTCTATCCTGAGTAAACAAACACGGGCTACGATAATAGTTCACGCCAGTGTCGACTTTTCATGGACTATACTGACTTATCAAACACGAGCAAAACACCGCCGTGCCTTACAATCGTGTGAAGATACTGACTTGTCGAGCACGGGCTAAACACACCCGTTCTAAGTAACCGTGGGAAGAAGAACACGGGCGTGGCACCTTGACGACGACCGTGGCCAAATACCCTGAACGCGCCCAGAATTCAAAATCATAAAAAACACGGGCTGATTAAAATCGAACACGGGCGTGGCCCCTGCCCGTGCCCTCACAACTATTTAAAGAAATTAACCTCTCATCTTCCCTAAAACCCCAACCATAACCGATTCTTCTCACCCTCTCCTCCCCAAAACCGGCCACCATAAGAAATCACCACCATTTTGACCCCCATAACTCCTCCACTGATAGGGCAGATGGTACCCCAAGGTATCCAGATGATGCTGCACATGAGGATGATCAAATATCAACGTGGGACAGGTCCTCCTCAATACCGACTAGCCCCCCACTGACGAGGAGGAGCATGGGGACATTCTTGATAATGTCCCACCACCACAGGAGGAACCATTCCCGAGCCAGTGCCCCTCCCATGTAGCAACTTCACTTTTAGACATTTCTGCACGCCTCACTTAGTTCGAGCAGTACTGTAGCAACAATTCGATAACACCGCTCGACGATTTAACAGCATTGATGCAACTCTTCAGCAGATCTGTCATCACTTCTACATTTCTTCACCACCACCACCACCACAGGACCCAGTAGATGATGAGGACATCTGAGTCCTCTTATTATCTTTAATTTTAGTTCTTATTTTTAATTTCTATTTTTATTTTTATTTAAACTTGTTGCATTTTATATTTCAAACTTTTATTTCATTCATGATATCATTGGCTATCTAACCTTCGAGTACTGCTAACAACCACTTGTTTAATCATGCCACCGAGACATCTAACTGATGACTTCGCAGTTTCAATTGCACACTCCAAATAACGAACAAATCACTAGGAGTAATTCAATACTACATAAGTCATCATCTTTTCACCTCCGACTCATGGAATACATCCAGAATTCAGGAAGTGTCACTTTTTCCCCTCTCTTTTCATTATCTACTAATTGTTATTATTTATCTTTGTACATTGAGGGCAATGTACATCTTAAGTGTGAGGGGAGGGGTTAACCATAGTATTATTTGAAAATCCCTGAATCATTCCTTGTTCCAAAGTAAGTTTCTTATATTATGACTAGAATGAAATTTTCTTTGATTTATGATTTTTTATTGATGTGTTTTGGATTAAGTCATTGATAATTGTGGATTGATGATTAAATTTGAAGAATACTAGAGAATCAAGCATGATAAGCCCATTTTTCAAAAAATTTAAAATTTTTAGGTTGTCTACCTGAATCTGAATGATATCTTGAAATTTGAAATTTACGAGGTTGATTTCAAGTACCCATAATTTTTGTGAGACTTTGAGCCTTGTAGAGCATATATTCTTTTTCTTGCTCACTTTATTGATTTTGAGTGTATCAACATTGATTTATTATTCTAGAACTTGCTTCGATTATACATGTCAAGACCACACATTTGATTTGATATACAGAGATGATAAAGACACTTAGGTTTTAACCCACTTACTCCACTAAAAGCCTACCTTCATAATTAACCCCTAGTGAACCCCTTTGATCCTAACAACCCTTTTATTGACTTACCCACTAATATTAACCAAAAATCCTTTGTATTTGCTATCACCATTCCTTAACTACCATTCTATCGAGATGTGATTTGATTAGTTACCTAATTATATTATTTCAGTATTTGAATTCATCCTTTATCATTGATTTGTTCTTAAAAAAAATGAAGTATATTCATTATTAGCTCTGCTAAGTGAGCTTACATGTTTAAATTGCAAATCTTGAAAAAAAAAAAGAACTCATATTATTAGTTTTCAATTGATGTAATTATTTAGGATTAGTTCATTATTTTAGTTAGGTAATTTGTCAATTCAATCTCGATTCTAACCTTCTATTTCAGCCTTGATCCACACCTTAACCCAAACCCCATTACAACCCTATTAAAGACCTTTTGATCTGTTTATCATCTCATTTTACAGTGGTGGAGATTTGATTTTCAGGCAAGCCTATGGGATTAACTTTTCAGGTTCGACTTTTGAGTGCTTAATTTTGAACCTCAAACACTTCGATTGATTTGAGTGAATCTTTTGTGAGGATATCAATCCTTGTTAGTTTTGAATTAAAGGTAATTATTTAGATAAGGAGAGACATCTACGTTTTCGTGATACAAATGTATGACTTATATTGTTTGAATCTTTAGGACTCTTTGAGTTAAATTATCCATGTATAAATTATCTATGAATTATGATGAGACATTGTTGATATGAATTATGAATTATGGAAAATTCGTTTTAATTGTAAATTGACAATTTTGCTTGAGGACAAGCAAAAGCTTAAGTGTGGGGGTATGTGATAAACCGTAAAAGTAACACATTTTAATCCCACATTTAGCATACTTTTGGATGATTTATCCCTTGATTTGTGTAAAAAGGTGCTCTTAATCCTTTCTTTTCATGTCTTATACTCAGGAAAGCACCGGAGGATGGAAAGAATTCGACCAAAGTGGAAATCGACACGGCCTGGACTTAAGCTCACACGACCGTGCCTCCCTGATAAACTAGAACACGGCCTGATCCCGATTCACACGACCGTGCCTCATTAAAGAAATCCGAACATGGCCTAAAAACGATTCACACGAGCGTGTGCCATGGCCGTGTCCCTGTCGCTGGAAATAAGAGTTTCACTCAGAAAAGGATACTTAGGGGCAAAGAAACCTATTTCGAAAGCCTATATAAACCCCCTAAGTATAACCTAAAATGGGGCGGTTAGCTAGGCCAATGAGCCAAACCGAAAAAGTCAGATTTGTGGGAAACACTAGAAGATAGCCAGTTGATCCATTTCAAGAAGTCGGAATTCTACTCAAGACGGCGGATCTCTCCTTCAATTCCTTCATGGGGGTTTAGGGATTTCTTATGTTTTGTTTTATTTTTCTTTTGAGATGTTTTCTTTTATTGTTATGAACTAAACCCTTCAGATACCTGAAGGGGATGAAACCTAAGACGGATCTTGTTATCGTTTTCTGAACTATATGATAAATACTTGATTTGTTCTTAATTATGTGTGCTTAATTCTTGCGTTAATATTTCCGGGATATTGATTCAAGTTGAATGTGCTTAGGTGGAGGAGCAAAAGTCTCTGCCTAAGAGTAGATCTAGCATAATTAAGCAGAGTTGATCGCACGCCTAGAGATAGGGTGGCGAGATTTTGCCGGATTAGGGTGAAACCTAATATGGGAGTCCATAGATCGAGTTAATGCGATTCTAGGGGTTTTAATGAAAAAGGGATTTCAATTAATCAACCTAGAGTTAGACGTTATTCGCCTCGAGAGAGGGTTTAATATAACTTAGGGAATCTTACGGATCGAGTCAAGTGAATACATCGTCTGGTTCAGTGTTAGATAACAAGTGAAGTCTAGGTGGATTCTTCCTAAGAGTATCATCTTAATCAACTGAGTTTTCCCAACAGTATTTCCCCAATTCATCCTTTTTGTCTTTGCGTCTTTAGCTTAGTAAATAGTTAAATTTAGATTAAACAACAACTTCAATTATTTTAGGCTAGATAATAAAAAGAAAGTTAGTATTAGCACTTTTAGTTCCTTTGGGTTCGACATTCCGGTCTTGCCTTAACTATACTACTGTTCGATAGGTGTGCTTGCCTCAAAATCGTTGTCAGAGTTAGTTTCTAGGTTCGATCATTCTCATTATAAATTTAAAACTCTGAATTCGATGACCAATGGATTGAATTCGAACGTAGATGTGAGAAGTGTTCAGTCGGGTAGATGGGTCGCTCCGGAGGGGATGAGAGTAAAAATCAATTCCGATGCTGCATTGAACAAGCCAAAAAATGAGTCTTGTTCCGGTTTAGTGGCCCGAAATACAAGAGCAGAAGTGATTTGTTCAAAATCAGTTATGCACGAGAACATACCTTCTACTTTTGCGGTAGAAGCGATGGCATGTCTTCAGGTAATCCAACTTGGGCTTCTTCTCGGGTTGAGGGAGGTTGAGATCGAAGGTGATTCCCGTTCGGTGATCTACAAACTGCAAGATGAGAAAGAAGATAGATCAGATCTTGAAGTTTTCATAAAGGACTCAAACAACTGAGTTTAGGTTTCGTGTTATGTGTCTTTCGATATATTCCCAGAGAATCTAACAAAGTTGCTCATCTTATTGCTAAAAAGGGTTTCCAAAGGAGAGAGGCTACTTATCTGATGAATACAGTTGTTTCTGGAGCAGAGGAAGCGATGTTAGACGATCGTAGATGGACTGAGTCTGTGAGAGGTTGAATCGTCGGATTTGCTGAATGAAAGATTTGGGATGGAGTTTGAACAACCAGGAGGTGTGGTGGTTTTCCAAAGTTTTTCTGTGGGAAGTGATGGGGCTGCTGATAATTAATTGGAGTGTAATTATGGATGTATGCAGTTTCCCAGGTGTTTGTTGCTTTTGAGGGAATGGGTTTTATTGGATAACAGCTGGAAGATTGAAGTTTCTAGAGCTCCCTTCGGTTTGCACGTTGGATCTTTTGTTGGACTATTTTCTTTTATGTTCTACTTTTCAGTTTTGGGCTTGCTTGACTGTCCATTTTTTATTGTTTTTCAGCCTGAATTGGGCTTTTGTTTTAATTATGAATAAAGATCCAAAGGTCTTTTCAAAAAAAAAAAACCCCTAAAAGAAGTGAGTTTTTAGTAATTTTCTAATTGCGTTGGTCTCTCATTAATTCATGACATCAATTCAAACAAACATATTATATATTACTAGATTTTATCACACTCACGATGTGAGTGAACGAAAATATATATTTTATATTAAAAAATATATTAATAAAAGCATATTAACAAATTATTATTAGTGTAATAGCTAAGTTTTTTTATATGAATTTTTTGGTATTGTATTCGATTCATAAATAATATTTTTAATTATTTTATGTAAAGATTATATAAAAATATAAAATACTTTATAATAATATTAATTACCTTTTAAAATAAATATATTTTAATAATTTCATAATTGAATTGAATCTAGTTGATTCGTGATATCATTCAATCAACCAATTTATATATAGTATAAATATAGATTTAAGACATAAATTATAGTCTATTTATAAAAGGTAAAGCTAAACAAGAAATTGACAAAAAAAAAAAGGAAATTTGAAAAACGACATTACTTCGGTAGTTCGAATGAAACTCAAGTTCACAAGAAACGAAGAAAATTTTACTTATATATAAAAGGATATATTCGGTAGTTCGAATGAAGCCCAAGTTCACAAGTAAAAAAAGAAGAAAATTACACTTATATAAGGATATATTCGGTAGTTAGAATGAAGCCCAAGTTCACAAGTAAAGAAGATGAGAATATATATATATATAACAATTACAAAGTGAAGCTCGTTCACACACGAACCAGAACATTCCAATAAGGTTAGTAGGTTACCAAGATGAGCAAATCGTGTATTAGTTTGATGGTCAGGGTGCTCACTGTTAAAGGTATGGTCTGGGTTTAAGTTACGCTACTTGTATTACTGATAGGGCTTTACATTCCTCTTGTAATTTACTAAAAAAAAAGGTAATAAATGATGATTAGTGAATTTTTATTTTCGTTGTTATCGAAATTTAATATTTAGTCACTTAAATGTTAAATCAATAGTAGAATGCTGATGTGGTTGTTTTATTATTAGCATAATAATAAATTTACTCTTTCAATATTTATAAATTCTATCAATTTGATTCTAATTTAAATTTAATCCTCAATTTTACACGTTATGTCAATTTAGTGTTGATTCTTAAAAATTTTAAAAGTCTTTAAAAAAATCATTTTAATGCTCATATTTATAAAAAATACATAAGATTTTATAAAGACACATACAAAATTAGAACAATATTTATAAATAAATGAATATCTATTTTTCTATTTTCTAACATGACATTATATATTTATTAAAATGATAATTTTATAAATAAAAAATAAAGGAAAAAAATTATAAAGAAGACTTAAGTAGATTCGATTTTTCCCTTTTCTCAATATTGATGACCATCATATTCAAGTTGGGTCAAAAACTACGACTTGAAGTTAAAAAGGGGTAAGAATCAATATCTTAAGGTTATTACCCAGAACAAAATTGTTGCCTCTAAGGTTGTGCTTGAGGGCAGGCGTGACTGAGGGTTTATAAGTGGGGATGAGGTCTAGGAGACCCTGTAGCTAAAGGCCATGCCGACAGCTCCACAACCAACTCCTAGTTCGATGGCACAATGATGGAGGATGTTGAAATCGAGTTGTTGGAAGTAAAGGTTATTGATGCCAATGGTTGTGGGCAAAGGTGATACCCATCACTCGACAAATTTCACAAGGACTAAGGAACAATAGAAAACATATAATAAATAAATAAATTATTATTTATAAAATAAAATTAAAAATAAGAAAAAGTTTGAATTTGGTTTAAGTCTTGTTTGTGGGTTTTTAAAAAAATTATTCTATTTATAAAATTATTTTAATAAATAAATTTCATGTTTAAAAAGATAAAAATGAGTATTAATTTATTTATAATTTAGTATATATTTTTATCAAAAAATAAAACTTCTAAATGCTTTTATTATTTTTTTTAAAGATTTTTTTTTAATTTCTATTTTTGAATTTTTAAAATCTAGATTAAATTGACATAATGTGTAAAGTTGAGAGTTAAATATTTATTGAATTTTTAAGAATTAGGGTCACATTGATAAAAGCTATCAATATTGGAGGACTAATTTTATTATTATGCCAACTTAGTATTATTTTTTATTCATAGCACAAATTAAGAGAAAAAAAAAATGACATTAACCCAAAACTTCAAATGGGAACATAAAACTTTGAACCAACAACTGTCCCGAGTTGTTGGGTTTTCCACTTGCTAAATTCAAATAATACTTGAGAACAACATATTGTGTCTTGGTAATAAATTTTCTCCACTTGTATTCTATATATGTAAGCAGATGTCAACCTGAGAAATTTTAAGCTGAATTTGTTGACTGAAAACACTATTATATTGTACATACAGTGGAGTTAAATGAACCCATTGTTAATTTATTAACAATTAACCTTTCCGAGATAATTAACCATTAATCACCACGTAATCACCTTTATAGTTTATAATATATTTCATGTATCAATCCATCCTATGGAGCATGTACGTGGCCATGTGTTTTGTCCTATTTCTACCGCATGCATGAGTCTTTAAAAATGAAAACAAAAAACCTATTTAAATAATATTTAAATTTATTAATATTATGAAATTATATGAAGATTTGTATGTACAATCACAATTCACAAACGTTATAAATCCAAATATATAATTATATATATTTTAAATAAAATTAAAAAAAGAAGAAGAAGAAGTTTGAAGTAACTTACCTTCGATAATAATAAACGATTAGCTTAATAAAAAGTTCTAAAATTTAAAAACTTTGAAATTTTAGTTTTGTGAAAAGCATTCCATCACGTTTAAAAGCAATTTGGTATTTGTTTAGCCGCCTTGTTTATCAACAACCGAAATTCTGTCCGACTTTTTTATACGACAAAGTCAGTTTGACTCATGAAGTCTTTGATTATTGTTTTGTTTTTGGCCTTATTTGAACAATTAACCGGCCGCAAGTGAACGCCAAAGATTACGTAGATTATATTAATACTAAACCAATGGTTAATTAGGTTTTCATCTTAAACCTGATCTTAGTTATCAGCAGCATGAATGCTCCTATATAAACAGCTAATATTTTACGCCCATCACACACAGAGAGGTAAAACATGTCTAGGAATACGATTTTTCTAACTTGTTCCATCGTACTTAATCTGCTACTATTTCATAGCTGGTACTTCCATGGCGAATGGGAGCAAAGTTGGACCAAAAATGCCACTGCAGAAGCTGAATTTGTGGCATCCATCTCATGTTCAGGACATGGAAGAGCTTTCTTGGATGGATTAATCGTTGATGGAAAACATGTTTGTGAGTGCAACGCATGTTATGGAGGCCCTCACTGCTCTGTGTTTTTACCTGAATGTATCGCTGACGCCGATAGGTAATTGACGACGGAGATATAACTAAAGTGACCGGTATTTATTTAAAGAATCTTGGGTCTTATCAATAATGTGATTATCTCATTTGTTACAGCGGAGATCCTATGTTCTTGGAGCCCTTTTGGTTGAAGCATGCAGCAAGTAGCACCATTGTAGTTCCAGGATGGCATCGGATGAGCTATGAATTCAATGATGATTCCCTCATCTCAAAGGAACTCGACGCTCAAATTCGGAAACTTCATGCAGTTACCGGAAATGCAGTGACTGATGGAAGATTCATCATATTTGGTGTTGGTGCTACCCAACTTCTTCATGCAGCAGTGCATGCCCTCTCCACTACTAATCATCCATCTTCCCCTTCAAGAGTCGTTGCCTCAACACCATACTATCCAGTTAGCTCCAAGCCCTACTCTAGTCTGGATTGTAATCTACGTTTTAGCTTTTAAATTGACAAACTATGTTCATGCTACAGATTTACAAGGAACAAACTGAGTTTTTCAATTCTGAGGATTACAAGTTCGAAGGAGATACTTCATTGTGCAACAATAATAGTGGCTGTCAAGGGAATTTCATCGAGCTTGTGACTTCACCGAACAATCCAGATGGCCAATTAAAGAAGGCAGTACTTCAAGGCCCATCGGCAAAGACAATTCATGATTTTGCTTACTATTGGCCACATTATACACCAATCCCAGCTCTAGCAGATGAAAATTTAATGATATTCACTCTCTCAAAGCTTACTGGACATGGCGGAAGCAGATTTGGGTAAGCATATATACATATTGAGGATATTCATAGATCTTGTACACTATTAGTCAATAATAAATAACACATCGTAATTTCATAGATGCTTTTTCTTTGGAGGATATGCAATAATTTAACATGCTTTTTCTTTTTTCTTAGATGGGCGATAATAAAAGATGAGGCTGTACATCAGAGGATGCTAACATATATGAATCTAAGTACCTATGGGGTTGCTCGAGAGACTCAGCTACGAGTTCTGAAGCTGCTAAAAGTTGCCGTTGAAAATGAAGGAAAGGAAATGTTTAACTTCGGATACCAAACAATGAGGAACCGCTGGAGAAAGTTGAGCAAAACTATGTCATTGTCTAAGCGGTTTTCAATCCAGGAACTTGAGACTCAATTCTGCTCTTTCTCCGAAGAAGTCAGAGGAGCTACTCCAGGTAATTATTAACTCTCTTCCCATCACACAATCATATACAAATTCCTGAACTAGTGAACTTAAAAAGAGTAGCTGGTTTTGATGGCAGCTTATGCATGGCTTAAGTGTGAAAGAGAAGAAGATAAAGATTGCAACGCGGTGCTCCACTCGGTCAATATAACTGGACGTCATGGTAGCTTGTTCGGTGCTGAAAGCAGATTTGTACGGCTTAGCTTGGTGAAAAGCGATGATGACTTTGATTTGCTGCTAAAAAGGATGGGAACATTGGTTTCCCAAGAAAATAATAATGATGGAATCAACAAAATTATGACACACACAGATGAATTTAATGAATTTATTGGAAACAATAAGGGGCAATGATAAAATCACATTACACTTAAAAGGGATAGAACGTAAATTCTAATTTTAAAAAAGGGTAAATTATAAAAATAGTTTTGTTTACTTCATGTTATATTTTAGTCATTTATGTTTAAAATGTTATGTTTTAGTCACTTATATTAACGTGTTATAACATTTTAGTTACTGAGCTGTTAATTGTCGTTGACGGTGTAACGGTAAATTGATGTGACATGTTAAATCATTATTTGAAACAAAAATTTTATGTTAAATTATACAATTGGTCCCCGTATTTTTCATTTTGAGCAATTTAATTTTTTTCTCTTATGTTCTTTTAACTCTTTTTTTTCTTTTTTTTTTTATTCTCTTCTGCTTCTCCCTCTATTTTTCTCCATTCTTCATATCTTTTAACATAGTTTTTCTATATTTTCCATTTGTTAAAACTTTTTTATGTTTATGAAAAAAGAAAAGACGAGAGTTGAAACCAAAGTAATACTTGTTTCGCATATTCTCACCCCCACAATTAAAAACTCTCATCGTCCATCATTGCTTTAAAGAACCTTGTCAGTCGTGACTTATGACAATTGATAAACCGTAATATGAACATATTTTAATCCCACATTTAGCACACTTTTGGATGATTTATTCCTTTAAATGTGTAATTTGGTGCCCTTAATCCTTTGTTTTCACGTTTTATACTCAGGAGAGCACCGGAGGATGAAAAGTCTAAAACGGAGCAAATGGGCCATATCACGAAATCGACACGGCCTGGGCCCAAGACCACACGGCCGTGCCTTATTCAACAGACTTGAACACGGCCTGGCCATGATTCACACGGGCGTGTGCCATGGGCGTGTCCCTGACGTGACAAAAAAGAGTTTCATTCGGATTAGGGTACTTAGAGGCAAAGAAAGTCATTCCAAAAGCCTATATAAACACCCTAGAGGCTAACCTTCAAGGGGCGTCCAGCTAGGCCAAGGAGCCGAGCCAGAGAGGCCAGAATTGTGGAATTTACTCGAAGAAAGCCAGTTGATTTATTTCAAGAAGCCGAAATCATACTCAAGAGGAGGATCTCTCCTTCAATTCCTTCAGGGGGTTTTAGGGTTTTCTTATGTTTTGTTTTATCTTTTCTTTTGAGATGTATTCTTTTACAATTATGAACTAAACTCTCAGATACCTGAGGGGGATGAAGCCTAAGATGAATCTTGTTATCGTTTGCTGAACTATATGATAAATACTTGATTTGTTCTTAACTATGTGTTCTTAATTCTTGTTTTGATATTTCCGGGATATTAATTCAAGTATTGATGTGCTTAGGTAGAGGAGGAATAGACCCTGCCTAAGAGTAGATATAGCATAGTTAAGCGGAGTTGCTCGCGCGCCTAGAGATAGGGTGACGAAAACCTGTCGAATTAGGGTCAAACCTAATATGGGAGTCCATAGATCGAGTTAATGCAATTCCAGGGGTTTTAATTAGAAAGAGATTTCAGTTAATCAACTTAGGGTTAAACGTTAGTAACCTCGAGAGAGGTATTACTATAAATTAGGGAATCCTACGGATCAAGTCAAGTGAATAAATCGTCTGGTTCAGAGTTAGATAACAAGTGAAGTCTAGGTGGATTCTTCCTCGAGTATTGTCCTAATCAATTGGTTTTTCCCAAAGTTATTTTCCCTAATTCCTTCTCTTTGTCTTTGCATCTTTAGCTTAGTAGTTGGTTAATTTTAGATTAAACAACAATTCCCTTAATTCTTAGGCTAAATAATAAAAAGAAAGTTAGTATTAGTACTTTTGGTTCCTTTGGGTTCGACAATCCGGTCTTGCCACAGCTATACTACTGTTCGATAGGTGCACTTGCCTCAATCGTTGTCATAGTTAGTTTTTAGGCTCGATCATTCATTATATAAATTTTTAAGACTCTAACATCACGATCAACAGTCCACCCTCAACGAAGTTTCCCGAGCCTGTTCGCTTAACCTCCTAACCAACCCCTACAACCACCTTATCTATCTTACCTACAACATTCTCGCCCTCCCGAAACTACGTTATTTCATGGATTCTTCAAACGAGCTCTACACTTTCAATGACTAAAACGACTACTATACAAAACTGACCCTCAATTTTACCCAAACCAGTTTGGTTCCATGCATGCTCCTTTTATCTCTTCGGTTCATCCATGCTTGGAATATCCAAGAAGGTTTAGATTAGTTTTATCGTTTGCTCAATTTTATTAGTCAAAAAAATAAAAGAAAATGAAAGGAGTTATCTGCACGATTCTGTAAAAGTTTGGAAACGGAAAAATTTTGTTTTGAATATAAAGAATTCAATTTATGTTTAGATTTGGTTAAGGATATGATTTTTTATATTGATTAGTTTGATCCAATTTTAGTTTCAAAATTAGGTTATGTTCAAATCAAGATTTGATTAAAAATGATTGGTATTCGGTTTTAAGTGAAATTCAATTTATGAATCATGTGAAAGAAACAAGGACTTGGTTTATTTGGTGGGCAAAAATTATGTTTCTGCGGTGAATAATATGAGAAGAATGAAAAATAAATGGGAGGAAGAAAAGGAAAATAAATAAATAAAAAGAAAAAAATTAAATTGTTCAAAAAAAAAGTATAATGACTAATTTTAACAAATGGAAAATATAGAAAAACTACGTTAAAAAAATGGAGAAGGGTGGAAAACAGAGGGAGAAGGAGAAGAAAATCGAAAAAGAAAAAGAAAAAAGTTTAAAGAACATAAAAGAAAAAATTAAATTGCTCAAAATGAAAAAAAATATAGAGACCGATTGTATAATTTAATCTAAAAAAATTTCATTTGAAATGATGATCTAATGTGTCACATCAGCTTACCGTTACATCGTTAACGACAATTAACACTCAGTGACTAAAATGTTGCAACACGATAACATGAGTGACTGAAACGTAACATTTCAAACATAAATGACTAAATGTAACTTACAACAAACAAAAGTGACTATTTTGATAATTTACCCTTTTAAAAGTGATACTGTTGGAGAGACAATCTCAAGCCCACCTAAAAAATTTATCTTCGTGGATTCTAAAATGGATATTAAAAATATTTTAGTCACAAAAAAGAATCTATCAGAAAATATCTACCAAGCATAAATGATAATTATACGAGCATATAGTTTAAGGAATATAAGATTATTTTAGTAATAAGATTACATGAATGTAAGATTACGAAAAAAATATTGAATATGTTATTCTATTTGACTCATTTTACTTAAAACTAGATAAAATACAAAAAAAAAAATTATTTGCAATCAGTTGTCTTGCCTCAAACCATATATAACTTAAAAAATTGGTCTTGCACAATGATTTGATGTTATTACTTTCATATATTGCCACGGTCGCAACTCCCAAATTTTGCTCTGCTACTTTGAGCAATAACTCAATTATTCTGCAGGTAAAACCAGGTATAAGATTGATGAAATCATGTGCTTAGGTTTTTTTAGTATGAATTTTTTTGATGTGTAATTTAGGTTTTATTTTATTAATTGATAAAAAAAATGTTGTTACATTTCCAGATAATGAATTGGATTTTAATGGCATTAATCAAGACTATGTTTCTCAAGATTTGAATGATAGAAATCATGATGGAGACAAGATATGAATCAAGAGTGTCTTCAACCATTTATAGGAATGAAATTTCAATCATTGGAAGAGGCTTTAGGGTATTATACTAAGTACACAAAACAAAAATGTTTTGGGGTTGGTAAGAGTAGTATAAAATTTCGACAAGTATTTGTTTATCCAAAGGAAGGCTATCAAGATAAAAAGTATCTTACTCATATTGCATTTTAGTCCATTTATTTGAAAAAATTGCGAAATGATCCCTTACATTATAAAAATAGAAAGATGGTACCTTCTATTGGTTTTTGTTGCTAAGTTGGCAATTTGGCATTTCAAACACTAATGTGAATGAAAAATTAAGCACGAGGTGAATTTGTTAAATACTTATGGTTATTGTCAATCTTTAAACTAAAAAAATCCCTCTAAATCCTTAACTAAGTTAGAAACTCCAAATTCCTTAAACCATTTTTAATCTTGTCTTCTTTAACAGTTTCCATAATCAACATTTCCAACTTTCGAGTCAAATCAATCATGTCTGAAGACCGAACTCTATAACCCCAAATGGCTAATAGCTCATCCATACCATGACTTTCTCATCATTTTCCTTTAATTGAATTACCAATGCTCTCATTTGTCTCTCTTATCAATGACCATTGGCTTTTAGTTTGCTAGTGAGTCCTCTCCAACCACCAGCACCATTTTGTTGACATTCACCATGTGCCACCAAGATTTAGGGTTTCACTCCTACGTTGGAGTTATTGTGAAGCTCCCTTAGCCTTTCCTTGTTGATACTATTAGGCTTTTTTATCTTAGGACTAAGTCTAACCCCAATGCCCTAGGCTTCTAGAGGTTATAGCAATTGAAGGGTTAATTTTAGCCTTTTGGATTTTTTTGGATCTTGTTTGGCCCCATCCTATTTATTGGACCCTTTAGTATGTCATTTTAAGCATTTTTCAAACCCTTGTGGAAACTAGACTTGTGGTTTACACCTTTCTTGTGTCATAATAAGCAGGTGAGCAAGGCCTTATTAGGTCCAAAACCGAGCAATCAAAAGACAATTAAGCCATGAGGTTGTTAGAGTGCCTCGTACTCTAGAAGTCTGAAGCAAAGGCTGAATCCTTGTAGAACCAAATAGAATGTTTTGGGAGCTCTAAAATAATCCACCATCATATAGCATTTAATAGGGTAAGGCGTGAAAGTTCTAGATTTTGATATAGACATCCATTGAGATCATTTGTAATTGTTGGATCAAAATGGGCTTGCCTATACAAGGAGAGATAGAACAAAAAAATGTACAAGAGGAAGAAGGGCAAACAAGTGGAAAGAGAGAAGAGAGAAATATAAATTGAATTTTGACCGATTTGCTACTTGAAGAATCATAACTTTTTTCAATTGGTTTTAAGATCCAATAAAAAATGGCAATTACGATGGACTGTCAGGTTGTTACTTAGTCGGGACTCCTAACAAAACACTTGTTTCATTAATTTCCCTAAAACTTCTCATCTTACTAACTTGTTACTAATTGATTCTTAACTAACTTTTAAATTCCATAACAATGGATACAAAACAAATAATGTATAGGAAGGAGGGGAAATGAGAGGAAAGAGAGAAGAGAAAAGAAACTGGATTTTGACTGGGTTATTACTTCAAGAAGCATAATATTTTTCAATTGGTTTTAAGAGCCAACCAAAAAGGCAATTACAACGGATTGTTAGGCTGTTACTAAAGGTTGTTACTCAGCCGAATGAAATGCACCGTATCACTAAACCCTTTAAATCCCAACAAAATGCTCCATTTCATTGATCCTCAAAACTCACGATTTTACTAATCTCCCTAAAACTCTCATTTTGCTAATTGTTTCTTAATTAACTTTTAAATTCTGTAGCAATTTATTATATTTTACCATATTTTATAAGACATTTGTCAACTCCAAACACTGCTACTTATATCCAACATATTACTATTCTTTAATCTACATTTCTTGTTTAACCAATGCTAAGTTAAGCTTTTTTGAGAGATTCAACCATGTTTATATATTCTATTCCCTAAATGTATAAAATCACACAAAGGGATTCCTTATTGGAGCCATGAGCTGGATCTAACATATAAATCATGGTCATTTTGTTTTTTTTCCCTTTAATGTTTATTTATTATATGAATGGTTGGAGCCATGAGTCAAATCTAAATTTTTAATTCGAATAATTTTAATCTGTTAATTAATTAATAAATAAAATTATTTATTTAAAATTATTAATTATGAAATATTAATAACTATTTTAATATTTAATTAACTAAATAAATAATAATTTTTACTATTTAAACCTACCTGATCCGAAACTATACCTATGAAAGTGAAGGGCTAACTGACTTGACCTCAAAAACGGCATGAAACTAGGCATAAGTTAAATAGAGCGAAGAGGGTTTCAGCATCTGGGTCTTGGCATTTATTTATTATATTTGTTTCATAAGATACCTTCCTTGGCTCACACTATAGAAATTAACCCTTGTTGTTTTTATAAAGGTTAAGATTTTGCTAATTTTGTATTTTGGAAATTTATTTATTCAAATTCATCTTAAACCCTTTTAGGGTTAAATATAAGAATTAGAAGGTTTATTTTTGGATTGAATATATAAGAATTACAAATTAGTAATGAAGTTAATGTTGGTATTGAAAAATTCGACGAAGAAAAACTAGTAACCGTGTAGATGCATGTGTTAAAATAAATTTGGATATCCTGCAATTTATTCAGGCTTTTTATATTGGCTTTGGGGCTCTTCACCTGATAAAAAATACGGCCTCAAAATACTTCGGAGTGGAAGCCAATTTCGATCCTCAACAAATAATGCCTTCCATCCCCATCGACAACGACGTCTCTACTTGCGCCGTTTGTTCCAATCCCGCCTCCAAGAAGTGCTCGCGGTGTAAATCTGTTCGTTATTGGTACATAACACGCTTCCCCCTCCCCCCCCCCCAAAATATTTTAGTTTCTTTTTTTTTCTTTTTTTTTTTTTTGCGATGGTTACTGCTGTTTTTCGTTATTGTTATAGCTGAAGTTTCTTTTGCTTTCGAGATAACGAAAATTAAAATAGGAAAGTTTTTTCTTTTTTCTTTTTTCCCAAATTGAGGTAAGTTAATTCTTATGATTGAAATTTTTGGGTTTTTTTTTTCTATTAAGTTGCAAGTTTTATGCTTTTTAATTTACTTCTCTTTTTCTTAAAATAAAATAATCATTTAGTATTTTCTTATTTATAGGTCAGAATATAGAAAGAATTGTTTTTGCTACCATATTGGGGTTTCCTGGATTTTTTTGCTTATAGAATCTGGACTTATTCAACACTAATGGTGTGTATAAATTAGAAGCCTTGAAAGTTCAATGTCGATACTTTGATCACCTATCGGTCAATTCTACGGAAAGATGCCATATTTCTAGTCCTATTTGCATGAGTTGTCGAAAAGCCTCTTAATCTCAATGATCCTTGACTTCAAAATTTGCATTTGTTGTCCAATATAATAAAACAAGAATTCTCTATTAGCATGCTAGTGAACGATGATTTACTAGTTTCTTAATTTATGTATTCACCATTTGAATGGTTTGATCTCATTACTTTTGCTTTCTTTTTCAGCTCCTTAACTTGCCAGAAGGTGCACTGGAAAGACGGGCATAAGACAAAGTGCAAAGTAAATTTAGCACAGACTGCTAACACAAAATCATTTTCAGGAGTTGCTTTGGTTCCTGCCCGCGGAACCTCTACAATCAGCAAGAAGCCAACAGAGGTTAATCCTTTGACCCTTTTTAAAACCAATAGAAGTAAATTTAAAACGCATTCTTTCTTCTTCTTCTTCTTTTTTTCTTTTTCCTTTTTTCAGGTTCTTTTCCCATATAATGAGTTTGTAGAACTTTTCAACTGGGAGAAACCAGGATTCCGTCCGTGTGGACTCTTAAATTGTGGAAATAGGTTCATATTTACCATGCTTATATTTCTTTTTGTTCAAGCTTTTGTTTATTATTATTGGTATTTGTTAGAACTTTTTATTAGACGGGATAAGTTTATTTTTCTTATTCTAATCTTTATTTATTTTTCCATGTTTTTCCTTTGCCTACAGTTGCTTTGCCAATGTTGTTCTGCAATGCCTTGCTTCTACTCGGCCTCTTGTTGCTTACTTGTTGGAGAAAGGGCATCGGAAAGAGTGTAAATTTAGAAACTGAAACTGCTACTCTCAAGGTTGTTGAACAGCATCTGACCTTCATTGTAATTTCTTCTTTCCAGGCAGACGTTATGATTGGTGCTTTCTGTGCGAACTTCAAACTCACATTGAAAGATCAAGCCAAAGTCTTCATCCATTTTCACCAACTAATATTCTCTCACGGTTGCCTAATATTGGAGGTAATCTTGGTTATGGAAGACAGGAGGATGCTCATGAATTCATGAGGTTAGCATCTCATATTTGATTGCATTCTCTTTTAACATCTTGAGATTAAGAGGAAGTTGTTGGCTTCTAGATTTATTTGTAATTATCATTGCCTTTTTTTCAGGTTTGCTATTGATACAATGCAATCAGTCTGCCTTGATGAATTTGGTGGAGAAAAAGCAGTTGATCATAGCTCTCAAGAGACAACCCTTATTCAGCACATATTTGGTGGTCATCTACAGTCGCAGGTGTTGTATCCTATTGATTAGAATAATTGATTTTCGCCCTTTTTGCTATTGAACTTTGGTTATTTGGCATTGATAGAGATACTGTATCTTTGGATTCAGCAAACAATGTTATGCAACATTGTGTTTTTTCAATTTGCTCCTTAATTTAGGCTTTTTCCTCCATCTCCCCCCCCCCCGGAAGAAAAAAATAGAGTAGCCATATGAATTGGAAACTCAATGTGAATAAGGTGTTGCTCCTTAACCGGGCCAGCATTTGTTCAGAGCCCGAACATCTTAACATTAAGGGTGTGTTTGGTTGGGAGGAAAAGTGGAGGGATGGGAGGTGGGAGTGGAAAAGTGAAAGGAAAAAAAAATTGGAGTATGCTTGGTTGAGAAGAAAAGTGGGAGGAAAGAAAATAGGATGGATGACCATTTTCCATCCTAATGCATAAAAACTAATTCTTCCAAATTGGAAAGATAAGAGGAGAGAAAATGAGAGATGCGAATGTTAGTTCAAAATTATGCATTTTTTAAATGTTCTATTTTCTTTCCTTTCATTTTTCAACTCTACCAAGCAATGGATGGAATCCATTTTTTCATCTCTCTTGGGAAGCACACCTATGGAAAGAAAAATAGTGTTTTCCATTCTTCTAAAGATGGAAAATTGAAGGGGTAGAAAAATAGAATGATGGAAAATATAATTTTTTTCTTTCCATAGGTGTGCTTGGTAGGAGAGATGGAAAAATTGTAAGAAAAAGTAATTTTTTTTTTATCTCCATTGCTTGGTAGAGTTGAAAAAGGAAAGGAAAAGAAATAAAATATTTGAAAAATGCATAATTTTGAGGTAACATACACATCTCCCCTCACATCATTTCAATTTGGAAATATTGGTTTTTATGCATTTGGATGGAAAATGATCATCCCTTCTATTTTCTTTCCTTTCACTTTTCCTCCCTACCAAGCACACTCAAAATTTATTTTCTTTTCACTTTTCCATTCCCTCCTCCCATCTTTCCACTTTTCCACCCAACAAAGCACACCCTAAAGGATAGTTCCGTTGATTTTGCCATATCCTTCATATAAATCACCTTGCTTGGTATTATTCAATGCTTAAGTTTGTACCCTGATTTATATGCTTTATCATCATGTTAAAACCTTGCAGGTGATTTGTACAAATTGCAATAAGATTTCAAATCAATGTGAAAATATGATGGATTTAACTGTTGAAATTAATGGAGATGCTTCATCATTGGAGGAATGCCTTGACCAATTCACCGTTAAAGAGTGGCTTCATGGGGAAAATATGTACAAATGTGATGGGTATCATTCATTCCCCTTCACTTGCTCTCAAGATCTATATAATTTAGTTTGCATGGTTTATTATTGAGACTGGAATTTTAGCTACATTTTATACGCTTTTATTGTACATTGATGTGTACCTATTTGGTTTATTTATGGTGTTTATTATTTTCAGTTGCAATGACTATGTCAAGGCATGGAAGCGGCTTACTATACGATGGGCTCCTAACATTCTTACAATTGCCTTAAAAAGATTTGAGGTCTTACCTACATCTTGCATATGTTATTTGTTTGTTTTGTTGATGCTTACTGTCGTCTTTTCGTTTGCTGGTTAATAGAATCATTGATTTTTTTGGGTAAATCATACCTAAAGTCACGAAACTATTAGGAAATTTATATTTTGGTCACGCAATGTTAAAAAGTTTTAAAATGATTACTAAATTATTCGAAAGTTTTTATTTAAGTCACTAGGCTGTTAAGTCTTTTTTTTTTTAGAAAGTCCAACTAGCTCCAAGTAATGATTCAACGATCAATACAATGGATTAGTATTCATCAACAAGTGGAAGAACATACCTTAGATATCTAACAGTCAATGTCAAAGATTAGAGAAAAAAGCTGTTTGAATTCTAGTTCGTAGATTCGTGATGTTTAAAGTTATTTCATGAAAAAAAAACTTAATTGTAGAAGAGAAGGGGATGAGAGCTTTCATTTCGTGCAGGCAGTGCGAATAGAGAAAGCTATACAACATCGACTTTAACAACCTAGTAACTTAAATGAAAATTTTTGAATAGTTTAGAGATCATTTTGTAACTTTTTAAAGTTGACCAAAACGTACACTTACTAATAGTTTAGTGACTTTGGGTGTAGTTTACCCTTTTTTATGACTGAAGTTTCTATTGAAAATCTTTACAGAGTGGCCGGTTTGGGAAACTCAACAAAAGAGTTAGCTTTCCTGAGACATTAGATCTTACCTCTTACATGAGTGGAGATGGAGATGATACCAATGTATACAAACTTTATGCAGTTGTTGTCCATTTGGATATGTTAAATGCATCCTTTTTTGGTCATTACATCTGCTATACCCAAGATTTCAATGGAAACTGGTATAGAATTGATGACTGTAAGGTACTCCCTCTCTCTCTCACACGCACACACGTGTATTTACCACCATTTCCCTTTTCTGATTGTGAGTGTTGTACCTATTAAAAGAATCTCTCTGCGGAGTTTTCTTTGTGCCAAGATCACTGTGTCATTCGCCTTCAATCATAATTACAAAGTGGTAGACAGAAAAAAAAAAAGAGAAAAAGTTTACTTGAGTTCTCTGTTGTGAACTTGATGTGATCTGCCACTTTCTCCAGGTTATGAGGGTTGAATTGGCAGAGGTCCTTTCTCAGGTTGCATATATGCTTTTATATAGCAGGTACCTTTTTCCTTGGTAAATTCTGGCACTTAAAGCCATTTTTTTCTCTCCCATTCTTCTGTTCAAAGCTTTGATTTACTTTGCAGCATGTATTAATTAGAACCCCATGAGTCTTGAATGTTTGATCTGAATTAACCTGTTGAGATAAAATTGCAACTATTGAGATTTTAAGATTTAGATACTCCTGCATCACTGGCCCCTTTTAAATTGGTAAAGGAGGGATACATGGATTTTGGTTGTCAAAAAGGTTGCTTTTATTGTATGTGTAATCATCTTTGCAAGTGCTTTATATCAGTGACCTTACTGGGATACCATTTATGCAGGGTTTCTGTACGCCCCTCATGTCTTAGAACTTCAGGAACTCAGGGGAATGATGAACAGAAATCAATTAAAGCTTTAGTTGAACATTGTCCAAAGGAGCAAATTCAGTGCCTACCGGAAAATGAGTCCATCACTTCTAGTCTTTCTCCGTCCTTGTCATTGAATGGTAGTTTGCGTTCAGAAATTCCTGGACTTAAAGTTGAGTCATCTACAGGAATGAATACTGATGCTCAACATCAGGATGGTGATGTGATTAGTTTAAAGTCCAACTCCTCTCTTTCTGAGGAAGTTTCCTTCTGTGAAAACAATTCATGTTTACAGATTGATTCAGAAGTTATCCGAATAAATGGTGATGATATGGATAAGGTTAATTCTATAGCTGTGAGAGGAAATCCAGAGAATATGGATAGGATTAGTACTCTGCCATGTTCTACTGATATGAAGGGGATTTGCAGGTCTGACAAGGATCTATTTGATGCAACCAACTCCGAAGATATATAAAAGCCGAAAGTGCGAAGACAATTGATGCAAAGCAATCTTCATTTGTTCCAAGAGAAATAAATAGCTGTGAGCTAGATTCGCAAGTATCAACTAGTTATGTGATGAAAGATTCACAAGACGTAGATATGGCCAGTTCCAAATCTAGTCCATCTACTGAAGGGGATGGTTTGTGAAAGATGAGACATCTCGAGCTCAAACCCCGCTTTGAAATGCGAGTTGTCGATGGCAAGGTAGTTTCCCTTGCAGTAATTGGCTGCATTTTATTGGGTAATTACTTTGTTCATATATTCATTGTTTGGATTATCCCATCATTGAAAATACTAAATAGATTCTATTTTTTTTAAAGTTGACCCTTAACCATTTTAGGGTTACACAGTCGAAGAATGTGGTTAGAATTGTAACAGGAATTCCATTGTCAATAAATCTAAGCTCAGGGCTTGAATTATTTCAGTTTTGCAACATATTTAAGCTATTTATTAACACATCAGCACAACATTACATATTAATTTCAAATTCCACACCTTTTCACTTTCATAGCAGTGCAAGATAAAAGACAAAACAACATTTTACTTGGCCTGTCTGCTTAGGATTCACTGTTTATCACTTAATTGCTATTCATTCTAAAATTATGGTTGATCCTCCTGAACAACCAGCGTTGGAATCAAAACAATTAGGCAACTTTTTGGCATCTGAGTCGCTTGCAACCTCTGAAAAACAAAAAGAGTTGTTTGATCAGTAATACTGGGAGAAAACAAATCCCATATTGATAAACAAGATTTCTTTAGCATACTATAAAGTTTAAATATAGGAGTAATTCCATTTCCAATGAGCTCAAGTTTGACACAATCCTTTAAACCGAGGCTATTTCCAATGCAAATGTTTCTCCAACCGCGTCCAATGTAGACTTGACCGTCTGAATCTTTGAGCCGTATACTTGCCTTCCATGACCGACCTTGTTCATCAACAAGAACCGTCTCACAAGATCTGTCCAGATCATTGGACCTTGCAAATTTTCTTGGAATATTCTGTACGATATATGAAACATAACTGTGATGCCTATTGAATTGATTTTACAGGCGTATTTTTTGTACCAAATAAATAAACTAACCAGTCTGAAGCTTTTCATGGATTCAAGGGTCAAATTTGACACAAAATGAGGGCTTTCAAGGGTGACCAAAGTGCTTGTCCGTTTCTCATGTTGTTCTAAACCATCAAATCATATTATTAAGCAATACTTTCTCAGTATCAATGTATATACACATGGACATATATAAGGAAAAATAATGAAAGAGCTTACTCCCAATCTCTTTTGCGGGTTGTTGGGTTTGGGTAGCTAATAGTGGATATTGTCTTTGACAGGCACTAGTATCAAACACCACAACATCAAAAACCATATTTCCTCCATATCTGAACACCAAGAAATCGCCCACATGTAAATCATGGTCTCGTGCAAAATCTTGCCACCCATCCTCAAATCTCCGGTCTCTAATCTTCACTGACCATGTTCTTCCATAGCTTCTCAGGACGGCACTTTCACAGTTAATTTGACCCTTTAAGTAGTCCTTGAAAAATGAAAGAGGGATTGACTGCAAATAATGCATGCATTACTTTAGCTCTACTTAGCAACACAGCAGAATGCAGGGAGAAGGGAGAGATACTTACAAGGTGGAAGCCTGGTAAGAGGGGTTGGAAGAAGTGAGGAATAGTGGGAGAAAATAAAGCATTGGACATAGCTGCGTTGAAAGTGAGTTGAGATGTTCTAGTTCCTTGGGGAAACTGACGAAGCTTGCATTTATTTCAGGCATTGCGTTGAAACTTGGGATGCTCAACAGCACATCTTAGACCTACGCACTTAACCACATTGAATGTCATATTTATTATAAAATAATAATTATTGGCAATAAATTTTTTTACTGTTTATAGGGAAAATTACATCATTAGTCACTAAATTAAGGTGAAGTTTTCATTTTGGTCATTTAACTAAAAAAGATATAATTTTGTCATTGAATTATTCGAAAGTTTTCATTTAAGACACTGAACTATTCAATAGTCACTAAATCATGACCTTATACTATGTCCACATTTTTGGATTTCCTTGTTCGATTCTTAATTTAAGAATGATCTGGGTATTCTGTTATATGGTTTCTTGTTGTTAGTTATACTTTTCTAAAAGCTTAATTTGCTATTGTAGTTCAATGTATTGTTGTGCAGTGGGAGTATTATTTTCTATGGTAGGGTTCTCAACCCCTTTAAGTCTGCGACTATTGGTTACCTTTAATGAAATCAAGTTGGTTCAGATAGTTTTGATGATATCCAAGTGCTTGCTCTCATTAAGGTTGTTAGTAGTATTCTCCTTGACCAAATGGTCCCTAATAGTTGTAAGTAGCATAACCTTGATATTTTGCTATTTAGTTGTTGCTAAATATATTGCTAAATATATTACTCCTGATCATAACCATATTGGTATCCATACTAATTATAATATTGATTCTAGTAATGCTGATTATTTTGCTCATAATTGATCTCATTTTTTTGCACTTTTAGAATGTTTTGGGTTGATTGAGCCATAGCTTTTTCTCTAGATTCCCATAGATGGTGCCAATTGTCATAACAATTAAGTTACAGAAAATATTTTAAGTAGACTATGATGGTGGTTTATACTGTATGTGGTGAAAAGAGTTATTGGGGATGGAGGTTTAAGATGGTGATTTAGCAAAGTGAAGTTGATCTCTTTTGTTATTTGTACACCATTGTGTCCCCTTAATCTTGGAGTAGATCTGACTCTTTAATATTTAGATCTAGATTAAGGTGCTACGACTTGGATGCATAAAAAGGCGAGGTTAGTGTACTTGGTAAGTTGAAAGAATTAATGAAATTGAATAGAATGATGTGATCCTCTAATCACGTTGTTTGTACGCCATTGTGTCCCCTTAGCAAAGTGAAGTTGATCTCTTTTGTTGTTTGTACGCCATTGTGTCCCCTTAATCTCGGAGTAGATCTGACTCTTTAATATTTAGATCTAGATTAAGGTGTTATGACTTGGATGCATAAAAAGGCGAGGTTAATGTACTTGGTAAGTTGAAAGAATTAATGAAATTGAATAGAATGATGTGATTCTCTAATCACGTTGAACCTCGAAAAGAACAACGAGGTTTAAACTCGAATTATTGGAGCACAGTTTATTGCCCGATCGTCTAAAATAGATTAAAAAAAACTTTAACCTAATAACTATATCAAGAAATGAACCAAAGGTATAAGGACTTTAACTCAATTTCTATAACAAGTTACGAACCAATGGTATAAGAAGGACCCTGACCCGTTATCTAGGAAGATTAGAATCAAAATTATAAGGTAGTCGCCACACTCAAGAAAGGTAAAAGGTGAGTGATAAGACTAGGGAGGGGGTGAACGCCACAAGAAATAATTCTTGATAAGTTCGGATAAAGTTCTCAAAAGAACCAAAGAGATAACTCTTAGGGTGGGTTTGGAAGGGTGATGGGGTGCGGTGTGGTGCGTTTAGCTTACTTTTTGTCTCACACTACAATATCGTTAAAATATCTAATCTCATCACCACCGTTGTTTTTACATTAACTGTAGGTAGACACACTGCCTATCAAAACAACCCTTAATTAATCAATGTTTATTAGCCTTTTACATAAGCCTAAGGCATAATGTTTATACATGGATCAAATCCCACAAGAATGGGAATGGACAATTCGACCATTAATGAGATACATGAACCAAACCAGTACATGAATCTAGTTGGTACATGAACTTTAACATTCAATGAATTGACGAAGAGTCACATTTATCCTCCTTTAGACGTGCATGTGTCACAGGTCGAAGTTCAAAGCCCGTGACCATCGCACCAAATGCATCCAATGGAGGTGTAACATCCTGAATAGGGCCTGTGCATTTCCAGTTTAATTGTATGAAATGACAAGTTTCAAGTACTATGAATAAATTTTTGATACTTACGGAAACCTAGAAATGCATGAAAATGAAAATGGAAATGGAAATGAAACATTTTTGGAAACTTAGACATTTTTGGAAACTTAGACATTTTTGGAAACCAGAACATTTTTGGAAATGATCCAAAAATGGAAACTTGAACATTTTAGGAAACTTGGATATGTAAGAAAAATGGCAAGTTACAGAGCCGATCGAAAATTTTAGGAAACATAGAAATGATGCCGAAATGTCAAATTTTAAAGTTCAAAATAGGAAATAATGGCTAAAGGGCCTTAAAAGAAAAAAAGTTGGTAAAGTTTGACACACAATCAGGCTTGGAAAAGTGGCCGGAAGGTGTCACTTAGGGCCTAAGGAGATGGCGTCACATGCAGGAGAAGTGGGCCTGAGTTCGAGTCACTTGGGAAGCAAATAAAATAAGTTTTAATTTTGCTTCTAGAGACACCAAGGTGGACGGCACAAGCATTCTAGAAAGGAGTGTTTTATTTTCATAAATACTCGATTAATAAGTTGATAAATAAGGGATTTTTTTTTAGATTTTAAAATTGGATTATCTTGAAAGGATAAATGATGGATTAAATCTTTTTAATAAGGATAATATTATCATATAGAGGAGTGGTGGCCAAGCAAGGGACTCTTTGGCTGATAACTTTGCCTATAAAAGGAGGGCAGGAGGGCTGCTCATTCACTTTTGCTCTCTCTTCCTCTCAGCCGAATTTTTCCTAAGCTCTCTCCCCCTCTCTGCCGAATTTTTCTTTAAGAAAAACCCATCTTTTCTTCTTCTATTTTCTTCTCTGTTTCCACTGTCAAAGCCGAATCTTTGTTGATTCTAAGTAAAGGAGCAATCAACTACAACATCAAAAGGGTTTCTACAATTGTTGAAAACAAGGATCAAGGATCTAAGGTAAGATAAGTATATATATATATGGCCGAAAGTTTTTTATATATGTTAGATCTAACATATGAATTATAGGAATTTCGATATCAATAAAGGGAGCAAGGAACCGATATTTTTGAGGTCTCATCATAAGGTAAGTGGTTATAATCGGCCAAGGTTTCTTTTGAATGTCTAGATCTACTCGTTTTAATCAAAGACTAACCAAATCAATGGATTTAATGGTTAGCCGATTTCAAGGGAGAAGAACACAAATCTTCGGGATTTGATTGTTAGTCAAATCGGCAAACAAGGTGAGTATTAGTAATACAAATCCTACTAGGATTTGGTTTTCTTTAAGCCAAATAGATTTATTAATATGCTTTGGCCGAATATAGGAGTTAAAAATCTAGATCGTTGGATCGGGATTTTCGGGATCTCAAGGAATCCAATAAGCGAATCAGGTGTGTACCCATACTAATCTTCAATAAATTGTATGGCAATTGTTAATTATATGAATATGCATAAGAATGTGAATGTGGTTGAGTATCACAAATGAAAGAGTACCCAGGTACGTTTCCTACTTTTGATAGGATTTCGAATATGAAATATTATGAACTTGTGAATAATGATATGAATAAGAAATATGTATGTTGTATATGTTGTAAAATTCATGGGGCATTCGGGATATATGTGAAAGGGGAAGAAGGTGTTGACTTCGGTCTCACCAACGGAATATGGTGACTACGGTCACAACATTTGAATATGGTAACTTCGGTTACATTATATGAATTTGGTAACTTCGGTTACATTATTTGAATATGGTGTCTCATGACACAAATTATATGGGCGATGAGCACGTCGACTGCAGCGACTGCCTTCGATGGTGTGTAGCGGATGGAGGGTTGACTTAGTAGTCCCCACGGTGTGACTGGCAGGTACGGGTGGTGTGTAGCGGATGGTTTAATAGGCTTGGGTTTGGGTTGCATCATCCTTTATTTTTGTATGAATATGAATTGATATGAACATGTATGCATGATTTGTTGGATGTTAGTACTGTGTGCACATTGAGTCTGTTGACTCACCCCGTTGTGGGAACTATTTTCAGGTGATGAGCAGTGACGGACCGGGACGGTAGACCTTGAGGTGGCCATGCATCAATTTGAAGATTTTATTTATTTTGGACTTTATTTCTTTTTAGTACATTTAATTTTAATATTGGGTTTTACTTGATGTAATAAGGCCAATAGGCCCAGTGGATTTTCTTTATTTCTGCTTTATTTTTAATTATTCTGTTACAAACGATTGTTGGATTAAATTTTAAGTGAAATATATTTTTATAAACCTTAAAAAATTATTTTGTCACCCTTTTAAAAATTGGATTTTTAAATCAATTAAATGGGTTTCCCAACCTAAGCCCAAAACAACAACATTTTTCCAAAAATTATACAAATTTTCTCTAAGTAACAAAGAATTTGAAAACCGGTTTACTTAAGGAACATACCAGATCCGGTCCGGGCTCGTGGGCCGGGTGTGGGGTGTTTCAGCTTGGTATCAAAGCCCAGTTTTAAACTCTCGGCCTGTGGGCTAAGGCCCAAAACGTTTTCAAATCGAGCCCAAATGAGTTTCTTTGAAAATAAGCAGGTTTTCTGGCATGGCACCTAAGTCTCCGACCCGCAGTCCACCAGGTAAGTACCCCTAACTCTATGTGTGATTATGTGGTTTATGAATTGTATAAAGGTGGGAAAAGGCATGGAACGTAGAATAGTATGATAGGAACTTGAACCCGAGGATTAGACTACTCAAACACAAAACACATAAGACTTAATGCACTAAACAAACCTATGGCTAGGTCACTGAGCTAGGGTGTGGTAACCCCTGTACGCATGTCTAGGATTGGATCCAGAAGAGCCTGATATTTAAGCAGTCTTAGTGACTCACCTCCTCTTCGCAGGAATCCTACCTGATGCGTAGCTTCGGTTCACCCTAACTCAAAGGGCTCAGTAGGTGTGGCAACCTCTGTGCGCATGTCTAGGAATGGTTTCGGTGGGAGCTTGGTATTTAAGCAGTCCGCGTGACTCACCTCTTCTCCACTCGAATCCTGCCTGGTGCGTAGCTTTGGTTCACCCTGACCAAGAGGGCTCGGCCATAGGCTAAACATAATGACTAAAACCCAAAAGGGAACTAGCCATGTTTTTCCTAAAAAAAAAAAAAGCAGAACAAAACAACAAACCCCAGTTTTAAAATTCTCAAAACTTTCTTTTGAATTTGAGAAAACCATCTTTATAAAATTTTTTGAAAAATTTCTGATTTGTGAAAATAACAAAAATGCCCCTAGTGGCAAAATTACCAAAATGCCATTGATTTACAAAATATGAACCTACCTAACAGTTTTGCCAAAATTTCCTTATTTTATAAGTGTTCACAAACCCTAATTTGCAAACTATCAAAAATACCTTGATTTTGAAAAAAATTTCAAAATTGCCCCTAACTTACAAAATGACCAAAATGACCCCGGTTTCCGAAATTTTTGCAAACATCACCATTTGAAAAGGGAAACTCTCAAAAAAAAAAAAAGAACCCTCAAAGTTTTACAACTTTTGAAATATCCCTAACTTATTAAATTTTACAAATTTACCCTGGTTTTTGGAAAATTACCGAAATACCCCCGAGGTCAAAAATTTCTGAAATACCCCTAGATTTTAAAATGTTTTTTCCAAAATTACCCCGGGACTTTAAAATTACCAAAATATTTTCAACAAAATCATCAAGGAACTTTTTTTTATCTTGAAAAATTACGAAAATACCCCTGTAGGACAAAATTACGGAAATACCCCTGGGTAGTGGAAACACAATAACGATGAAAATTACAACGTTTCTCTGAATGAACGAAAGTTCATGCTTGTTTGATGGATGAATGAATGAATGGAAAGACTGTATGCTTGTGTGAATACGAAAGAACCACTCCTAAAACTCTTGTCATAAAATTTCTTCGCGAGTAAACAAGTGAAACCAAAGTACTAATACATAAAACTTCTTAATCAGATCTCGACGCCGAAATGAGCTCTGGAGGACATGGCCGTCGTGGACGCGGTAGAGGAAGAATGACTAGGTCAGAACCCGTTAGATCGGGTCAAGGGTCTGATAATGAGGTACCACCACCCCCACCGCTCCCAGCTGTTGGTGTGGAGCAGCAAGCTCAGACGAGGGACGATGTTGTGTCGCGAGCTGTGCTGCAAGTTCTGGAGTTGGTGGCGGGGGCAGGAGGAAATTCGAGAACACGTAAGTCTGTGCCTGAACGGCTCCGAGCTAATAGAGCGAAAATGTTTCGAGGAGTATCTGGAGTGGCACCCAGTACAGCTGAGTACTGGTTGGAAGCAACAGAGCGCATCATGGATGAGCTTGATCTGACCCCTGAAGAAAAGTTAAAGGGAATGGTGGCACTGTTACGCGATGAAGCGTATCAATGGTGGTTAACTGTGCGGGATGGTGCCACAGCTGAGGATCTGACCTGGGAATATGTTAAGGAGGCATTCTAGAAGAAATATGTGGGAACGAGGTATACAGACGAGCAAAGGAAAGCTTTTCTGGGGTTGGTACAAGGGAGTAAGTCTGTCGCAGAATATGAGGCGGAATTTCTGAGGTTGAGTCGTTATGCTCGAGGTGTAGTGGCAACTGAGCATGAACGCTGTGTCCGTTTTGAGGACAGACTGAGGGACGATCTGAGACTGTTGATAGCACCGCATCAAGAGCGGAAATTCTCTGCTTTGGTGGAAAAGGCCAAGGTGGCCGAAGGGATTAAGGATGCTACCAAACAGACTGTGGATAGGAATAAGCCCAAAAGAGGTTTTGGACCATCTGGAAAGGGTCACAAGAGGCCTAGAGTTGACGGGCCCTGAAATCAACAAGCTGGTACGGGCTGGCAGTATCGCCCTTGTGAGCATTGTGGAAAGAAGCACTTGGGAGAGTGCTGGAGAAAGACGGGAGGATGTTTCAAGTGTGGGTCCAATGACCATATGCTTAAGGATTGTCCCAAGCAAACAGATGAGAGCTGACCAGCAGTTCAGAATGCTAGCCAAACTGGTAGAGGCAGACAGCAGCCTCAACGGGGTCGTGGTTCGGGCAATCGAGGTAATGGTACTGGCAGAGGCCGTGGAACACAGGGCCGAAGTGCTACTAATGCTAATGCTAATGCAGAAGCAAGACAACCGGGTTTGGTTTATGTGGTTCAACGGAGGGAAGAAGGAGACGTGCCGGATGTTATAACCGGTACGTTCTTTATTCATGACAAGCCCTATTTTGCTCTGATTGATGTGGGCTCGACCCATTCCTATGTTGCATGTAGTGTAGTGGAAACACTAGGCCTAGACCCTGAACTTTCTGATAGACAGATGACTGTACTAAGCCCATTAGGTCAAACCATTGTGGTAGACAAGATCTTTTGAAATGTGCCCTTAGAGATTCAGGGAGTGAACTTTCGGGCAGACTTAATGAAGTTACCTTTCAGAGAGTTTGAACTTATACTTGGAATGGATTGGTTAGTAGAACACCGAGCCATGTTGGATTGTGCGGCTAAGCGTATGGAACTAAGAACCCCGGAGGATAAAGTGGTAGCCATGATCGGAGAAAGGAGGAACTACTTGTCTAACGTGGTTTCGACACTGAAGGCCGAGAAGATGATTAATAAGGGGTGTAAGGCATTCTTAACCTTCATTAGTACGATAGGTAGGAAGGAGGAAGGTATTAATGGAGTTAGGACGGTAAGGGACTTCGTGGATGTATTTCCAGAGGAATTACCAGGAATACCCCCAGATAGGGAGGTGGAATTTGGGATAGATTTGCTACCAGGAACAGCTCCTGTGACAATCGCCCCATACTGAATGGCGCCAAAGGAGTTAGTGGAGCTCAAGGCTCAAATCCAAGAGTTGTTGGATCGTGGGTTCATCAGACCCAGTATGTCTCCATGGGGAGCACAGGTCCTATTTATAAAAAAACAAGACGGAACTATGCGTATGTGCATAGATTATCGTCAGTTGAATAAGCTGACCATTAAGAACAAGTATCATTTGCCAATGATCGATGATTTGTTCGATCAGCTGAAGGGGGCCACAGTATTTTCAAAGATCGACTTAAGGTCGGGATATCATCAGTTGAAGGTGAAGGAGGCTGACATCCATAAGACCGCTTTTAGGACAAGATATGGCCACTTTGAGTTTGTGGTGATGCCGTTTGGGTTGACGAACGCTCCAGCTGCGTTTATGGACATGATGAATCGGGTTTTCCAACCTTACCTGGATAGGTTCGTCGTTGTGTTCATCGACGATATTTTGGTGTACTCGAAGTCGGAAGAGGAGCATGATGAGCATCTCCGAGTTGTGTTGGAAGTGTTAAGGGAGAAGAAGCTCTATGCCAAATTCAGCAAGTGTGAATTTTGGCTTAAGGAGGTGGCATTCTTAGGACATGTGGTATCCGCAGAAGGAATAAGGGTGGATCCTAGGAAGATTGAAGCAGTGTTGGATTGGAAACCACCTAGGTCCGTGCTGAAATCCGAAGTTTCTTAGGCTTGGCAGGCTATTACAGAAGGTTTGTGGAAGGATTCTCGTCAATAGTCGCGCCTTTAACAAAGTTTCTAAGGAAGGAAGTACCCTTCGAATGGACTAATAAGCAGCAGGAGAGCTTTGAAAAGCTTAAAAGGGTGTTGACGGAAGCTCCAGTGTTAATTCAGCCAGAGGCAGGAAAAAATTTTGTGGTGTACTGTGATGCTTCGCATACGGGGTTAGGCTGTGTGCTAATGCAAGAGGGTAAAGTGGTCGCCTATGCGTCACGACAGTTAAGGCCTCATGAGGTTAACTACCCAACTCATGATTTGGAGCTAGCAGCAGTGGTTTTCGCCCTTAAGGTTTGGAGGCACTACCTTTATGGAGAAAGGTCAGTTATCTACACGGACCACAAGAGCCTTAAGTATTTGTTGACCCAGAAGGAGTTGAACTTGAGGCAACGAAGGTGGGTGGAATTACTGAAGGACTACGATTGTTCGATAGAATATCATCCGGGCAAGGCGAATGTGGTAGCTGATGCCCTGAGTAGGAAGGTTGTGTCGGATTTAAGGGCTTTGTTCGCTCACTTAAGTCTGTATGACGATGGAAGCCTGTTGGCAGAATTGCAAGTCAAGCCCACATGGCTGAAGGAGGTGAAAGAGGGACAGTTGGCTGATAAGGACTTAAGTACTAAGTTACAGCAAGTGCCGCAAGGAGGATTAAAGGACTATGGCGTCAATAATGAGGGAGTATTGTGCTACAAGGGAAAGGTCTGTATGCCGAAAGATAAGGAGTTGAGACAAAGGATTCTTCGGGAAGCGCATGGTAGCCCTTATGCTATGCATCCCGGAGGCATCAAGCTGTATAGAGATCTAAGGGAACAATTTTGGTGGTCTGATCTGAAACGAGAAGTAACTGAATTTGTGGGGAAGTGTTTGACGTGTCAGCAAGTTAAGGCTGAACACCAAGTTCCATCAGGATTGCTTCAACCAATCGAAGTTCCCCAATGGAAGTGGGAAAGAATTACCATGGACTTCGTTAGTGGGCTTCCCCTTACGCCTACTAAGAAGGACTCGGTATGGGTGATAGTGGACCGTTTGACCAAGTCCGCACACTTCATCCCAGTAAGAATGGATTATTCTCTTCAGAAGTTGGCCAAGTTATATGTGGCGGAGATTGTAAGGTTGCATGGAGTACCGATGTCAATCATCTCTGATAGAGACCCAAGGTTTACGTCTCGATTTGGAAGGCACTTCATCAAGCCTTAGGCACTAAGTTGGACTTCACTACGGCTTTTCATCCACAATCAGACGGGCAGTCTGAACGGGTTATACAAGTGTTGGAGGATATGTTGAGAGGCTGTGTAATGGATTTTCGAGGAAGTTGGGAAGATTACTTGCCTTTAACTGAGTTTGCTTACAACAACAGCTATCAAGCTAGCATTTGGATGGCACCGTACGAAGCGTTGTATGGAAGGAAGTGTAGAACACCTACTTGTTGGACTGAGTTAGGAGAACGACGAGTTTTGGGTCCACAGTTAGTGGCAGAAACTAAAGAGAAGGTTGAGTTAATTCGAGCACGGTTAAAGGAAGCCTCTGATAGGCAGAAGTCGTACGCAGACCTTAAGCGGAAGGAAATAGAGTTTGAAGTGGGAGACCAAGTATTCTTGAAAGTCTCGCCTTGGAAGAGGGTCTTATCGAGTTTTGAAGCGAGTTGGGCCAGTGGCATACCAATTAGAGTTGCCACCAGAATTGAAGCAGATGCACGACGTATTTTATGTATCCATGCTACGTCGCTACCGATCGGATCCATCTCATGTAGTACCGGTTGAAGAGGTGGAGCTAAGGCCAGACTTATCCTACGAGGAAGAACCGATTCGGATCTTGGAACGTGATGTGAAAGTACTACGAAGGAAGTCGGTTCCTCTAGTCAAAGTGTTATGGCGCAATCATGGAACGGAAGAAGCTTCGTAGGAGTCAGTAGAGACCATGCGACAACAATACCCTCAATTATTTTAGTTAGGAAATTTCGAGGACGAAATTTTGTTTAAGGGGGGTAGAACTGTAACATCCTGAATAGGGCCTATGCATTTCCAGTTTAATTGTATGAAATGACAAGTTTCAAGTACTATGAATAAATTTTTGATACTTTCGGAAACCTAGAAATGCATGAAAATGAAAATGGAAATGGAAATGAAACATTTTTGGAAACTTAGACATTTTTGGAAACCAGAACATTTTTGGAAATGATCCAAAAATGGAAACTTGAACATTTTAGGAAACTTGGATATGTAAGAAAAATGGCAAGTTACAGAGCCGATCGAAAATTTTAGGAAACTTAGAAATGATGCCGAAATGTCAAATTTTAAAGTTCAAAATAGGAAATAAGGGCTAAAGGGCCTTAAAAGAAAAAAAAGTTGGTAAAGTTTGACACACAATCAGGCTTGGAAAAGTGGCCAGAATGTGTCACTTAGGGCCTAAGGAGATGGCGTCACATGCAGGAGAAGTGGGCCTGAGTTCGAGTCACTTGGGAAGCAAATAAAATAAGTTTTATTTTTGCTTCTAGAGACACCAAGGTGGACGGCACAAGCATTCTAGAAAGGAGTGTTTTATTTTCATAAATACTCGATTAATAAGTTAATAAATAAGGGATTTTTTTTAGATTTTAAAATTGGATTATCTTGGAAGGATAAATGATGGATTAAATCTTTTTAATAAGGATAATATTATCATATAGAGAAGTGGTGGCCAAGCAAGGGACTCTTTGGCTGATAACTTTGCCTATAAAAGGAGGGCAGGAGGGTTGCTCATTCACTTTTGCTCTCTCTTCCTCTCTGCCGAATTTTTCCTAAGCTCTCTCCCCCTCTCTGCCGAATTTTTCTTTAAGAAAAACCCATCTTTTCTTCTTCTATTTTCTTCTCTGTTTCCACTGTCAAAGCCGAATCTTTGTTGATTCTAAGTAAAGGAGCAATCAACTACAACATCAAAAGGGTTTCTACAATTGTTGAAAACAAGGATCAAGGATCTAAGGTAAGATAAGTATATATATATATATATGGCCGAAAGTTTTTTATATATGTTAGATCTAACATATGAATTATAGGAATTTCGATATCAATAAAGGGAGCAAGGAACCGATATTTTTGAGGTCTCATCATAAGGTAAGTGGTTATAATCGGCCAAGGTTTCTTTTGAATGTCTAGATCTACTCGTTTTAATCAAAGACTAACCAAATCAATGGATTTAATGGTTAGCCGATTTCAAGGGAGAAGAACACAAATCTTCGGGATTTGATTGTTAGTCAAATCGGCAAACAAGGTGAGTATTAGTAATACAAATCCTACTAGGATTTGGTTTTCTTTAAGCCAAATAGATTTATTAATATGCTTTGGCCGAATATAGGAGTTAAAAATCTAGATCGTTGGATCGGGATTTTCGGGATCTCAAGGAATCCAATAAGCGAATCAGGTGTGTACCCATACTAATCTTCAATAAATTGTATGGCAATTGTTAATTATATGAATATGCATAAGAATGTGAATGTGGTTGAGTATCACAAATGAAAGAGTACCCAGGTACGTTTCCTACTTTTGATAGGATTTCGAATATGAAATATTATGAACTTGTGAATAATGATATGAATAAGAAATATGTATGTTGTATGTTGTAAAATTCATGGGGCATTCGGGATATATGTGAAAGGGGAAGAAGGTGTTGACTTCGGTCTCACCAACGGAATATAGTGACTACGGTCACAACATTTGAATATGGTAACTTCGGTTACATTATATGAATTTGGTAACTTCGGTTACATTATTTGAATATGGTGTCTCATGACACAAATTATATGGGCGATGAGCACGTCGACTGCAGCGACTGCCTTCGATGGTGTGTAGCGGATGGAGGGTTGACTTAGTAGTCCCCACGGTGTAACTGGCAGGTACGGGTGGTGTGTAGCGGATGGTTTAATAGGCTTGGGTTTGGGTTGCATCATCCTTTATTTTTGTATGAATATGAATTGATATGAACATGTATGCCTGATTTGTTGGATGTTAGTACTGTGTGCACATTGAGTCTGTTGACTCACCCCGTTGTGGGAACTATTTTCAGGTGATGAGCAGTGACGGACCGGGACGGTAGACCTTGAGGTGGCCATGCATCAATTTGAAGATTTTATTTATTTGGACTTTATTTCTTTTTAGTACATTTAATTTAATATTGGGTTTTACTTGATGTAATAAGGCCAATAGGCCCAGTGGATTTTCTTTATTTCTGCTTATTTTTAATTATTCTGTTACAAACGATTGTTGGATTAAATTTTAAGTGAAATATATTTTTATAAACCTTAAAAAATTATTTTGTCACCCTTTTAAAAATTGGATTTTTAAATCAATTAAATGGGTTTCCCAACCTAAGCCCAAAACAACAACATTTTTCCAAAAATTATACAAATTTTCTCTAAGTAACAAAGAATTTGAAAACCGGTTTACTTAAAGGAACATACCAGATCCGGTCCGGGCTCGTGGGCCGGGTGTGGGGTGTTTCAGGAGGCCTATTGTTTAGATGAGTATCATTTGGCTCGCAAGAATTGGCCCGATTCGGTAAGCTGTTGGAGAAGCCTGTCAGATTGAAGCTTGGTTGGCCTGATAATGAAGATATGACAACTTAGGCAATCTTAATAAGTATGGGAACTACTAATCTTTAAATATTGATAGGGAATCATATCTTATAAAGATTAAATTAGATTTGATTTAATGTAATCTTGTAAATCTCTAAAATTAAGGGATATGTTAATCTCGTCCGTTGATGTAATGTAATCTTGACCGTCGGTTTTGGGGAAGCTCAAATATAAATAGAGAGCCTCCCCCTCATTTGTACTGACTCCATTCATTGTTTCATTATTCTTTGTGAATAAGAGAATATTGAGAGCATTTACTCAAACACCTCTCGTGCGCTTTTTCTGTTGTTATTTGTGGCTTCTTTTGGCATAGTTTGCTTCTGCTATACAAATTGGTGCATTTGAGGAGTTCTAAAGGAACCCTCACTTGAGTAAAGGTTAACTTAGGCGAGTTTGGACGAACGGATCGCAAGACGAAAAATCTAGTTCCGTGACACATGCATGTATGTTCCTTGGCTTGGCTGAACATGCATTGAATCTTAAAGGAAGATATGTGGCCTTTCATGTATGTTGGCCGTACATTAAACCCAAGGTAGGTGAAAAGTCGATGGTGCATGGATTCTCATGATTCAATGTATCAATGGAAGCTGAACGATCTTTGGTGTTAAAACATAACGAACATAAAGACATTAAAACACTCATGAATTCATTAAGTAAAAAGATTGAATGTTGAAAACGAAGTGGTTGATGTTAGGATCTGAATGGGCAACTTCTAGAATGTTGCATTTTCCTTGATCTTGTTGGATCTAAATTTTGAACTTGGGCTTTTCACATTCGACCCAATCTTCTTGGGGCATCCCGTGGATTGCCTCTTTAAGCCGTTTAACCTTAGTACTTGCAAGTGGCCCACTTAGTGTTTGTAAAGGTTCTTTTGAGCTTGAAAATGGCCCTCTTTATTTTGGCCCAATTATAGGTCCACTTGGAGTCAACCCAATTGAAATGGGCCCACTTGTAGAGAATCTCATTGTGGCTTGAATTGGATCCTTAGCCCTTGAAAATGGCCCAATGATGAATGGCTTCATTGAAATCGGTTGCATACTCAAAATTGCCCGACGAAAACTTGGCCTCCTTGGAACTTGAAGACGAATGTTAGTTGATGATACGCATGATGGGAGCAAGCTCACGTCACCTAAGGTATCTACTGTCTTTAATGGTGTTGTGGTGGTAGACTAGCGTAGCTCAAGAATGTTAAGACGTGAGATGTATAACAAAAAAAAAGAAAAGAAAAAAGTGATAGAAGCTGGATTGTAGATGAGATGCAGATGGAGCCATCGAAACATAATTATTACTACTACTTGGAAAATGGTAGATGCAACAACGAAACAGCCAAAGCTCCATTAGTGTTGCAATGAAACCAAGCAAGGAAGGGAGCATCCCAAGTGATACTGATGGCGATGTCTTTGTTCCAATTCCCAATCCCATTCTCTTTCTCACTATCTCACCGCCAGCTGTTTCTCTATATACCAAATCTCCCTTCCTTTTCCCCTTTCTTTACGGTCTATTTATTTATTTTACTTGTATTACTTTTTTATTGTTATTATTATTATTATTATTATTATTATTATTGGATATTCCATCTTCACGTTCCTTCCCACTGGACTTCTTAATCTCAACCCTCTCCATCGACCCTTCAAACTCCCCTTTTCACTCGATCCAACAGTTTTCTTATTTTCTAGATTTTCATTCCATAAAAAGGCTACCTTGGGTCTCTATGTAATTCAACCATTTCTGCTATCAGGTGATTTGTTTTCCGATGATGGTTGGTTTTCATTTTTCCTTTTTTCCCGATCTGAAGACCCCATTTTCTGGTTGTTCGATTTGCAGGAATCTCTTTGTAGTTCTTATAAATTTTTATAGGTGGAATCTGGATTCTGTTAACTCGACGATGTAATTGGATTTGGATTTACTGCTATTCAAATTGTCTTTGATTTGCAAAAGCGGCAATCCAATCTTCGATCTCTATCAATCATGGATACCAGGACTGTTGCAGATGGCAGCTCCTTTTTAAGGTTATAATTTTGTCTTGTAATTGTTCTGACACTTAGATATTTTGCATGTCAGACTATCATTTACTTTACCCACCAAGTACACTGTTCTTTTCTTTTAAGAGGAAAAAAAAAAACAAGAAATAAAAAGCATTGTTATTAAATCAGTAAAGCTGAAGATTTGTTTGCCATGTAGTTTGTTTGCAGCTTTATCATATGGGATTGCTTCCATGGCTATGGTTTTTATCAATAAAGCAATTATTATGCAATATGCGCACTCCATGACCCTTCTTACTTTGCAGGTATTTCTTTTTATGTTTTCTCTTTTAAAGAAACAAAATGGGGCATTGGATCTTTGAGTTTATTGTAAACAAACTTACTTGGTTAGTTGATTGTCTTAGCAATTGGCAACTACCTTGCTCATTCACTTTGGTCGGCAAATGGGTTATACAAGAGCAAAAGGGGTTGATATTACCACAGCTAGAAGGCTTCTCCCTATTTCTTTATTTTACAATGCAAATGTGGCATTTGCTCTTGCAAGCTTGAAAGGCGTTAATATTCCTATGTATATTGCTATAAAGAGGCTCACACCACTTGCTGTTCTCATTGCTGGATTCTTTTCTGGAAAGGGAAAGCCTACAACTCAGGTTTGTACTGTCATTTCTTTACGTCGTTTTATGTATAATTTTGATGTCTGGTACTTGATTGTTGACAGCTTGTGTAGCTTGAAATGATTGTTAAGGGGTTTGATTGATGTTTATGTCAATGTCAATGTCAATGTCAATGGCTTCCTCTTTATCATGTTGGTGCAATTTTAAAGTTAAACTGTTTGCATTGTATGTTATGCATCTAAGACCATCAAACTGTCCTCTTTCCCTTAATAAAAACAGAGCTAAGTAAAGGTGTCAAAGACACATGTCCTTGTGATCATCTTTTTCCTTGTCAGTGAATTCATAGGGGCTTGTTTTTGTCATTTGTAACAAGCTTAAAATATTTTACCCTTGGTCTTGAAAATTCTCATTCATTGTGTGCTTTGTGTCAATTTTCAGGTGACCCTTTCTGTAGTTTTGACTGCTGTGGGAGTTATTGTAGCGGCCATTGGAGATTTTTCTTTCGACTTGCCCGGATACACCATGGCCCTAACTTCTGTGTTTTTCCAGGTTTCCTTTTGCACATGTATACATATAGATATAGTTGGTTATGAACTTGCATTGCATGTTGAGGTTCATTATTAATGCCCTGCATAGCCTCCTCATGTTGAAGTTTAATCCAAAATGCAGACCATGTACCTTGTGTTGGTGGAAAAGTCAGGTGCAGAGGAAGGGCTTTCTTCAATAGAGATAATGTTCTATAACAGTTTTCTTTCTCTTCCATTTTTGCTTTTTCTCATTATAGCGACAGGAGAGTTCCCAGATTCTTTGGCATTATTATTAGCAAAGGTCAGGACTTTGCACATTTTCTTTCAATTGTAATTCATTTGTGATTGTGCTAGGCCTGAGCAAATGTCACAAGATTAAGTGAAACTGTTTTTTTCCAATAACATGTGGCCTCAGAACCTTGTTGGATGAGATTAGAGTCTGTTAAGACGCTTAACCAATCAAGAAAGTGCATGAGATTTTAGATTGCGCATAAATTGTTATACAACCTTGGTCCTGAGAGCTCCTTTCCCCTCAAATATGTCTCACCTTGGATTTCATTTCATTTTCACTTCTGTTTATATTAAGAACTACTTCAGGCTTCCATTAGGAACATTAACATAGGGATGTTTTCCATCTAAAGCAAGAGGAAGTAGGACCGAATTCCTTTAATCAGTACCATATAACCAGATAAAATAAAATCTCGGCTGTAGTTGATTCCCGGCTATTTGAAATATTTAATTTTCCTTGAGTTGTTAAATAGTTTCTTGGATGTTATTAGGATTTCATAGATTTGATTTCTAACTTGATTTAATATCTATGTTTGCAGAGCAATTCTTTCTCGTTTTTGTTCATCCTACTACTTTCATTGGTGATGGGGATCGCTCTTAACTACACCATGTTTTTGTGTACCATAGTTAACTCAGCTCTAACCACAACCATTGTTGGAGTACTCAAAGGTGTTGGATCCACGGTAAGTCTGTTTGCCCCATAACCTGCCTGGAAAGCTTTTTATGGGATGGAAGTGTGGATTTTGTCTTACTGATAAATATTTTCACAAAACATACATAGATGCCTCATATATACTTTCTTTTCATTATTAGACGCTTGGATTTGTGTTACTGGGAGGTGTGCAAGTTCATGGTTTGAACGTAACCGGATTGGTTATAAACACGGCCGGCGGGGTGTGGTATTCTTACGCCAAATATCAGCAAAAGAAAATTAAAGCACCCAAAGTGGTGATGGATTTGGAGGCTCATCGAAGATAAATTAAACTCAATTTTGCATGGTTAAAATTGCCTTGTTGGTTTCCTTTTGTTTTCTTTTTAAAGTGTTACTCCAATGTGTCGGTGATGGTTATGAAAGTATGGACAAGTAAAGGAGGCCCCAAGAGAGGGGTATAGAGTGAACATTTTTAATGATGCTATATGTACTTATAATTATTGCCTGGGATGATATCATCATATATTTCACTTTTCTAACTTTTTACCTAAAGAAAATATATATTCTTCTAAATGTTCAAGGCAATGTCCATGGAATCGAAATTTTTGTCTTCTCTGCATCCACTCCAATATTAGTCAATATAAGTTAAAATTTTCAATCCCAAAAATAAAAATTATAATTTTATAAATATTTTTAATTTGTCTCGTGTTAAAATGTGAAGCTGTCATGTGTCATATGCTATTGGTTCTTAGTGTCACATTAGCATATTCTAACAACTATATTAGTTAGGTGACTAAAAAAAGTACTAAGTTGATTTACGATTTTTAAGTTCAAGTGCTACTTAGGTTCAAAAAAATATAAGTATCAAGTATATATCAAGTTTAAGTACTTCCGTATATATTAACTTAATAATATATTGAGTGAAGCCATTTATAAATGGTCCAGTTATCCATATCAACTTTGTATCATTAATTTTGTAAACTATTTTAGGGTGTTTTCAATAAAAAAAAATCTTTGAGAGAAAAGATAATAAGAGAAATTATTTTTATTTTAATACATAAAAATAAATCAAGTTGGAGAGATAAGATGAAAAAAAATAAGAGATATAATTTTAAAAATATGCATTTTTCGAAATTTTAATTTTCTTTTTATTTTTAATACTACCAAGCAATAAACAAATTTTTTTTTCTAAATTTTTCATCTTTCTTACTAAGCACACGAATAAGAAGAATATATATATATATATATATATATATTTTCTATTTTTAATAATTTGTTTTATTTTTCATATTTATATTTTTCTTTTCATTCTCCTAGATAAATTCCTAGTATACTTTATTTAAAATTAGTACTACTTTTTAGAATTAGTTGATTTAAGCTCAAAACCTAATTGGTTTAGTTCTCTTTGTAAATTAATATGGCATTGAATTTTTGTAATTTTACATGGATTATATCTGTTTTCAATAAAATTGAATTTTTTAAATGAAACATTGTGTTACATATAGCGAATATGCATGACAATTACCTCTACAATTGGACCATTCTAAGGTTACCTTTGCCAACCTTTTAGTTTCACCTCCCGCCTAGCTCCACTCATTTAGTTCTGCCATCAACATTGTTCCACCAGGACCTAGGGAATATGTAAGACAATTACCTCTACAATTGGACCATTCTAACAAGACAACCATCACTTGTCACCTACATATCCTATAACCTAAATGATATTACATTCTCACTTAACAAGAGTCTTAGAAAGGACTAGTTGACTAACTAGAGGCAATCATGTGTCTCACTAGGCCCACCTCTATAAACTATCTCTCACCTCCATATAGTTCTTATGATATTCACCATCCTTACCATGAAGGTAATCTTCAATACTCTCACCTAAATATTATGTTCAGTATCAGTAGGTGTAACTCTCATTGTATTAAGAAAAAACTAGTGTCCCTTAAAGTGACCAAACCTCCCAAAATCTTTATTTTAGTTCACAACAATTTATTGAGATGTACGAAAGGATAAGAATGTTAAGAGGAACAACTTTCTCCGCAACAAACATTGTACCAACAACAACAAAAATATAAAAAGAGGTTAATCAAAGAAATGGAAAAATATATAGAGTTAAGGTCTGGAAAAGACCCTCAACAGCAAGACCCTCCATTTGATGTTTAACAGGAAGAGACAGTTCAGTCTATTCCTATCAAACAACTCAATCAACAACTTGGAGTGAATCCCGTAGATCCTCCATATCAACCACAAGAACAAGACCGTAAAGGTAGTTAACTTTATTTGAAGAACATATGCAAGTGCTGAGGTGCGAAACCCATTTCTCTTGAGGTTATTCAAATTAGCCGTTAGCCCCAAAAAGTTGTTGCGCAATATATATCTCTAACATTGAAGCTACTTAAAAAGATGTACAATGGTCCTAAATTATTGACATATTTAAATATCAAATGAAATAATATTTTATGATTAATAAAAATAATATGAAAAAAAAAAGAGAAAACACTTCTAAAATATATTTAAAAACAAATCAAACAATGTATTAAAAAAAGAAATTTAAATATTGACTTGAATGGAGCGATGGTTAAAACTCTTGTCAAATACTTGTTTGACATAGATTCGAATCGTGTTACTCCCACTCTCTCTACCCCTAATATTATATAAAAGAAAATAATTAAAATAGCATAAAATCCAAAAAACTAAAAATTTAAAATTACATGTTAACCAAATATATTTTTAAACCCGAAAAGTATTATTAAAATTTTTACAACAAAGTTAAAAATATTTATGTAATTATTAAAATATTAGCATTATCAATTTAAAATTTTATTTTTTTAATATTATTAAATGTATTTAAATATGTTCTAAAAAGCATAAAGAAATTATAAAATATTATTAAAATCTATAAATTAACATAATTCATAAGCATGTTAAATTTTAAACTAAATATTATTTTAAACTAATATAAAATACTTTCGAAAAAGAAAAAGAAAAATAGAAAACAACTTAAAATTTTAAAATAGTTTTAAACAACATATTTTTAAAACACATATTTTAACCGACTTAAAATTAAAATATTCATTCACACAATGAATTTTTAAACCAATAAAAATACTATTAATTTTTTTAAACATAATAATAATATTTTTAAATAATTAACAATATTGTTAATCCATACAATCATAAAAGTTTATTCATTTTATTTATAAAATTAATAAAGATATAAAATAATTTAATACATTTTAATTTATATATAAACGGTGTAAAAAAAACAAACTAGTGTATGAGATGAGAGAGAGATGGGTAACGAATAAAATGATACTTTTGCGAATAAAATTTTAATATAACTGAAGGGTATACTTCGTACAAAGCTTGGAGCTATCCGTTATGCATTAAACTTAAAATTTTGAATAGTGTGAGTTTGTGCAATAAAAATTATTATTATTTTGTGTAGTCAAAATAATATATTTTATTTTATAATAAAAAAATACATTACCTAAAATTGATTATAAAATATGAAAATATCTTAATATTTTTAAAAGATTAATATAAGTTTTGGTCTCTAAATATGGTAATTAGGTGCATTTAATTTGGTACTTATATTTTTTTGTAAGCCATTATGTAACTAAATTCATTTTGGTCATGTTGGGGATAAGCTCGGTTTAAGCAACGAACAAGTAAAATAACAAAAAAATGGAAAAGATCAAACACAAATATTTTATGTGAAAAAACTCCTCTGATGAGAATAAAAAATCAACGACAAATCACTAAAACGGTAAAAATGAATAGTACAAAATATAGAGATAAAACTAAACCCTACGACTCGAAATAAAAACCTTCAAAACGTAAACACAAAATTCTCTGTATTTTCAGGCTAAATTCGTTGATCAAATAATATTAAAATAACTTACACTAATCAAAGTTTAAGTGAGAAACTAATATTAAAATAACATACACTAATCAGAGTTTAAGTAAAAAAACTGAAAGTAAAGTTTAATTGAGAAAAAAAATCGAAAAATACGAGACATAACTCCATATGTCATTTTAATGAAGTGATATTTTAAAGTTGTCATATTTTATTCTAAAAATGATGATATAATTTTAAAGTGTCACGTTAAACATTTACATTTTTAAATTTAAAAATTGAAATGGACTTAATTATTAAGTTCAAATAATAAAATGAAAAAAGAAACAGTACCAAAGTGAATTAATTATCAAATCTACTGATAAAAGAGATATATTAATTTTTTAAAATTAATAAAAATAAATTTTAAAAATGGGTACAGAGGTAATCCAATAATTGCAGCAGTAACCATAAATTAAAAGGGAAGAAATGCACATGCATTTGTTGTGCAGTGGTGAAGGAACCCACAGTCAGCTCAGTCACAGCAAGTACTCAAAAACGATTCGATTTCAGGTCCCTTTCACCTTCGCCTTTATCATTCAAAGCATAAGTACATATACGCTATAGCGCATCATTTGTTTGGATCTACCAATTTTATGGTCTATCGCTTCTTTCTAACCTTTTTTCTATTTTTTATTGCAAAATGAAAAAAAAATCAAATTTAACGATGTAAATTATATTATTAGCATAGTATTATATATGTTCTTTTAAAAATAATAACTAGAATTATCTATAATTTATCCTTTTATAAATAGGTAAATAATGCACTTTAGCACAATTGAGTTAATGTCCTCCTATATTGATAATAATACGTATACTAATCAAGCTAAGACTTAATCAGTTATTTGCTTGTTATTTAATTAGTTTTCATCCTTTCAATATCTTTTTAACACCTTTTTATCAAGTTTTTCTTCAATTTTGAAACTCAATTTTCTATTTATTTAAAAAACCTTTATTTTTTTTTGTATCCTATGATATTTTCCTTCACAAAAAAAAATGTCATTCTTGTATATCTAACCTTCTTTTTCTTCAAAATTTCATTTTCTTAATTTTGAAAATAAATTTTATAATTAATTAATTTTTTTGTAAAATTATGCATTGATGAAAATTGATAATCATGATGCTATAGTGTTTCTTTGTTAAGTTACTTTTCAATTTTCTTAAGATTCTTTAAATTTCCCCTAGGCACCTAGTGATCACCTGTCTCATCCTTTAATCAAACTTTTAGCCATGGCACCGAAATTTAAGGAAAACATGTTGCACATAAGTCTATTTTGAAACGTAAATGTACGGAGGGTGCTGCATATAATGCGGACAACCCTTAGAACCTCATGGACTCTTGCGTTAGAAATGAGGATGCTCCTAACCATTTGTAATACACTTTGCCACCCAACCCATTAGCTTACTCATCCTGTAGATTACAATTTTCTCGTAAGAGTTCGAGTTTTCTCATGTCCCTAGAGGAATAAGGATAGATTCCCTTCCTCAAATTGTATGGCGTTACCCATATTAATCCCGTATCACACTAGATTTTTTGTCTAATAAACCTAGTGAATCGATTATTTCCATTCGATCTTATATTATTGATTAAGAGATTAATTCTCTTGCTCATTACATCCAACTTCTAAATAAGGGAGAAATTAATAAGAATGGTGTCTATCCTTCTTATATATAAATTTTAAAAGACATTGTCACTCTTTTGCCCTTACACATTTTTTCATGACATAGTTGAGATCGTTTTTGGCCCTTTACTAAGAAAGATACTTTTCATTTTGGAATGTACCTTAGTCACATCTTTTGGCAACTTCATGTTAACACTTTCCTAGATATTGATATACTCATGTCAAAATTTCTTAAAGTTATTTTAGTCCATCAACCTAAATATTCTAAAAATAATGTCTGGTAGTGGATTAAAACTTGATTCGAGCTCTTCATAAATGAAATAAAAGAGAGGAAGAAGGTGATGATTAGGATGAGCAACTGGAGTTAGCACTGCTATACTCTTCCAACACCTCGTCTACCCTTAACAACATTACTACTTTGTTTGGCGATGTTTGTAAGATATCCAAGAATATTAATGTGCTTTCTAACAAGTTTAGAGCCGCCTTAGACGACATTTTCCCTCCAATGATGACCTTGGAAGAGTTCACGACATGATTATCAACACACTTTTTGCTTCCACCGCTACTATTAGTCAAGTGACATGCTTAAGACTTCATACTTGTCAATTTAGGGTTCTATGTTTGGTTGGCTTGAGCCTTTATATTTCGGGGTTCTACGTTACTTTGAGTTTGGATGTTTCTGGACTTCTCTTTTAAAATAAAAAATGGTATGACATGATTTTTGGATTTATCGTTATATCTCTTTATGCTATTTTTGTTACTTTAGCAAATTTCTTTCTCATTCTATTAGTTGATTTTTAATCTTTTCTCTTTAATTTTGATATACCAAAAAGGGGAGATGTATTTTTAAAAAATTAAATTTCAATCAAGTTTTAAATTCTTACTATTTTATTGAAATTCAAACAAATTATCCTAAAGTGATTTAAATCATTTTTCAAAGAGGGTTTTAAATAAGAGAAGTATTACTTGAAAATAATAATTCTTAAAAATAATTTTTTTAAGGTTTTATTATATTTAAAAAAGGGAGATTGTTAGCTTTAATTTTTAAAGTATTTAAATATAATAAATTATTACAAATTAATTTAGATTTTCAATCCCTTAATTAAATTAGTAGGAATCAATCTTTAAAAATTTTCAAGTGTCACAAAAATCTAAAAACAAGTTTCCTAAATGGTTTGAATTACTACAGGTGTTTTTGAGTTAACCCAAGATCCATTAAAAATGTTTCAAAAGTGTTTTTCAAGGTATTTTAAGACTAAGTATCAATATTTTCCTCGAAGTGTTTCAAACAACACTTTCTAGAAGGGCTAAGTATTGATACCCGAACTTAAGGTACTGATACTTGACCTCAATTGATACCTTTAGCAATGTAACAATACATTGGCAAGCCAGTAACCACCACATAAACTAGGAGGCAAATTATCTATACATGTTCTTGAAGTATCGATACCCAACCTTAAGGCATTTATACTTACCTTCATGATATGGATACTTGGCTTCTTCCAACGGCTATTTTTGCTTAAGGTATGCATACCACTATTTATAAGGTATGATGCTCAAATTTATTGCTCAAAATGCTAGTTTTTCCCCTTCAACAACCCTGGATAACTAAAAATCAAAGAGAGGATATACTTCAGAGAAGACAAGAGATTGATATCTAAACATCACATCAGAAAAAGATTCTTTAAAACGTCATTTTTCTCATGTACATAGTCTCTAATGCTTGCTTGCAAAATCATTGTATAAATTATTTTCTATCTTTTTGTGAGCTTCAATATCGTAAACACCTACCTTTTAAAGGTTTCATATGTTTACATCATTTTGCCAAGTGTAAATTAGAAAGGTTACTAGTCGAGTCACAATAATTAGAGAGCTTTTAGTCTTAGCCTTGAAAAAAATATAGGGAAAAGGTTTTTTATCTAATCCTTGAAAACATATAAATTGTAAATATTTATACATTATCCTTGAAAGGAATTAATTCAAGTTAGTGAGTTGGCAAAATCATTGGTTAATGAGATTAAAGTAGTGGAAATAGACTATTAGGATTAGACTACTATAAATTCGTTTGTGTTAAATTTTTTTTATCTTTTCTCATATTTAAAAAAGATTTAAATCTCATTTCACTTCTTTTTAATATTTTTTTAATCTAAAAATATTCAAATCCAAAAATACTTAAACCCAGAAAAGTATAAACATGAAACTCGAACTCGAAATAATTTTAACTAAAACCCATAGTTTATTGATGGAGATATAGTATTGATGTGATATTTTGCCTAAGATGTTTATAGTACCACCCAATAATTAATATCCTGCGAAGCAAATACATAATTCTCCAGCTCAGTGCTGCTGAATCTCGTATCACATGAAATGGTGAAGACAGATCTAGAAAAAAAAAAAATTCTGAAATCAAGATATAAAGGAAAGGAAAATGGGCAGTGTCTTACATCACTCATTCTTTTGAGCACATAAAATACATTTCATTTTCTTAGTAAAGGTCAAAAGGGAATGAATGTTGTAAAGAAAGTTGAAAGTTTTAACCATCAAAATCAAACATTTGTTGATACTTTCAAGCGCAAACAATGAATCAATAAAGCAATGCCCCTAAAAAGCAATAACTAAATGTCATCCAAATCAAACGAGGAACAGCTAAGTTGTTATATTTTAACGCCCAGAATAAAGAGTATTTATTAGGCCACACCTTATATTTTTATTTTAATAATTTCTAAAAGTGAGCCCATCATCATTAACTTCATTGCCATGATGAATCCAATGATGCCTTCTTTTATGAATTTTAATAGAAATAAATAAGTTTATTTTTCTTTCAAATTTTATTTTTACGTGATTATTTCTATAATAGCCTCTTTTAAAAATCTTAAATTTTTAAAAAAATCACACTTAAATTAGAAAAAAAAATATTTTAATTTTTACTAAAATGTACCAATAACAGTTGTGTCATTATAGTATAATCTTTTTTTACCTAACATAAAAAAACCGGGACACAAACAGGGGCGAAGGCAGGCGCTGGCATAGGCTCGGCCCCCCTAAAATGTAAATTTACTATTTAGGCCTTAGAATTTTTAAAAAATTTTAAATTAATAAAGGTAAAATTTCACTTTAGCCTTCCCTAAAATTATAAAAATTTAATTTAATCCTTTATAAATTATAAAGATATAAACTATAAAAAATTAAAATTTTATTCGATCCACTAAAAAATTGTTCTGGTTTCGCCCCTAGACATAAATTCTAAATATGAAAAAAGAAATTTTTTGACGGTCAAGTTTCCATCCATTACAAAGTTCTAATGCGCCGACGGAGGGTAATATTGACATTTAGGGAGAGGGCTGAGGGCCCAATTCCGAAGGCCTAATCGCTGTCTTTTTATTATTTTAATTGAACGTTTTTACTAAATTAATAATGGGAAGAGAAGAAAAGCAAGTGGACAAGGTAAAGGAACAAAAGAAAAGGATATTCTTATCTTCCTGCATTGCATACAAGATACAACCGACATTCCACGTTACCCCTCAAAAGGTTTTTTTTTTTTTTTTTCTGTAAAATTTTATTTGAGTTATTTTCTTATAAATTAATGAATTCATAATTGTCATAAACCATATTAAACCATATTATTGATAAATTAATGCAATTTTAAAATTTATTAACAATAAGTATAAATATTATGATTATGACTTAATTTCATCCAATGATCTTAAAACTATGATTTAGATTTTAAATTAGTTCTCAAATTTTAAAACAATCAAATTGAGTCTGTTACCTTAAGTGTTGTTAGCTAAATTTTGACATTGAACATATTTAAAATACACTGGTCTAAATGCAAACACATATGTACTATCACATGAATTGCTTGGATTTGACATGCTAAGAAGGGAAATGACCCTCCTAAATTTTAATGACGGTTTGTATTTTTTCAACACATCATATCTAATTTGACTATACACCAAGTACACACTTATTACAATTTAATTCACATGTTTAAAAAATACTACACGCTAGGTCTAAAGTGACAATTAATGTCAAAATCGATAGCTAGGCTAATGAAATGACCTAATTTATACAATATTAATATTTTAAGGACTCAGTTAAAATATTTTTAAAGTTTAGGACCAATTTAGAATATGGTGATAATTTGGGGGTGTATAATGAGATTAACCTTATATTTTTAACTAATTGCGTCTTAATTCATTTATGTTTAATTGAATGGTAAGAAATTTGATACACCTAAAGTAAGATTTTGGATTCATGTCTCGTGGATAAAAAAAACAACTCAACTTCTCCCCATTTAGAGTCCAATCTAGCTTGTTTATGAATTTAGTCAAGTCCTATATTGCTGCTGGATAAAGGAGAGCCTTTAGGTAATAATATATTGGTGTGTGTGAAGAGAACCACTTACACTGGCGTAAAACTAACATAATTTTAAACATTTATAATTTTTGTATCATTAATATTTCAACGATCCAAATATTATATTCCTTCTTGTATTCATATAAACTATGCATATAAAGTTTTGAGTAAATTTAAAATATCTAACTATTTATTTTATGTAAACAACTTTCAACCGTGAATATATATTAATAAAGATAATATTTTGTATCAATATTATTGTTAGTTCTGATTTTTTAAATGTTTTGATAAAGTCTTACATAATTATTTTCAAGTACTCTCAAACTCATAAAATGGTTCAACATGTCTTTAAATATATTTCATGAGTTTGATTTTTCAAAATACTATGAAAATATTCTCTCAAAATCATTTTTACAAAGGTTGGGAGACTTCTACTGATACAAGTTTGATATAAGCAACTCAATAAGTACTCCAAATCTTCAACATACTTTTATCGATACAAAAGAGCCAATGTACTGATACAATTGGACTTCTACCAATACCCAGGGAGATTTCTAGCGAAATAAGGTCGACAGTGAGCCTTCAAGAATTCCCTGCACCTTCTATTGATACAAATGCTAAGGTGTATCGCTATAAGTCCCCTTCTCTTAAAACCTTGAGACTTGTGTCGTTACAAGCCCATTTATAGCGATACAAAGGGCTTCAATAGTCACATTTTTAAAGAGTTTTTGTATTGGTACAAGTTCCTTACAGACTACAATTGATGCTTGAATTTATATTTGCAACGACTCTAATCCAAGTCCAACATCTCCAAAGTAGTTAGAGGACATAAATACAATTCAAGGGCTTCACATTGGAGAAAAAAAACAAGTTTGCAAAGTCAATTGTACAAAATCCAATATTTTCTTTGTTATTCTTATTGTTCTTCATACACACACTTGTGTAGCAATTTCTTTCAATCTTTCAAGTGTGCTATAATTATTAAGTGAGCTTAATCATTGTAATATCAACCTTCAAGAGCTATCTTTAATCTTTAATTTTTTAAAAATCATTTTTGTGAGTGTTCGCTTAAGGTTTTGGGTAGAAAACTTTAAGGGAAGTGTCTCTATCTTGCTTATTGAAAATATAATAATTGTAAAAGTTAAATCTTGTCCTCGAAAGGTTACAAATTAATGATTTTGAGAAAATTTTTAATTGTGGTAAGATAAGGTAGTGGAGATTGACAATTGGGTCAAACCACTATAAATTATTATGTCTTTCTTGTTTGTCATATTTTACTATATTTTAAATCATCGATTCACCCCCTCTTGGTGTATATTAAGCCTAATAATTATAAATTTATCAAATCGATTCAAAAAATTACATGCATAATAAGTACAATTGTATAAATAAATTTAATAGTTGGATTGATAAAATATTAATAATTCAAGTAGATCCCTCCTCCTCAATCTATATACTAATAATATAATTTTTTACTAAGTTGATGTCATGAGTTTATAGGCACCAATTCATTTAAAAAAATGTTAAAACAATTATTTTTAAAACAATAAATATTATTTTAATTGTGATATTCAATATTCTAATAAAAAATCTTTTAAAATAATTTATCCATTTATTTTAAGAAATTACTATAAATGAAAATAACTGCCCCTACCATAAAAACAATACTCACTCAAAAAAGAAATTAAAGGTCACTTTGGATGGGCGTTTTACTTTCAGTATAGTGCGTTTAGTTTTCTTTTTGTCTCACGTTACAATATTTTATCTCATTGTTAATATTATTTTTACACTAAATGCATATAAACGCATCGTTTGTAACACCCCTTAACCCTAAACCGTCGCCGGAATAGGGTTACGAGCTATTACCGGAGTTAAACATAAATAAGTGAGTAAATTGAGACATAATTCTGTGGCATAATTTAAAACTTTTCAAATTCATCTTTAATACCTTAATATGGACCTACGAGACCCAAAATATGATTAAGAAATGATTTGGGACTAAATTAGGAACTTTGGAAACTTTTTCATGAAAACAGGGGCACATGCCCGTGTGGTTTGGGACATGCCCGTGTGGCCTGCCCGTGGGAAAATCACATGGCCGTGGGTAGCCCGTGGGCAGATTCTGACTTGCTACACACGGCCGTGGGTTTAGCCCATGGCAATTTATTTTGATTCTGACTTTTGCCACACGGCCTGGGCACACGCCCATGTGTCTAGGCCATGTGAAAACTGCTATTTTCACCATTTTTAGGTTATTTTTACATACTAAAAACACCTAATTCATACACAACCATTTACTTACAATATCTTGATCATATGACATTCATCATGCATAAAACTTCTTAAGGATTTTATACCATCTTTACAACCAAAATATAAAACATTTACAAATGACAAAACTAACCCTAGTACATGCCACATGTACCAAAAGTTTAACACATCACCAAAAATTGAGCTGAAGCCGGAATTGAATCAGATGCTGAGTCCAATTTATCTCAACCTAATCTGCGCACGGAAAACAAACCGTACGCTAAGTATTGGAATTACTCAGTGGTATTATCATAATTCAATTTATAGCAATGATCAAATATCCTAAACATACTTAGATAAATAACACATCGTACATATAATTTTATACTAAGTTATTATAATTTCCAATGTGACATTTTCAATATTTGAATTAATAACTCATCCATAGAATTTTCATTGTTCATGAACCTTTGGTTCATCTCTCAATCACATATAAATATTCAATTCACATTTCAATAGGAATCATTCATGCCTTCAATCACATAGCAAAACTTCATTTCACATTATCTCTTTCACTATTCATTCAATAGTTCAAATAATCAAATTCATATGATTTTCTCATTTCACATAATTACCCCTATTAACATGACTCGGACTTTGGCGGATACACGGATCCAACCAAACACATCATACTGGCACCCAGTGCCTCATCGGATAGTTCGAAGCAATATAATGACACCCAGTGTCTCATCGGCCTAGCCGAAGTAAAGTGGTACCCAGTACCTTATTGAATCTATCCGAAGTAAATAATATGACACCCAGTGTCTCATCGACTCAAGGTCAAAGAATCCCTGTACTCTTCCAATCCTATGGCATGCCAACTATATCCGACTCAGCCCGACTAGTTAATAGGGTATTGGTTCAAATATCAATTTCTCTTTCTCTTCCAAATAATCACAAATAAACCAAATTCAATTCGTATATATTATCAATTCAATCTCAATTTCAAATTCACAATTCAAATTCACTATTCAATTTCATACATACATACATATATATATATATATATATATATATTTTCATCAATCAAATCCAATTCACATTCAATTCAAATATCAATACTTATCTCAATTTCATTTTTCATACACATGCATTGAAATTAAACATATAATAATAAATAACTTGAAGTATGATAATACAAACCGATAATTTCCCGAGCTACTCCTCGACCACTTTTTCCTTCCCTTTCGTATTAGACGTCTCGGTTTCCTTATTTGCAAATAATCTCCAAGCATCAAAACCCTAATTTTTCATTTTTCTCTTTTCTTTCCTTTCTTTCTTCCTCAGTTTCGTTTGCTCTGTAACTTTCTTTTCTTTTTCTTTTTATTATATTATTATTAAACATAAAATATCTATATAATAATCAATATCTATATTACATGTGTATTAATTCATTTAAACACACATGTACAAATTATCATCACAGATTTGGCACTAGCATATTTATTTAACAAAAATAATATAATAAAAATAATAAACATAATAAATAAATAAATACTAATAATAATAATTTTCTTAACTAATAAGTAAATACATATATAATATACATTTGTACTAATATTTTAATTACACATGTATTTATTCTCTAGCTAACACATGTCACTAAGTTGGTTTAATTACTAATTTAGTCTTTTAACTTTTCTCTATTCTATAATTAAACTTTTATGCTCTATTCAATTTAGTCCTTTCTAATATTTACTTCTAATCAAACTAAATTCACTTATCCAAAAATCTAATTTAACACATACTAACTTCGTAACTATTTTTAATAAATATTTACGGACTCATTTTCTTAAGACGGAGGCCCTAAATTCACTTTTCCGGTGCCCGTGGAATTTGGGTTATTACACCGCTCATCCAAAATAGCCTTGAGGTAAAAGTTTCAAGTATCAACAATTTAAAATTTTTGCATGTATATTATTTTTTATTTTTTTGATAATATTAGTGTGAGATATTTTTCTTTCACCCACAAAATTTTCTAATACACATATATTGTAAGTAATAATCAATCAAGCGATAAAATCTTTAGGGTGTCTAATGGAATCTAAAATTAATTATGGGATTAGGATTATTGTAATTTAGATTATTTAGTATATTATTTGATTGGTTTATTTTACTGGAATGAAAAAGATTGTTGTTTAAAGGAAGTTAAGAATATTTAAAAGCATATTTTACTAAAATTTCATTAAAATTTGTTTTTTTTTTTATTGTTCAAACAAAGGTTAAAGCTTATAGTATTTCTATTTTACTATAAATAAATGAACTTCTCTAGTGAATTAATTTTATATCTCATTTTTCAAATAAATAAAATGGAATTAGAGATAAGCAATAAGTAGACTTATCTAAAGGTTAGGTAGCCCACTCGACTCAATAGACTCAAACTCAATTTTAGTTGAACTTGGACAAGAATTTTTACATCTCGAGCTGACCTAACTCAATTCGAATTCAATTTAAATAATAAAAGATATTATTAAATTTAAATTTAATTATAAAAATATATAAAATGTCAATTAAAAATAAAAATTTTAATATTATATTAATTTTTGAACTGTGAAACGGGCTTTTTGAATAGTCCGACTAACTCAAAAAATGGAGCTTAGGCTTGAACCTTTTTTCGGAATCGAATCTCGACCTGACACATAAACAACTATAATAATAATTAGTTAAGACTTTTCCATTAGTGGAAGTGACATGAAAAAAAATGCATTTTTGTAAGATAATAGTTATTTATGGTGGTCAAATTTGACCAAAGAAATGTTAAATTGTTATTAAAGCGATATTTCGATTTTTAATGTAATAAAATTGATTAAAATTACTTGAAGAATATATTAAAAAAATAGAAAGACTGATTCATTAGTTTCAATTAGTTTTTTTTTTATGTAAAATGAATTAAAATTATTAAAAATAAAAGTTAAATTGTAAAAAAAATCATATTATCTAAGATGTGGTATTGAGATTAATTCTATATTTTGAAATCTGATTAATGTTATCTTCACAAACATAAATTAAAAAATTTGAATTGATTTGATTTATTAGATAAATAATAAAAATTAATTGGATTTCGTTATAATATATATTTAAAAGGTATTAAAAGACATAGATATATTCTAATTATAAATTTATTAGGAATTATTGAATTTTAATTTAATTGATATGAATATTATTATGAAAGTAAATTTGAATACTGAATGGAGTACGAACTTGGAGTGAAGTCGAAGCCATTTTGGGTAATGTTTCCTTTTACTTTTTGATAGCAGATGGTACACATAATGTATAAGCTAACGACATACGCAGCGAAGAACAGAGAGTAAATTGTGGATGTGAAGTTAAAAATGGAAGGGGTGAGAGCTTGCTTTGAATTGATTGTTAGACAAAGAAAACCCACATGGTGAGGTGGTGTTTGGGTTCTTACCACACTGCACTGCAGATACCTTTCCCCCATAAAATAAATTTGTTTTCCCATGTTGCCTCTGTCTTCTAGCATCTACCTTCTCACTCTCACTCTTACCCTTTCCTTTCCCTTCTCACTGCTTACTTACTCCACACTTCTTCTTCTTCTGTTCTACATTTTTTCTACAATGGATACCCTCAACCTTCCTTCTTTCACCATTTGAGTCTGGGTTCCTTTTGGTCTTCTTCATTACCTGACCTTTGAGATCTGGTTTTCAACATTTGTTGTTTGCTGGTTGTAGTGTGAGTAAGACTCACTGAACTGAAAATGGCTCCGAGCTTAGATTTCTCGAATTGGTGGCCAAAGGATGCTAGGAAAGGGACACCCGTGGTAGTAAAAATGGAGAACCCTAACTACTCAGTGGTGGAAATCGATGGCCCAGATGCTGCATTCAGGCCTGTGGAAAAAAGCAGAGGCAAAAATGCAAAGCAAGTGACTTGGGTTTTGCTTCTCAAGGCTCATCGTGCCGTCGGTTGTCTCGCTTGGATTGCTTCACTCTTCTGGGCATTGCTTGGAACCATAAAGAAAAGGCTGATCTTTAGGCAAGATGTTGCAATGGCCAGTGAAAAACTGGGGAAAGGAAAGCTGCTCTTCACAGTCATTAAAGCCTTCCTAGTAACTTCCCTCACAATTCTGGCCTTCGAAGTTGTGGCTTATCTCAAGGGATGGCATTATTTTCGAAATCCAAGTTTGCACATTCCGAGGAGCACTGATATCCAGGGCTTGCTTCACTTGGTTTATGTCACTTGGTTGTCGGTCCGGGCCGATTACATTGCACCACCAATTCAAGCTTTGTCTAAATTTTGTGTAGCTTTATTCCTTATCCAATCTGTAGATCGTATGATACTTAGTTTAGGCTGCTTTTGGATTAAATACAAGAAGATTAAACCCAGAATTGAGGGGGATCCTTTCAAGTCAGATGATGTTGAGGGATCAGCCTATGAGTATCCCATGGTTCTTGTTCAAATCCCAATGTGCAACGAGAGAGAGGTAATCAAAACTCAACTACCTCTTCCAGGATTTTTTATTTTTTTTTCTGGTATACTTTACAATTTTACTTTGATTTATATAGCTCCTGAGGGATTTAGGACTTGCATATTCATTGAGTTGTTATAATAGTAAAAGAATTCTTGTAAGGAAACAGTAATTAAGTCTTGTAACTAATTTTACATGTAAATGGGAATAGCAAACAAGTCCCTGTGAATTGTGATAGAAAAGACTTAGCTAGGACCAAGGACATCCAAGAATGGAATAAGGTAATATTAGGTGTATTGTGTTGATTTTTCTTGGCGTTGATAACTTTTTTCACTGACTTCATACAGGTTTATGAGCAGTCTGTCTCTGCTGTCTGCCAACTTGATTGGCCAAAGGATCGATTATTGGTTCAGGTTCTTGATGATTCTGATGACGAAAGCATCCAGTATTTGATTAAAGCAGAGGTTGCCAAGTGGAACCAAAAGGGTGTTAACATAATTTATCGGCACCGCTTGGTAAGAACTGGTTACAAGGCTGGGAATCTCAAGTCTGCAATGAGCTGCGAGTATGTACAGGCCTATGAGTTTGTTGCAATATTTGATGCTGATTTTCAACCTAACCCTGATTTTCTAAAGCAAACTGTGCCACATTTCAAGGTTAACACAAACAAACCAGAATCCTTTTTTGGTTTAAGTTCTCATCTATTATCAGCTTATAACGCTTTTACCTTGTATATCTCACTTGTCTTGCAGGACAATCCTGATTTAGGGTTAGTTCAGGCTAGATGGACATTTGTCAACAAGGATGAGAATTTGTTAACTCGTCTCCAGAACATTAACTTATGTTTCCACTTTGAAGTTGAGCAGCAAGTTAATGGTGTATTTTTAAATTTCTTTGGTTTTAATGGAACTGCTGGAGTGTGGAGAATTAAAGCTCTTGAGGAATCTGGAGGTTGGCTTGAAAGGACAACTGTAGAGGACATGGACATAGCTGTTCGTGCACATCTCAATGGTTGGAAATTCATCTTCCTTAATGACGTAAAGGTACAACCCCATTTTATGCTAATTTGATTTCTTTTTGCTTGTATCGACTTTCATTTATTTCTGTTTTCTTATTTTCACCCTGGCATGTCATACTTGCATCATTTAAACTAAATATCGCATTTAGTTGACTTGGATCAGTCTGTTTTTCAATAAAAAATTTCATTTCATGAATAATAGCTACAAATTATCAAATTTAAGCACATAACCCCTTGGTGAAAAATGAGATGAAAAAGAAGGCATGTAATAAAAAATTTTTCTGATGGAAGATTCAGGGAATGTTCTGACAGCTGTCCATTACTGTGTAAAACTTTTTAGGTCCTTTGTGAAGTCCCCGAGTCGTATGAAGCATACAGGAAGCAGCAACACCGCTGGCATTCAGGACCTATGCACCTCTTCCGCTTATGCCTTCCAGCCATCATAACTTCCAAGGTACATTGTTAAACAACTTTCAATCTTTGGATTATACATTGTTTACTGAAACACTTTTAATGCTGTAATTCTGCAGATAGCTATATGGAAAAAGGCAAATTTAATACTGCTATTCTTTCTATTGAGGAAGCTTATCCTTCCTTTCTACTCGTTCACATTGTTTTGCATAATTCTTCCTCTAACCATGTTTGTTCCAGAGGCCGAGCTTCCTGTTTGGGTTATTTGTTACGTACCTGTTTTTATGTCATTCCTCAATATTCTTCCATCCCCCAAATCGTTCCCTTTCATTGTCCCTTATCTTCTATTTGAAAACACCATGTCTGTGACCAAATTCAATGCAATGGTATCTGGATTATTCCAGTTGGGTAGCTCCTATGAGTGGGTTGTGACCAAAAAGGCTGGCAGGTCATCAGAATCTGACTTACTGGCTTCTGCTGAGAGGGAATCGAAGATAATGAACCAACTGCAAATTCAGAGAGGAGCTTCAGAAAGTGAACTCGCTGAATTAAACCGATTGAAGGAACAGAAAGAGACGACTCCTGTACCTGTTAAGAGGGTCAATAAGATATACAGGAAAGAGCTCACTCTGGCATTCCTCCTGCTTACAGCTTCGGTTAGGAGCCTGTTATCGGCACAAGGAGTACATTTCTACTTCCTCCTCTTCCAGGGGTTGACTTTTCTCCTAGTCGGTCTAGATTTAATAGGAGAGCAGATGAGCTAATGCTGCATGGAAGCTTGAAAGAAAGCAAAATGTGCTAAGACTCTCTCCATTTCCACCGACAAAAGCTGGTTTCTGGCCGTGCAGTCGAAGTTTTTCTCCTCAGGAAATGGTTTAAGGGTACCATCCTGGTGCTCAATAACCAAAGTTTCATTCTCTACGTCAGCATTGAATGCGGAATTGAAGGTTTTTATTCGTCAGTAACACTACTTTCTGTATTCACAGTTTCTATCTACTTCTAATATCTTTATATATATATATATATATATTTCACATTGGATAGTGGTCATTGTATTTTTAGGGGTTGAACCATTTGTTATTATTGTTGTTAGACTTATAGGTAGATTTTGTACTTCAGTGTTCATGTTTCACCCTGATTCTTGATTGTGTGGTTTGGCAATAAAGATTCAAGCCATATTGTATTTGTAAAAGCTTGGAAAGCTTGCTTGATGTCCTTTGTGGCTCTCAGAGTCCAAATTTACTATGAGATAATGTAAAAAACATCTAATATTTGTACATTGCGTTCTATCTAATATATAACAAATAATTCCTTTTCCCCCAATGTGTCTTTGCAATTTGTTCATATTTGGCATGTGTGAGAATGTGATTCAATAATGTTGGAAGTGTCGGTGAGCAAAAGGAGATGAACCAAACGTGGTGGTGGTTGCGGGTGGTTCGTGTGTTCATCACATTCGCATTAAAGAAGGTTGACCTGGCTGGGGACCATGAGATCTTTAGTGGACATATGCTGATTCTGGTTGTTTTACAAATACTGTGGTTGCGTTTGTGTTCCCTGGAGCTTGAGACAAACTTGATTCTGGACGTGATTTTTCTTCCATGGTCCACTCCTCTAAGATCTGAGATATAAAAGAATCAAAAAGCCCCCCCCCCCCCATGTAGAGGTGAAACCCCTAAAACACCATATGTAACATGAACACCACACTATTGCATAAAATCTATGATCTTATATGATACAATTTATTGATATATCAAATTTTATATAAATATAAAACACCTTTAAAAACTCAAAATAATACATAAACATGGTATGAATACATGAATCGTGGAGACCATTAATTTGGTTTTAGTCAGTGGTCCTTGAGTTTGAGGGCAAGAGCTCTTAGAAACTGTTTTTTTTTTTTTTTTGGGGTATTATAAAGAAAACACATGTACATCTTTTGTCAAATGGCTGCCATGTGGGGGCTGCTAATCATGTTAATCACACTAATGTCATTTTCTTTCTTAATTATTTTGAATCAGTCAAAATACTTTGTTTGATTTGAAAGGGATATTTCTACCATCAACTATTTGCTATCTATTCTCTTTGTATTAATTCAATTAAGTGTAAAAATTTACAAGTGTTACACTGACCTTACTGGAAACAACGTGAGACACATTCAGGATGAAGTATAATTGAGTGAGAGTTTCTCTAGTTTTGATTTGGCAAAGGGTCCAAAGAAATTTTGTTGGAAATATTTTATTTAATTTGACAAATGAACAAAATTTGAGAACTATAATTATAGTTACAACTATTATTTTAAAGACTCTGATGACAGCCAAAAATAAATTTCACATGCCTTCAAAGAAGTCTTTTGATGGCAAACTAATCACCTCTCTGCTTTATTCCTGGTAATGGTAACCTGTTTACTCCAAGGAGAAAATTCAAACTATTGCTCCGTTGCTCCGAGTTACTGGATGACATGGTACGCAAAGCTTCAGCAATCTCCGAGAAGGCAGGCCTAGAGTCGGTATCAACCAGCACCATTCTCTACAGGTTGGATCAGTCCAACTAGGTGTAAATGGAGTGCCTTAACAATGAAGAACAACGTTTACATCCCAACCTTCTATGTTTAAGAACTACAAGCTACTTGACAGAATTGATTTGTGAAAGAAATACCAAATAAAGTTTACCAGTATCTCAAACATCATTTAGTGCTAATTTTCTTTTGTTAATGAAGTTTCTGTTCGGTCGCAGCGGCTGCTGGAGTAGCTTATTTTATAGTTGCAGACATGACTGTTTTGGCTATGGTATGGAAGAACAACTTCAGGCATGCCCCTAACATTGAGGCATGAATTTGAATTGATCTGGCTTGTAGCCTTGTACTCCTTAATCAGTACTATTGTTCACTCAGCTAGGAAAAAAGGATCCAAAGAAGGGGTGGGAGAGAATGAAATTTGTATTCTAAGAAGCCATTGTTCCAGTTCTTATGTAATATGTTGTCTATATTTATAAATAAATGTTGGTTTTCATTTACATGGAGAAGAGACTTAGTCACCAAGAAAACCGAGTGAGTCAATCTGGAGTGTATGTAATGTGTTTTACAAGTGGCATTAACAAATTTATACACTTGGATTTGGATGTGCCAAATAAATTCTTCCCAAATACTGCAAGTTGATAATGTTTCACCAGTAGTCGTTGCATGAGCAGGAACCATCTTTGAAATGGTGGAAGCGGTTTCTGTCTCTAGCAATAATTTCTCTGTTGAAGATCTTTGATATCAGCTTTGTAGCCGAATGGCAATTTCCACATACCCTAAGATTTTTTACAATTCTTATTGTTGTCCCAGGCTTTGTGCTGATCAATCCAAAAGCAATTGCTAACTTCTCACTATGATGACTCAAGGCCCCTCCCTTCCATTCTTCATCCATGTCCTGAAGCACCTCGGATGTATCAGGTACAAATCCAGCCTTCTCCAAAAGCGTGTCGACTTCATTCAACATGTCATAAATTTCTTTGCAGCGAGGATGCACTTTGTCACTGACGAGGAACTCATGAACAACTCTGTCAACCTCAATAGAGCTGCAACCAGGAACTTTCTTCATTCCCTTGTTATTTAGCAAGGTTCTTATTCGAGCTACATCATCCCATCTACCAGCTCCTGCATAGATATTTGACAAGAGAACATAAACCCCAGGGTTTTCAGGCTCCAACTCAAAAAGATGCTTGGCCACGGATTCACCTAACTCAACGTGTTTATGGACTCTACAAGCTCCAAGCAAAGAACCCCAGATTGCACCATCTGGTTTCATTTCCATATTCTGGATCAAAGATTCTGCTTCATCAAACAAGCCAGCTCGTCCCAGAAGATTCACCATGCATCCATAATGTTGCAAGTCGGGTGAAATTGCATAATCTTGGACCATTGAACTAAAATACTGACGTCCAAGATCAAGCAAACCAGCATGACTACAAGCAGATAACACGCCGACGAATGTGATATTATCAGGTTTGTATCCTTCGTTGGTCATCCGTGAGAAAAGCTCAAGGGCCTTCTCTGCCAGCCCATGCATAGCTAGTCCAGATATCATCGCATTCCAAGAAGCCAAACTTCTGTGTTTCATACTATTAAAGACTTGTTGTGCTGCTTCTATACTTCCACACTTGGCATACATATCGATAAGACTCGTCCAAATAGAGATATTATCTGAATACTGAAAATTCTTGTCTATATAAGCATGAATCCATTTGCCAAGATCAAGAGCACCAAGGCTAGCACAAGCAGGAAGAATGCTTAAGAAAGTGACATCGGTCGGCTCTATATTTGTTTGTAGCATTCGCTGAAAAAGCCCTAAGGCTTCTTTATGGCACCTCATATGTGTATAACCACCAATCATCACATTCCATGAAATCACATCCCTTTGCACTAAACCCTCGAACAAATCCGAAGCTGTGTCCAAGTCACCACACTTAGAATACATATCAATAAGTGCATTGACAATATGAATATTAAAACCAAGTCCATGATCATCAATCCAAGACCTAACCCATTTCCCCATTTCGAGAGAACCCGACTGAGCACAACCTGAAAGGACCGTCACCAATGTGCTTTCATTAGGAACAACATTTGCTTCAATCATCTCTTTGAAAAAGGCCAATGCGTCTTCGTACCGACCAGCTTGAACATACCCTGCCATCATCGCATTCCAGGACACTACATCTCGCACAGGAATTTCGTCGAAAAGTTCACGAGCACTTTCCATATAACCAATGGAAATGTACCCCGTTATCAACGCTGTATAAGACACTGCATCTCTTAGAGGACTTTTATCAAACACCAAGCGCGCATTACCCAGTTGGCTAGTTTGGGCGTACATGTTAATAAGGGAAGTGTGAACAAACGCATCAGAGTCAAGTCCAAGCTTCAAAACTTGTCCATGAACCTGTTTGCCTACCTGGGTACTATCCATTTTGGCGCATGATTTCAAAACGAAAGGAAAAGTATAAGAATTCGGGAGAATACCAGACCAAATCATTTTAACATAGAATTCCATGGCGAGTTCGGGGGTTGAACTCAATGAAAGCCCTCTAATCATAGTATTCCAAATAACTTGATTTGGTTCATCAATGGAGTGAAAGAGCAAAAGGGCATAAGGCAAGTCACCGAAAGGAGAAACGGCGCAGAACTCAATGAGTTTGCTGAGAGCAAACTGGGTGTGGTGAAGGCCAGTTTTGATGATGTGGGAGTGCACTTGTTTGAGGGTTTGGATGGTTTTGCATTTGGAGAGGAGGGAGAGAGATGGGTGGCTTTGGAGGAGCTTGTAAGGAGGGTCTGAAGCAGGGAGGAGATGGAGAGGGAAAGTAGATACGGGGACTGAAGTTGACGGTAACGCCATTTGTCTACTTTCGAGGGATAAGAGTTGGAGGATTTTTCGAAGTTCAGTCGGTCGTTAAAATTTAGACAACCCAAAAAATATTCGCCGTTGCCGGGGATCGAACCCGGGTCGCCCGCGTGACAGGCGGGAATACTCACCACTATACTACAACGACCAAGTTGCTAATCAAGTCATTGTTACTTATTTATATCATGTATTTAAGTAAAATAGATAATTCTTGTATTTATTTACCCAAAAAGAAGTCGTTCACTACTCCATTCTAAAACCAGAAAAACATGAACCAGGACAAAATATAATCAACCTATCTCTTTTAGTTTATACCTCAAACACTACACGATTGTATATTAACAAAATCAATCATCATTACCTTTATACCAGGGAAAGTAAGAAAATTTTGTTGGGCTGAAATTAAATTGATAATTTTTATGATACTAAAAGTACAATTTTACTATTTTACTTGTATCTTTATAATTTTTAAAAGATTAAATTAAATTTTTATTATTTTTAGAGGATTACAATATAAATTTTTTCTTATTAATTTAAAATTTTAAAAAGTTTAAATGAAAATTGCCGGCTAGCTACCCTTGGATTATACCCCATAACTTCAGCTATACAATTACTTTTTTTTAAGTAACTTTTTTCTTTTTTTTTAATAATTTTTTAAAGATAACTTTAAATAACGGGTAATTTATCAGAATATACCAATTTTATAGAAAAATTTACGGAAAAAGACCTACTAAAGAATTATTTACCGGAAAGGGTCATTTTTCCCGAAAACGCATCCACGTCAGCGCGTTTTCAGGGGATGTAGCAGAAAAGCGCGTACACGAGGGAGCGCTTTGTGCCACATCAGCCAAAATCGCGCCCTTGAGGGCGCGCTTTGCTGATGTGGCAAAAGCGCTCCCTCATGGACGCGCTTTTGCCCGCTCCAACGGTAAAAAAAAAATTCTATAAAAACCCCCAACCCTTTCATTTTTTTCACACAAAGGTCCTTACTCATTCACACAAAGTTCCTCTCAAATATAGTCCTTTAATTTTTACAAAAAAAAACCCTGTTTAAAAGTTTTTTAAAATATTTTTTTGTTAAATTTAAAAATATTCAATCGTATTAGCAATGGCCGGAGAATTAATCCGTCTCGACAATAAACACATCTTCGGCGATCAAATAACAATGGTATGTTATAATTTTAATTTTTCAATACTATTTAATATTTTTTAGGTTTATGCAATTTTAATTAATTTTTATTTTATAATTTTTAAAACAGTCTGTAGATCGGGTGTTGTAATGATATATTCACAATATGCCTAGTCCGCCATCGCCGTTGATCAAGAATTACCTGCGGGAAGAGAGTTTTTGGCACGTGGTCACGATAGGCCGGGGGTGCAAGTTAGACCGAAGCTAATCAGTGCATTGATAGAGAGGTGGAGACCCGAGATGCACACTTTCCATCTTCCATGCGAAGAGTGTACTATCACTCTGAAAGACGTGCATTTGCAATTGGGATTGCTGGTGGATGGGTACGTAGTCACCGGGTCCGCAACTTCTGGTGATTGGGGAGTCGTATGCTACGAGCTTTTGGGTGTTATTCCGGATAACATTTACGGAGGTTGGGTCGAGATGGGCTGGTTACGGGACACATTCCCGGAGCCGGATAACGATTCAACCAAAATAGAAAGAATACGATATGCTCGGGCATACATTCTTGAGATGATTAGAGGCTATCTGATGCCGGACTTGTTACGAAACCTCGTACATCTGAGATGGCTGCTGAAACTAGTTGATTTTAGAGCAGCCGGTGAATTGAGTTGGGGGTCTGCCGTGCTAGCAAAATTGTATCGGGAGATGTGCGGGGCGACGCGGCCGAATAAAGAGAAAATCGGAGGTTGCCTATCACTACTGCAATCATGGGCACGGTTTCGATTTTCATTTTTACGTCCTCGAGTCGACCACCAATATACATTCCCACTCATAACGAGGTAAATTTAATATTAGATTTTACAATTATTACGTAGATTTAAAATATAATTGTATGCTAAAAATTTATTTTATTAGGTGGAACCATTTGGCGAGTTATGTTGGAATACCTACATCGCTTAAAGATATACGGCTTCTATTAGAGCAACGGTCGGAAGCACAAGTAAGTATTAAATAAAATATATTTTCGTAATAAAATAGTCGTTTCTTATTTAGTATTTAGTATGTAGTATTTAGTATTTAGTATTTAGTATATAACTAATATTTTTTTATCATGTTAATATAGTTTGAATGGACACCATACGAGGATCCGTCAATTCGAGCAGTAATTCCGGAAGAGTTTTTTCAAAATCCGAACATTTGGCATGTGAAGGTGCCATTGGTCAATTATGCCACTGTGGAGATGCACTAGTCAGATCGGGTTCTGCGTCAATTTAGATTCCGACAACCGATTCCCGTGGCACCTGAGGTGCTCGATGATGAGCACAAAGTCGACTTACGGCAGCTGTATACGGATTGGCCAAGATTTTGGTTAGTGTATATCGAATTGTGGGAGAACCGATATGATTATATACCTACTCGGGAACCGATCATCATTCCTGAGTTAGCGTACGTGCCGGAATACATGCCATGGTTTAGGATACATGGCAAGCCGTATTTATTGTCAGAAGAGGAGAGGCGACGGCAACTTAATGAACAAAGGGAACGACGAGACCCTTTAAATCTAAGGAGAAGGGGTGATGAGACGGAACCATCAATAGCGCCAACATAACCATCGAGCCCATCAACAGCGCCCACACAGTCACTGGGCCCAACACTTCAGTCGATGACACCCACATCACAGCCTTTTCAGATTATGCCATGTGCGTACCCTAGCCCTTATATGTATCCTAACCCTTATATGTTTCCTTTTCCCAGTCCCATGGCAGGTTGGAATGTATGGCCCGGTTCGAGTCCGTTCCCGACTACTCCGACTGGCCAGCCGATCTATAGGCCGCCGTCGCATGAAGAATCGCACGAGGCGCCGTCGGGGAGCTCTTCTGCGATGCAAACACCTCCTCAGTCAATATTTTATCAATGTGGGATTATCCTCCCAACACCCACAACTAGACCCCCTGCCGGAGGAACCAGATTCCCCGCCTAAGGTTCCACAACCCTCGCCGGAAGCTAGAAGAAGGAGGAATCCAGCACGTAATCGTCGACCACCCCCATGTGGCACTGATTCCGATCGGCACCAACATTGATTGCGACCGTCATTATTTTATTTTTATTATAATTTATTTTTATATATTTAATAAAATAAAAATTGTATTTTTATTTTTTATTTTTTGTAATTTATTTTTTGTATATTTAATAAAATAAAAGTTGTTTTTTATTTTTTATTGTAATTTATTTTTTATATATTTAATAAAATAAAAGTTTTTTATTTTTTATTGTAATTTATTTTTTTAATAAAATAAAAGTTGTTTTTATTTTTTATTATAATTTATTTTTTGTATATTTAATAAAATAAAAGTTTTTTTATTTTTTAATTATAATTTAATTTTTATATCTTTAATAAATAAATTTTTTTAATTTAATTTATTTTTTATAACCTAAAAAATAAAAGTTTTTTTTTATTTTTTATTGTAATTTATTTTTAATTTTTATATCTAGAAACTAATAAGAAATGGATGAATTAGGACTAAATTGAATAAGTGAAAAAGTATGAGAGGTTAATTTATAATTTTATCAAATGAATGTTGATCTAATGTATGAATTTTGAAGGATTGTAAGGGGCAAAATAATCATTTAGTAAGAAAGATAATTTTGAAGAATAATGATGATGGTGATATTTTAGATTAATTGAACAACTTTTTTTTTTGTTTTGCAACTTAGTCCTTCTACAAAAGTTCACCATTTTTATCAAGAAATTAAAAGAATTTCCATAGCCACCAAGAGATAAAAATGATAAGGAGACTATCAACTATTCCGATTTGGACACGAACGAGATGTATGACCTGGGTTCCTACACCATCCGCATAACTTCCGTTGGTTGGTCGTTTATCGGATATCCATATTGTTGCGTATTCTAGTCGAGCAAGGTCGACCCTTTGGTTTGCGACGTAGTTCCCTATCCGGTATACAGAGCAATCGATAGAGACGACCACTTACGTTCATCTCGGACTGGTGGGAATACGTGTCTCCACACGTTGTACATGTATTCTATTTTATACACTTCGTCGACATAGCTCATGGGATCCAGACGGAGATTCTGAGAAGCCGTAAGTACATGAGCGCATGGATAACGAAGTGCATCAAATATCTCATAGTCGCAAGTGTAACATCCCGAAATAGGGCCTAAACGGAATAGTGGTTGCGAAACCACAAATCCGAGTCAGTAAAATATTTTAATATTATTTTCTGTGCCGTTGTTATATGATTGAGCATGTGTTGAAGTTTCGTGAGCTAATTTATCTGTCTGTGTGTTTAATTTGATAAAAGGATTGAATTGCATCAAATGCAAAATTAGTGTGCTTTATGAAAAGATGTCTATTTGTTATGTCTTCTTAAGTGTGAGGACTTATGTGGCAATTAAGCCAACTATATGGCTAGTGGACGGCATTGAATGATGAAATGCATAATTATATGTTTTTTTTTATATTAAAAACATTAGTAGAAATTTTATATTATATTAATATGTTATATTATAATAAAAGAAACATGAGTGGATGGTTTTCATTTTACCATCTGCTTGCCGAAACTCAAAGAGAGAAAAAGAAAACTTTGAAGCTTTGTATCTTTTGCATTTCTAAGCTTAAATTCAAGGTTAGTTTTTGATCCGTTTTCGATAATTTTTACGTTTTTGATATCGTTGCTTTGAGTGCTACAAAACCCATGTTTGAATTTTGAATTTTGATGAATATTTTGAGTTATGCCATTGATGAGAACTTGTGATTTTTGTTCTTTGATGGTAGAAAATAAAAGATATGTGTTAGATTAACAAGTTTTGTCTTTGGGTTTTTTTTGATGAATTTAAGTAGTTTGGGCTAATTAGTAAAAGTTATAAATTGGTCATAAGTGTGTGAATTAGTGAGAATTTAAAGTCGCTATAGAAGGGAAAAATGTTCAGCATGTTATAAAATATAAGAATAAGGGCTGAAGTTTAATTTTCGAGCATAGGGGCAAAATTGTAAATATGTAAAAGTTTAGGGGCAAAATTGGAATTTTTCCAAAGTTAGAGTTAAGGACTGTTTTAGTAAATGTGAGTATTAAATAAGCTAAATTTGCTATTATAGATCAAGAAGAACGAAATCCAGAGTTAGATCGGGGAAAGAAAAAGATAGTGGACTAAATCGATATAGTTTATCGATTTTGTTTCGAGGTAAGTTTGCAGTAAATAAATGCAATATTCTGTTATTTTACATTTAATATTATTAAATTCCAGCATTTACATATTTATTCTGTAAATTTATTATTTAAAGACTCAAGTATGAATTGACGGAAAAGTTATCTCAGAAAGTTCCGGTTGAATCTTAGGAATGTGTAGGATACAAATGTCATGACATTAGGGTTTAAGGAAATCATGTAAGACCATGTCAAGGCATGGCATTGATAAGTTACTATAAGGCAAAGGTCCCATGTAAGACCATGCCAAGGCATGGCATTGGTGAGTTCATAAGGCAAGGATACCACGTAAGACCATGTCAAGACATGGCAATAGTTAAGTTTCATAAGGAAAGGTACCCGCGTATCCTTTGTATTCCAAGTGGTTCAACGGGAAAATTCAAAGAGTATACCAAAGTAAAGGTAAGACAGGTTCAAGCTTAAAAAGTAAGGTAAGACAAATTCATGTTAAAAGGTACAGGTAAGAATACAAGTTTAAGTATATTGAGTTAAAAGCTTAAGTGATCTTGATAAGAAAAGCATAAGATAATTCATTAAGAATGTTGTCATCTATTTACATGTAAACTTACTAAGCTTTATGCTTATTCCCATTCTTTATTTTTTTTTATAGTATTACAAGCCAACTCGGGGATCGAAAGGATGTCGGAGATCGTTACACACTATCAAAGGATTATATTGGTATTTTGTGACTCGAACGTTTTAAGTTATGGCATGTATAGGGACTTAGCCATTTTGTGTGTATGACCTTATGATATGGCTTAATATTGGCTTGTAAATGCTTGGTAATGATTAGCCATTAAAATGGTTAATTAAGAACATGTTTTGGATGTTATTAAATGCCTAGTTGATAGTTATTTTAAAGAAATTATGTAATTATATGCGGGGGAATAGTTGGACAGCAGTAGTGACGTGATTTTGAAAAATCACCAAAAATAGTAGAAATTGAATTAGGTTGTGCATGAGATATAGAATTAAAGCTTATTGAGTCTATTTTTATATAAAGAAAACGATGTAGGAAAAAGAGTTGTATATTATGAGATAATTGATTTTAGTGAAGAGGGGTCAGAACTGTCAAACTGTGTAATAGGGGAGACTTTAACTAATAAACTGTACTAATTGGCCACACCAAAAGTGTACTAATTTACGGATTTAGATTTCGAGTTTTGTAACTCAAGTTATAATTAATTTAGTGAACATGACGTAGACAGACAGTTTCAATTTTTATGCCCAGAACTAGTAAGTTACGTCTAGTAATACCTCGTGCTCGACTCCGGTAACGGTTTCGGGTAAGGGGTGTTACATTTATTGGTATCAGAGCAAGATTTTAGTCGGTTCTCGGAATATTCAGTATGAGTAAGAGTCTAACTATACATGCCATACTTATATTTTGATAGTGTGACGATTCCTGACAATTTTAAAAATGTTTTTCTTTTATAGTTATGGATCCCGAATGAGATGGTGCAGATGATGTAGAGAGTAATGCGCCCGCTCCCACTGAAGGGACGGTGCCACTAGATAGTCGTGAAAGGCCCGTTACAGTTAGTCAGGGAGGAGGGGCTCGAGAAGCCTTCTTCCAAGCTATGAATGGTTTGCTGAGTTCGTTCGTACGAACCCGGCCGTTAGACCTCCACCCCCTCATGATCCACAGACTACCCATGTAGCTTCCTCAGTTATAAATACCGTTAGAAGAGAGAAACCACCCGTTGACAAGATCAGAAAACAAGGGGCTGAAGAGTTTCGGGCTACCAAAGATGATGATGCAGAGAAAGCTGAATTTTGGCTCGAGAACACTATCAGAGTCTTTGATGAGTTATCCTGCACACCGGAAGAATGTATTAAATGTGTGGTGTCACTTCTTAGACATTCGGCCTACCAGTGGTGAAAGACACTTGTGTCAGTAGTACCGAACGAAAGAGTTACTTGGGATTTCTTTCAGGAGGAGTTCCGTAAGAAGTACATCAGTCAGAGGTTTATTGACCAGAAAAGAAAAGAGTTCCTTGAGTTAAAACAGGGTAAGATGACTGTGATCGACTATGAACGTGAATTTATCCGACTCAGCAATTATGCTCGAGAGTGTGTGTCTACAGAGGCTATCATGTGCAAAAGATTTGAGGATGGGCTCAATGATGATATCCGACTGTCAGTTGGTGTTTTAGAGATAAAAGAGTTTGTTGTTTTAGTTGAACGAGCCTGTAAGGCAGAAGAGTTATTAAAAAGAAAGGGTAAAGCTGAAATTGATATACAAGACACGAAGAAAAGACAGATGAGCAAGTCATTTCAGTCTACATCCAAGAGGCCTAGAGAGTTTTCTACGAGATCTAATTTTTCAACCGGGTATTCTAACCGAAACAGAGGTGGAAGATTTATAGATTCAAAAGCTCAAACCACTTCGATTGCGAGTGTTGGCAGTATTCAGCCTGATAGACCCGAGTGTCCTCAATGTGGTCGACGTCATCTAGGTCAATGTCGAGCAACTGAGATTGGTTGTTTTCGATGTGGTGCACCGGATCATTTCATTCAGGAGTGTCCCGAGATGGTTAAAAAAGAAGTAATACCGAGTGCAAGATCAAGTAATGCCCCCGTTAGAGGCAGATCTCAGAGAAATTCGGGAGTAGGGGCAGGTAGAGGTACATTTAGAGATACAACAACAAGATCAGATGTTAGAGCACCTACAAGGACTTATGCTACCCGTGCTCGTGAAGAGGTATCTTTCCCCGACGTAATTACGGGTACATTTTCTCTTCATGATGTTAATGTTATTGCTTTGATTGATCCGGGTTCAACCCATTCCTATGTTTGCATGAAATTAATGCCTAGTATGAACATGCCCATAGAGTTTACGGAATTTATGATTAAAGTATCGAACCCATTAGGTCAGCATGTGTTAGTAAACAAAGTATGTAAAAAATGCCCTTTGATGATTAGAGGTTACTGTTTTCCGGTTGATCTCATGCTATTGCCATTTGATGAGTTTGATGTGATTCTTGGTATGGATTGGTTAACTGCACATGATGTGATAGTGAATTGTGGAAAGAGATTTATTGAGTTAAAATGTGAAAATGGTGAGTTCCTTCGGGTTAATTCAGATGAGTCAGATAGTTCAATTTCCATGATTTCTGTTATGTCTGCTCAGAAATGTTTAAGGAAAGGATGTGAAGTTTATCTTGCTTTTGTGTTGAATACTAAATACCCAGAGTTGAAAATTGAATCAGTGCTTGTGGTAAATGAGTTTCCTGATGTGTTTCCGGAAGAACTACCAGGTTTGCCTCATATCAGAGAAGTTGAGTTTGGTATTGAATTAATTCCAGGTACCACACCTATTTCTATTGCTCCTTATAGAATGGCTTCAATAGAATTGAAAGAATTGAAAGCTCAGTTACAGGAATTAACTGATAAAGGCTTTGTAAGACCTAGTTATTCACCATGGGGCGCGCCAGTGTTATTTGTGAAAAAGAAAGACGGTTCCATGAGATTGTGCATAGACTATCGACAGCTTAACAAGGTAACCATCAAGAACAAATATCCATTACCTAGAATAGATGATTTGTTTGATCAATTGAAGGGAGCCACTCTGTTCTCTAAGATAGATTTGAGATCCGGATACTATCAGTTGCGAGTTAAAGAGTCAGATGTTCCAAAGACTGCTTTTAGAACTAGGTATGGTCACTATGAGTTTCTTGTGATGCCATTTGGCTTAACTAATGCTCCTGCTATTTTCATGGATTTAATGAACCGAATTTTAGACCTTATTTGGACAAGTTTGTAGTCGTGTTCATTGATGACATTTTGATATATTCTCATGATGAGACTGAGCATGCAGAGCATTTGAGAACAGTTTTACAGATTTTGAGAAATAATCAGCTTTATGCCAAGTTTAGCAAAAGTGAGCTCTGGTTACAGGAAGTTTGTTTTCTTGGACATATTGTCTCAGGTGAAGGTATTAGAGTTGATCCGAGTAAGATTTCAGCAATTGTTGATTGGAAGCCTCCTAGAAATGTATCAGAGGTCAGAAGTTTTCTTGGTCTTGCCGGTTATTATAGACGATTTGTAGAGGGATTTTCCAAGATAGCTACTCCATTGACAAGATTGTTACAGAAAGCTGTCAAGTTTGAATGGACTGAGAAGTGTCAACAGAGTTTCGACAAGTTGAAAGTATTGTTGACTAAAGCTCCTGTTTTAGTACAACCAGAATCTGATAAAGAGTTTGTGATTTACAGTGATGCATCCTTGAATGGAATAGGCTGTGTACTTATGCAGGAAGGAAAGGTAATTGCTTATGCCTCTAGACAGTTAAAGCTACATGAGAAAAACTATCCGACACATGATTTAGAGCTAGCTGCTACTGTATTTGCATTGAAAATCTGGAGACATCACTTATATGATGAGAAATGCCGAATATTCACTGATCACAAAAGTTTGAAGTACTTGATGACTCAGAAAGATCTGAACTTGAGGCAAAGAAGATGGCTAGAGTTGATTAAAGATTATGAGCTAGTGATCGATTATCACCCGGGTAAGGCAAATGTTGTTGCTGATGCTTTGAGTAGAAAATCGTTATTTGTATTGAGAGCTTTGTACACTAGTTTGGCATTATCAGATGATTGTTCTATTTTAACTGAGTTGAGAGCTAAATCGACGTTTCTTGAAGAAATTTGTGAAGCTCAGAAGGATGACAGTGAGTTGCAAGCCAAAACAGTTCAGTGCGAGTCAGGTGTAGAGTCTGATTTTCAGATCGATTCTGACGGTTGTTTGTTGTTCAGAGACAGAGTATGTGTACCAAAGAATGATGAGCTTATTAGAAAAATCTTACAGGAAGCACATAACAGTTCTTTGTTTATTCACCCAGGTAGTACAAAGATGTATAATGATTTGAAGAAAATGTATTGGTGGACAGGAATGAAAAGAGATATATCAGAGTTTGTTTCTAGATGCTTGATCTGCCAGCAGGTAAAAGCCGAACATCAGGTACCTTCAGGTTTATTGCAGCCTGTATTAGTTCCCGAGTGGAAATGGGATCGAGTTACTATGGATTTTGTGACAGGATTGCCTTCGACACCGAGAAAGAAAGATGCAGTATAGGTTGTGATTGATAAGTTAACAAAGTCGGCTCATTTTATCCCAGTTCGTATGGATTATTCACTTGACAAGTTGGCCGAGTTATATATTACAGAGATTGTGAGACTACATGGAGTACCGTTATCGATTATCTCAGATAGAGATCCGAGATTTACCTCACGGTTTTGGAAGAAATTGCAGGAAGCTTTAGGTACAAAGTTGAGTTTTAGTACAGCTTTGCATCCTCAGACTGATGGTCAATCAGAGAGAGTAATTCAGGTACTTGAAGATATGCTTAGATGTTGTGTATTAGAATTTCAAGGTAGTTGGGAGAAATATTAACCATTAATAGAGTTTACTTATAATAATAGTTATCAATCGAGTTTGAAGATGGCACCTTATGAAGCTTTGTATGGACGTAAATGTCGCACATCTTTGTATTGGACAGAGCTTAAGGAAAATCAGATTTACGGGGTTGATCTAGTCAAGGAAACAGAAGAAAAAGTAAAAGTCATCAGAGATTGCTTGAAAGCAGCTTCAGATAGACAGAAATCCTATGCAGATTTGAAAAGAAAAGATATTGAATTTCAAGTTGGTGATAGGGTATTCTTGAAAGTATCCCCGTGGAAAAAAGTTCTCAGATTTGGCAAGAAAGGCAAATTAAGTCCCCGTTTTATTGGACCGTTTGAGGTGATCGAGAGAGTTGGGCCATTGGCATATCGATTGGCTTTGCCAACTAAGTTAGAGAAGATTCATAATGTGTTTCATGTGTCTATGCTACGTCGTTATCGTTCAGATCTATCGCATGTGATTTCGCAAAGAGAGGTTGAGATTCAGCCAGATATGACTTACGGGGAGGAACCGATAAAAATTCTAGCTCGAGAGGTTAAGCAATTAAGGAATAAAAGTATTGCACTTGTAAAAGTATTATGGAATAGGCATGGAATAGAAGAGACTACATGGGAGCCCGAAGAGACTATGCGAAAACAGTACCCAAATCTCTTTACAGGTAAGATTTTCGGGGACGAAAATCCCTAAAGGGGGGAGAAATGTAACATCCCGAAATAGGGCCTAAACGGAATAGTGGTTGCGAAACCACAAATCCGAGTCAGTAAAATATTTTAAATTATTTTCTGTGCCGTTGTTATATGATTGAGCATGTGTTGAAGTTTCGTGAGCTAATTTATCTGTCTGTGTGTTTAATTTGATAAAAGGATTGAATTGCATCAAATGCAAAATTAGTGTGCTTTATGAAAAGATGTCTATTTGTTATGTCTTCTTAAGTGTGAGGACTTATGTGGCAATTAAGCCAACTATATGGCTAGTGGACGGCATTGAATGATGAAATGCATAATTATATGTTTTTTTTTATATTAAAAACATTAGTAGAAATTTTATATTATATTAATATGTTATGTTATAATAAAAGAAACATGAGTGGATGGTTTTCATTTTACCATCTGCTTGCCGAAACTCAAAGAGAGAAAAAGAAAACTTTGAAGCTTTGTATCTTTTGCATTTCTAAGCTTAAATTCAAGGTTAGTTTTTGATCCGTTTTCGATAATTTTTACGTTTTTGAGATCGTTGCTTTGAGTGCTACAAAACCCATGTTTGAATTTTAAATTTTGATGAATATTTTGAGTTATGCCATTGATGAGAACTTGTGATTTTTGTTATTTGATGGTAGAAAATAAAAGATATGTGTTAGATTAACAAGTTTTGTCTTTGGGTTTTTTTTTTGATGAATTTAAGTAGTTTGGGCTGATTAGTAAAAGTTATAAATTGGTCATAAGTGTGTGAATTAGCGAGAATTTAAAGCTGCTATAGAAGGGAAAAATGTTCAGCATGTTATAAAATATAAGAATAAGGGCTGAAGTTTAATTTTCGAGCCTAGGGGCAAAATCATAAATATGTAAAAGTTTAGGGGCAAAATTGGAATTTTTCCAAAGTTAGAGTTAAGGGCTGTTTTAGTAAATGTGAGTATTAAATAAGCTAAATTTGCTATTATAGATCAAGAAGAACGAAATCCAGAGTTAGATCGGGGAAAGAAAAAGATAGTGGACTAAATCGATATAGTTTATCGATTTTGTTTTGAGGTAAGTTTGCAGTAAATAAATGCAATATTCTGTTATTTTACATTTAATATTATTAAATTCCAGCATTTACATATTTATTCTGTAAATTTATTATTTAAAGACTCAAGTATGAATTGACGGAAAAGTTATCTCAGAAAGTTCCGGTTGAATCTTAGGAATGTGTAGGATACAAATGTCATGACATTAGGGTTTAAGGAAATCATGTAAGACCATGTCAAGGCATGACATTGATAAGATACTATAAGGCAAAGGTCCCATGTAAGACCATGCCAAGGCATGGCATTGGTGAGTTCATAAGGCAAGGATACCACGTAAGACCATGTCAAGACATGGCAATGGTTAAGTTTCATAAGGAAAGGTACCCGCGTATCCTTAGTATTCTAAGTGGTTCAACGGGAAAATTCAAAGAGTATACCAAAGTAAAGGTAAGACAGGTTCAAGCTTAAAAGGCAAGGTAAGACAAATTCATGTTAAAAGGTACAGGTAAGAATACAAGTTTAAGTATATTGAGTTAAAAGCTTAAGTGATCTTGATAAGAAAAGCATAAGATAATTCATTAAGAATGTTGTCATCTATTTACATGTAAACTTACTAAGCTTTATGCTTATTCCCATTCTTTATTTTTTTTTATAGTATTACAAGCCAACTCGGGGATCGAAAGGACGTCGGAGATCGTTACACACTATCAAAGGATTATATTGGTATTTTGTGACTCGAACGTTTTAAGTTATGGCATGTATAGGGACTTAGCCATTTTGTGTGTATGACCTTATGATATGGCTTAATATTGGCTTGTAAATGCTTGGTAATGATTAGCCATTAAAATGGTTAATTAAGAACATGTTTTGGATGTTATGAAATGCCTAGTTGATAGTTATTTTAAAGAAATTATGTAATTATATGCAGGGGAATAGTTGGACAGCAGCAGTGACGTGATTTTGAAAAATCACCAAACATAGTATAAATTGAATTAAGTTGTGCATGAGATATAGAATTAAAGCTTATTGAGTCTATTTTTATATAAAGAAAACGGTGTAGGAAAAATAGTTGTATATTATGAGATAATTGATTTTTAGTGAAGAGAGGTCAGAACTGTCAAACTGTGTAATAGGGGAGACTTTAACTAATAAATTGTACTAATTGGACACACCAAAAATTCTGGAAAAATTACAGTAAGAAGATATATGAGTCTAGTTTCAAGGAAAATTTACGGATCTAGATTTCGAGTTTTTTAACTCAAGTTATAATTAATTTAGTGAACATGACGCAGACGGACAATTTCAATTTTTATGCCCAGAACTAGTAAGTTACGTCTAGTAATACCTCGTGCTCGACTCCGGCAATGGTCTCGGGTAAGGGGTGTTACAGCAGGTCCTATTTCTCAAGTGTACACGATATTGCCCGCCAACAACACCTTGGTTCGGTATGTCAAACTCCGTCACACGAAACCATAAGTTGTCACGATCGTGACATACTGTGTGTGTAATAACCCAAATTCTACGGGCGCCGAAAAAGTGAGTTTAGGGCCTCCGTCCTAGGAAAACGAGTTCGTAAATATTTATTAAAAATATTTACGAAGTTAGTATAGATTGAATTAGATTTTTGATAAGTGAATTTAGTTTAATTTAAAGTAGTTAGGAAAAAGGATCAAATTGAATAAAGAGTGAAAGTCTAATTAAAGATTATAGAAAATAAAAAGAACTAAAGAGGAAATTATGCCAATTGCCAAACTTGAGGCGGCATAAGTATAAAATCTAAGATTTTTATGTGTTAAAATATATTATTATTAGATAACTTAATATAATATTATATTATATAATAAAGCAAAGAAATAAAAGAGAAGAAACAGAATAGGCAAATGAAACAGAGAATGAAATAAGGAAGGAAAGAAAAGAAAGAAGAAAGGAAAAATTGAAAGTTTGAAGCTTGGAAGTTGATAGGTAAGTAAGTTTAGCCCTTTTTACTTAATTTTGATGTTTTAGAAGCCTTGGAACAAGGTTTTGATGAAGATAAGTTGATATTTTGAAAGATAGTTAATTATTAGACATTGTTTATGTTGAATAAAATGATGAATTAAGGGTTAAATTGATAGAAATTCAAGTTAAGAAAATAAATAAACTTAATTAGGATTAAATTGTAAAATAAGTTATAAGAAAATAGTTTTGGGACAACAGCAGTAGAGTAACTTTGAAAAATCACTAAAAATTGTAGAAGTGGAATTAGAAGTTGTGTGAGATGTATAATTAAAGCTTATTGAGTCTATTTTCATATGAAAGAAACAGGAAAAGTAAAACAATTCTCTATTTTGAGATATTTAAATTTTTGTGAGACTGGTTCAGAGTGATTTCGAGATCCCCTATTCTGACTTTGAAAAATCATTAAAAATTGTAAAACAATAATTAGGGGATATAATTTATATGGTTAGATTTCTTAATTAGTCTATTGTTATAAGAAATAAACTAGAACATCATTTGAATTCTGTATAAAAAGATAATTAAATTTTAGTAAATAGTGGTCGGAACTGTCAGACAACAGAACATGGGTGATTTTAAAGAATAAACTGTACTTATTGGCTAAATCAAAAATTTTGAAAATTTTATGGTAAGAAGATATGTGAGTCTAATTTCATAGAAAATTTACAGATGTTGATTTGGAATTCTGTAACTCAAGATATAGATAATTTAGTGACAATGACTCAGGTAAATAGCCTTGAAAGAACTTATAAGTAAATAATAGAATTGTGTACAAAGAACGTGGAATGAAGAGCAAGGGTAGGAATTGAATAAAATTCAATTATTTTTTGTAATTTAATGTTATAATTAATAATGTAAATTGTTATTATTATTTTCGTAGCAAACAAGAAACCGAGACGTCTAATACGAAGGGGAAGGAAAAAGTGATCGAGGAGTAGCTCGAGAAAATATCGGTTTGTATTATCATAATTCATGTTATTTATAATTGCATGTTTAATTTCAATGTATGTGTATGAAAAATGAAATTTAGGTAAGTATTGATGTTTGAATTGAATATGATTTGGACTTAATTGATGAAGATGTGTTAGTATTGAATTAAAAATTGAACTACATATGATTGATATGAAAGGTACATTGAATTAATTTGTGAAATTAAATTGGAAGTGATTTAAGATTGAGATTGAGATTGCATTGATAATATGTATGAATTGAATCCGAATGATTATGATCAGTTAAAAGTGAAAGTGAAAGTGATATGGATATATGATTTAAATACCCTATCAACTAGTAGGGCTGAGTCGGATATAATTGGCATGCCATAGGATTGGAAGTGTTCAGGGATTCTTCGACCTTGAGTCGATGAGACACTGGGTGTCATATTATTTACTTCGGATAGATTCAATAAGGTACTGGGTACCACTTTACTTCGGCTAGGCCGATGAGACACTGGGTGTCACTATATTGCTTCGAACTATCCGATTAGGCACTGGGTGCCAGTATGGTGTGTTTGGTTGGATCCGAGTATCCGCCAAAGTCCGAGTCATGTTAATAGGGGTAATTATGTGAAATGAGAAAATCATATGAATTTGATTATTTGAACCTCTGAATGAATAGTTAAAGAGATATTGTGAAATGAAATTATGCTATGTGATTGAAGGCATGAATCAAAGTTCATGAATGGTTCTTATTGAAATGTGAATTGAGTAGTTATATGTGATTGAGAGATGAACCAAAGGTTCATGAACAATTGGAATTCTATGGATGAGATATTAATTCAAATATTAAAACTGTTACATTGGAAATATAATAACTTAGTATAAATTATATGTATAATGTGTTATTTATCTAAGTATGTTTACGATATTTGATCATTGTTATAAATTGAACTATGATAATACCACTGAGTAATTCCAATACTCAGCGTACGGTTTGTTTTCCGTGCGCAGGTTAGTAGAGTTTCTGATCCGGTCCAGCATCCAAATCAAACCCGACTCCAACAAGAGGATTTTGGTGATGAATTTCTTCCTTTTGTTAAGTGGCATGTACTAGATAGTTATATGAATTATAACCACATATATATACTTAAGTTAAATGATTTTGGTTGTATTTAAATGATTATAATGTTTTGGATGAGGAAAATGATATAAAGTTATAAAATGATAATTTGGTATTGGTTGTTTTGGTTTGAATTTGCAGGGGGTTTAGGTGAAAATAAGCAGAAATGCTGCTAAAATTTTTATAAAAAAATAAAAAATTTCTAGAATGATTGAACAAGTTCCATTCTACTTTTAATATATGCTTTAGGCATTGAGAGTCCAATATAGGGATTTAATTATTAAATTATACTATGAATGTTATTTTATTTGTGAGTAATTAGTAAATTGTCTGATATGTCCGGTAATACCTTGTAACCCTGTTCCGGCGACGGTTTAGGGTTAGGGGGTGTTACAGTGTGCATGGTGTTGGCCCGTGCCTTCGCCTTGTTAATTTCTCGCAATACCTTCGCGCACCATACATGGCCTCCCTGCATTTAGCCTTTATAACTCACTGCTCGCTTCGAAAATAGTGCCGCTAAACGAAAATATGTCTCTCGCGCAACCGATGTTATCGGCAAATGACGCGTTCCTTTAAGAACATAATTTATGCATTTAGCCAGGTTTGAGGTCATATGACCATATCGTAGGCCGCCGTCGTATGCTTGTGTCCACTATTCCAAAGGTATGTTGCGTAGGTAGTTTACGCCTTCTTCGTTAACTGAGCGCAAACTCGCCAACATCTCGTGAAAACGGTCCTTATTGATCTCATACCCTACCAATATAAGTTGATAGCGAATATTACATACCACTCCTCAATTAAGAATAAATTGAATATTACAAACGAAATTATATTAATAGATATTACATACCCATGTTGGTCACTTACCGTCGTTCACTTGTAGACCGATGTTGCCCGTGGTAGTTGGACGCAACATGCCTTAGGCAATATCGATGGTGTGTGCGATGCTACCAACTTTCCTGTCGCTCTATTGCGGCTAGTATTCCAGGGCACCGGTCCGATATAACGCATATATCAGGTTGGGGGCAGACATGCCTCCTTAACCTAGATAGAAAGAAATCCCAGTCATCAGTTGACTCCCCTGGTGTTATTGCAAACGCAATTGGAAGGATTCTTCCACTGCCATTATGTGCCACAGCTAGCAATAACCGATGCGTATATCTACTATACATAAAGGTACCGTCAATTTGTACCAATGGCTTGCAGCATAAAAATGCGTCTCGGCATTACTTAAATGTCCAGAACAGACGCTTGAACACTTGGCATCCACGGAGCAACTGATCGTTGTAGTACGCCGGTTCCGTTTCAAGGTCTGTTATGCTGCTTGGGACATATCTCTCCAGCACCTGACACCACTGCCACACTTCATTATATGAAGCGTCCTACCGACCATGCAATTTTTCCAACGCAATCTACTTAGCTATCCAAGTCTTTCGGTAAGAGGGCGTGTACCCCAATTGGCTACGAATACTGCCAATTAAGACCGGCACTAAAGTCTTGGGATCCGCCTTCACCATCGGTATTATTAAGTCAGTCAATATCTCTGAATCCATCTTGGGATGATCTTTTGAAACACCTGTCAACGAAGTACGTTAAATAATGCAACATTACGTAATATCAGTATTATTCAAAAACCTTGAACACCTAGTGATATTGTACCAGCAAGACATGTATGTGGACCTTTGTACTTTTTAATCTCCCACAAGTCTGTCCTTTTCCTCAACGAGGCCATGATTTTCCATGAACATGTACCGTCTTGCACTGCACACTTGGCCTCGTACTTATCGAGTTTGGATTTAACCATGTTATTGTTAACCCCGTTCTTGATGCTATATTGTTTCAATACACCAAGAAAACTATCCTTGTTGGAAAACTCTTTACCAACTTTTAATTCTCCCGAATCCAACGACAAACTTGTACGGTCACGCCTTCTGTGTGGTAGTTCAGGAAACTCCAATGCATTGTCTTGAGATAGATCGACATCATGCATATGGGCTGGAGGCGAGTACGCCCTGAATCGCGGATCTTCTTCTTCTTCATCTGAACCTCCTTCAACATCTTCAGGTACTGTTGGAACTGGCTCCAGTTCAGAAAATAATGCAACTTCTGCACCATCGGGGCCGGGCTCTCGAAGTGGATCCACATCGGACTCATCATCCGACCCACCATCATCTGCAACGAACGAGGTCCCCTCGCCGGTGGATGTCGTGGGGAGTACATTATCCCTTCTTAAACAACTTTCGTAACATTCCTAATCATATGTGGATTGCCAACCACTAGAAGTTGATGACATTCCCCAATACATATTTCTAGCATCGAACGTCGAAGGACGGATATGCATGTCCCATCCACCAACCGAGTGTCGTGCAGGGGTTATGTTTTTCGTACTACCACTAAACACGGGCGCTTTCGTATTCTACCTCTCACTAACAGAATGTCGGCTTGGGGTCGTGTATTCCCCTCGAACAGTAGTAGATGTTGAAGTCGAAGGAAGATTACTTCGCAATGAAAATTGTACATATACCTCAAGATAGGGTGATCCACTGGCAATATGAGTCTCCACCATTACCTCCAAGCTCCGAGGACCTTTGATGTCGAATGAGTAATATCTCACGGGATCAACCAAAGCACAAAATCTATACTTAATAGACTGAACTTTCATTGGCGTTGTTCCGAAAATTTTACGCCTAATTCTTTTGCGAAGTTCTGTCAAATCTATGTTCTGGTTAAAAACCAGTCGCGCTGTGTTCTCCGATAAAAAAACAACACCGTTTTCGGTGTCACAAATCTCACCATCATAGTAAATAACAGCACTAATACGTTCATTCATCTTCAGTTTCTATTTTACTTTTGCCTCAATTTCTATTATGCAACCTGAAAATGAAATTTGGCTCATTTATAATCTAGATTGCCAGAGACTACTGTAGGAAAAGAGCGTCCATGTGGGAGCTTTTTTCAGTTCTCTTGCTGACAGTGCATCCTGCTTGAAGCGTTTTGGTCACTATTTGTTCATAGACGTCTTCTCAAAATTATTTTGCCAGAGATTACTGTAGCAAAAGAGCGTCCACGTGGGAGCTTTTTTCTGTACTCTTGCTGAAAGTGCATCCTGCTTAAAGCGTTTTGGTCACTATTTGTTCAAAAACGTCTTCTCAAAATTATTTTAACAGAGACTACTGTAGCAAAAAAGCGTATACGTGAGAGCTTTTTTCAGTACTCTTGCTGACAGTGCATCCCGCTTAAAGCGTTTTAGTCACTATGTGTTCAGAAACGTCTTCTCAAAATTATTTTACCAGATACTACTGTAAAAAAAATCAAATAATTTTTATATTGCTGATATATTTTTCCCTAAACCTAAAATTATTTTATTTAATTAACCCTAAAATCTAGTTCATTAATTTTTTCTTAAAAACCCTTAAGACCCTAAAAGCCCTAAACCATAGCTCTAAAACCCTAAAAACTCAAACCTTAAATCTAAAAACACATGAAAAACCTATTAAGGGAAAGGGCAAAAGCGCGTCCACAAGGGAGCGCTTTTGCTACATCAGCAAAGCGCGCCCTCAAGGACACGATTTTGGCTGATGTGGCACAAAGCGCTCCCTCGTGGACGCGCTTTCCTGCTGCATCCCCTGAAAACGCTTTGACATGGACGTGTTTTCGGGGGAAATGTCCCTTTCCGGTAAATAATTAAAAAGAAGGTATTTTTTTGTAAATTTTGTATAAAAATAGTATTTTCTAGTAAAATACCCTTAAATAACTAGTTACTGGTAAATTTTACTCTATAATAAACTTTTATTTTTTAATAATATATTAACTCCCTTGCGTAAGTGGGGCATTAACTCTAATTTATATATAAAAAGGGGCCGGGATTGGTTACTAGAAAACTCCGTAACGGCAGGGTTTTGGAGGTTTAGACTTCTTTTTTGGGTTGAAAAACGCCTTGTTTGTTCTTTTAAGATTTAGGGTTTTCAAATTCTCTTTTCTTTTGTTCCTGAATTAGGATTTTTGTGTAAGGCGGCTAGGGTTTTTATTTGACCTTCATCTGTCAACTATTATAATATACTGCATTCCTTCATCTTCATTTTTTCATACTGCTCTTCCTTTACCTCTAGCAAACTTCCCAACTATTTCTTGCATTTTTTTTCCCACTTCTTTTATTAAATTCCATACTTCAACTTTAAGTCTCATAGTTTTTTTCTCTTTAAACTCGTTTTTCATCCAAATTATCTTCTGGGTACTTTTTACTATTCGGTGAGCATTGAGCATTCATTATCTCCATTCTCAAGTTTTTCGTTTTGGATTCTTTTTTATACTGGTAAGTTTTTGTTGTTTAGTATTTTTATTACACATACCGATCTCATTTTTTTTTCTTTTCTTTTTAATCGGATTGTTATATTCATTGAATTCAATCTGGTTTTATTATTTTTGTCAAGAAAAATAAGTTTCGGATTTTGATACAATTTTTGGATTACTTTAATAATTTGATTGTTATCCATTTGAGATTTTGTTGTCTTGCATCTTTGTTAGGTTTAATTGATAGCATTGATCCAATACGCTTTGGCAGTTGATTTTTGGTAGATTAATTGAAAGTTAATAGTCTTGGGATAGAATTGGATTCGATTATAAACCTTTACTGATAATTGTCAGTATGAATTACCCTGAATCTCGCTCTTCCTTTATGAGAACGCCCCAATCAACTTATGCTGGCAGTGATGCTATTGGGATTTGGCCTGAATTTCCTATGAATGATTGGCAATTTGACCCACATTCAGAATTTGAACAACAACAACAACAATCACCTCCCTTCAAAAGACCTAGACATTCTGAGGACAACCAATCGAATATTGTGCAATGCACTCCTACAAATCCCAGGATGCCCTCAAATCCTCCAACCAATAAGGGGACAACTAATATTTTCTTCAAAACTCGTATGTGTGCAAAGTTTAGATTGGGTACTTGTAGGAACGGTGAAGGTTGCAACTTTGCTCATGGCATCGAGGATCTGCGTCAGCCTCCTCCAAATTGGCAAGAACTTGTTGGCGGACACGAGGAAGAACGTCCATCGGGGAATTGGGATGATGATCAGAAGATAATACATCGGATGAAGTTGTGTAAGAAGTATTATAATGGAGAGGAATGTCCGTATGGGGACAGATGTAATTTTCTTCACGAAGATCCATCGAAGTTCAGGGATGATATGGGGAGGTTTAGGGAGAGTTCAGCTATTAGCATTGGAACAACAGCTCCTCCCGCAGGGCATGGAACTGCATCCGAGCAATCAGAAGGTAATAGGCCCTTAAACAGCAGCAGTTCAGATGCTTTTCGAGGAAATACGAAGCCTGTTTATCCTGTGTATTGGAAAACAAAGTTATGTACAAAGTGGGAGACAACAGGCCATTGCCCCTTTGGTGAGAAATGTCACTTTGCTCATGGACAAGCAGGTATATATGTCATTGTAATATTTTTGCTCTAGCTTGATATCATGTCATTTGTGCCATGCAACTTTTAAGTTTTGACTAAGATAAAATAATATTTAGCATTTGGTAAGTGATTTCTTATTTAGGCTATAACTTAAGGAGTGCACTTACTAGTTTAGTATTCCTTTATTGGTTTTCTAAATTTGATTTTAGAAGAGGTTTCTATATATCAAAATGTGATGCTGCTGACAGTTGCTTTTGGTGTTAGTTTTTGAAACAGACCAGGATATTTCATTGTTTGTGGTGTTTCATATTTCACTTTCCTGGAAAGTTTTGATGCAGATACATAAACGACCGGAATGATGCTTTTATTTTTACACATATTTGCCTTTGCCCAAATTGATGTGTTATTAGTCGTGACAAGTTCTGCCTGTATGAAACGGGAGGAACACCTTTTAAACAAGATATTTGATGGCAAATCTTTATGTAATGCTTGCCTGTTTCTGTAATCAGAGTTGCAGGGCATGAACGGACGCGTTGATGGTGACTACGGGAATATGGGTTCTGGTTTGACAAGGATTGGTTCCGTTTCAACAAAAATTCACAACCTTCCTGCTAATGATCCACCTCTAGTGACATCAAGTGCCACTTCTTTGGATGAAAAAGCCCAGGCTAAAAAATGCTTGTTCAAGTGGAAAGGACCTAGGAAAATCAACAGGATTTATGGGGATTGGCTTGATGATATGCCATTGGTACACAATTTGCCAAGTCAGGTGGAGAGCTGAATTCAAGTTCAAGAGCTGGCAACCTTCCTTTTTTCCCCTTAAAGCTTAGAAGGGAATATTATTTGCCTATTCAAATTTTGTCTTAGTTGTTAGCTATGGTGGTTTTCTTTATAGGGTCTTAAATATAGATTGTTATCCTTCTTTCATGGGGCTGAAACAAGATCGAATAATTTTGAGTATAAAGAATCACAGCAAGAGTTCAATCGTTTGTTATTAAGCGTCTAGAAATTTTGATTGTCCATGAAAAATGTAGTAAAAGTTTCATAGTAAATGATAAAAAGCTTCAAATAATTGAAGCTAAAAGTGAAATTTTGTTTTTGGGCTAAATACGACATTTCATTCCCTAAGGAGGAATGGGTTATAAAAGGTTAACGACGACTCGGGATGGATGTTCCATTTGGTTGAAGGGCATTTTTCCTCTAACGCACAATTAGTAGCAGCATTGCAATGGCAGTCGATACGGGTACATACGTACGGTTTTGGACCTAATGTTTCGATTTGGTCAAAATTTTGGTGCGTTTCCATCGATGTGTTTTTGGCTTATTTTGATCTATATTAATGCGTATCGACTTGCATTGATTGCTATAGTATTTTCATATTTTCTTTATATATTAACATCTAAGATTAATGGTTATTAAATTAAGTTATTGAACTTGATTAATAATTTAAAACTTAAATTTACGTAAATAAAAAATTAGATGATAAATATTATAAACTTTATCACACGTGTATGTATGTAAAAACTATGTATTTAGTACACATGTTAATTTTAAAATAACATATGATAAATAATGAAGCGGATTATTTTCCATTACATGCCTATGTATGTGGAAGTTATGTACTTAGAACACACATGTTAATTTTAAAAAACATATAATAAACAATGAAGCGGATCATTTGAAACTAATTAATAATATATGGAATATATATGATATTAAAATAAAAATAGATTAAAAAACATATAAATTTAAACATATAAATGTATCATATTAAGAATACTAAATACACTACAATAATTATTATAGTTTTATATCAATCTTGAATAGTGTCGAATTGACATGACACAAACTCAATGAACAACATTACTAATATATATATGCAATTGACAAAAGAAATAAAATATGCGTAATAAAATTAAAATGTAAATATTATATTAAAATAAATATTTAGTTTGATGATAAAATTAATATTTTATTTATGCAAATAGTACAAATTTAAATCCACCATTAGTAAATTTTTATTAGATTTAAAGAAAACATACACTCTAGAATAATATAATTCATTGAATAAACTATATTAGAAATTACTCAATTATGGATTTTTTTTTTTATCACTGTGGAATTTGTTCTTGTTGATCATTTACCATTAAGTTCGTAACAGTGAATCCTGAAGCACTGTTACCTCTGGTATTAAATAAAAAAAGGAGGCGTTCCCTCTTTCTTCCCCTCTTTCTCCTCTTAGTCTTTACCGTCGAAAAAATACAAAATTCCAGATGCTTAATCCAAGCGTCACCAATGTCGTAGAACTTGTCTGGAGTGTATTTGATAGCATCATATTTCGTAAGGATCATAACTCCAGACCATTTAACACAGCCAGAAGTGGAAGCACCAAGGCCATGGTTTTTGAACTCAGCGTATTGGCAAGTACTCATCCCTGCACTAGAATCCCAACTTGTCCAACCTTTTAGGTGTATCATATCATCCATGTAAGTTTGCATAATAATCACACTCGATCGAGTCCTCTATGGACGACCGCGATATGCTGGGAATTGGTCTTTCACCGACTCAAGCTTGAGACCTGGAATGATTTCGCTGTCCAAGATCACAATTACTATCGACTAATCCTAATTCGTTCTTTTTTTTAGCCGTAACAACGCTTTGCAGTCCATTTTATGGCTTTCGGACAAGGAATGTGCAGTTCTGGGAGTTGTCGTTGCTTCTCCGAATATGAAACTGATTGTTTCAGAGATGGTGCAATCCAAGAAGAATTAGCGTTTGCTGAAAACGTAAAGCATGTTTTGGTAACTATCCATCGAACAGTTGTAGAACACTCCAAAATATGACTATAACCTCAATACGCTTTCAATGGCTTTGTTGAGTTCTATGTTTTTTCGCAAAAAAAAGTGGTCTCCTTCAACAGCAACAACAATATATACAATTGCAATAATATAGGGTTGGTTAATAATGCATTGTAGCATATATATATATATATAGTATTACTGACCGTAGCAGTGAAGTAGGTTGTGGGGTTTTCGTCGGAACTGGTACTAATATTACCGATGATTTTGGTTTTATCTTTACCATCTCCAATCAATGCCACATGCGTCATATCGGAGCTGAATTCCACATTCTCCACATAAACCCTTGCCTTAACATGTATGACAAAAGGCTTGGTAGATTTGTGGGGATTTTTTGTTTGGCTTCATTAATGTTTGTGATCTTTGTTCTTAGTATAATTAAAATAAATCGATTGAAAGATTAATATATCGTTTATCAAGTTTAATTGGGGAGATGTTTTATCTTAATTATTAAAGCGAATGACTCCCGAAAGATAAAGATAAAGACATCGATGTGACTGGCTACACTGATAATACATCGAAAATGACCCAAGTAGAATAGATCCTAGACCTGTTTATAGATTTATTCACTTGTGACGTTCATAGTGTGACATATATTAATTCTAAGTGGATGATTGACTATATATACGTGACTCGTATACTTTATTGTAAATAAAAGCTTGAGTTCAAATAGATAAGGAACTGAAAGTTGGTACGTTGATATATTGACTTCTGCGTTGTGTAGCAGCATTCCACAATTGTGGAATTCATAGTCCAATAATGGGTAAATGATATCCTATCATCAACATTACATGATAGATGAAAGTAAACATAGCCATGAGTTATTTGTTTTTGTGATAAATGATTTGATTACTACTATAATAATTAACTTTTAATGAAGAAATATGTAATGGTTATCATAGGATAAAATGTGGTCATATTAAGAGAATGAATTTATCCTAAAGAGATTAACGATATCCTATAAGGGGAACACACTTATGACAAAATTATTGGACAAGAGCTTATTGTGTAGCTTTCGTAATGGTATATAATAAGAGATAACTCAATCATGACACTTTAATGTAATGATTTCGTGACTAAATAATGTTGTAATTAATAGATGAAAAGCTAGAGCTTAATTACAAATTATTTGATCCCTAATTATATATATGTCCAATTAGTCCCTCCACTAGCTCGAGATAACAAAAAATGAATTGCATATATAAACAATAATATGGAATGAATGAAAACAATGAAATAAGAGTAATAGAAAAGAAAATATTGAGTTGAATAAATTATAAGTGTTGGATAAAAATTCAAGAAACACATATAATTGGACTTAATACAAGAAAGACCCAACATGGCCTTATAAAGTACAAGGGGCGACAACCCTAGTATATTATACAAGGGTGTCGCCACCCCTAATAGTACTACTTAGAGTAGAAGTTGTATTTTCTATTAAAATATTATTATTTAATCGAGACTTATTTGAACATAACTCTTGTATCGTTTCTTTAAAAATAGGAACTATGTAATAAGTAATGTATAGCACTTTTCATATGTCATTATTTTGTTAGAAAATAGTGGTAATTTATTTTAAAGGACATTCTATTTTCTGAGAAAAACGCATAGTTTTCGATTATAAAGAGAGCTGTAACAGCCCGATTTTGGGCCTAGTCGGAATAGTGGTTTTGAGACCACAAATTCGATGAAAAAAATTAATATTCTTATATTTTTATGATCTAAAATTTTATGGAATGATTTCGTGAAAATTTCGTTCGAAAATTTTGATATTTGAGCACTCAATTTAGTCAAAAGGACTAAATTGTAAAAAGTGCAAAACTTGAGTTCTAGAAGCTAGAGGTATCTAATTGCTATGAAATTTTAAATAGGAGGTCCTTAAAAGGTAACTAGACCATTGGTTAACTTGTTGGACAAAAGTGGACATCAAATAGGTGAAATAGAATATTTTTAAGTTAAGGACATTTTAGTCATTTGGTGATTAAAATGAATAGAAAACAAAATTAAAAGCCAATTTTTGCTCATCTTCAACCCCTTGGCCGAAATTCACATAAGGAAGATATAGCTAGGGTTTTTCAAGCTTCCAAGCTCGATTATCAAGAAAGACGAGGAATTGACCTTGATTGGGGAAAATAAAAGGTTTGGACTAAATTGCAAATTCATCATATTTTGCACCGAGGTAAGTTTGTTTGTAAATAATGCATCATTTTTACTTACATTTTCATATTTTGATAAATAGTATGAACTGTGGCTGAATATTTGATGTAATTGACAAAATATCGACAAGTGAGAAATTTCCCGGTTGAACCTTAGGAATAAAAATGGATACGAATGACATGTTCACTAGAAACCTATGTGAAATCTAAGTGAAATAAGTGATCGGGTGCTGGTCCATACGTTCTATAGGTGGCTGAGTTATCCGGCATGTGTTACGGATACTCGACAGCTTGTGTGAGCAGCACTAAGTAGTTACGTATTGACTGACAGCTTGTGTGAGCAGACTCGAGATTGTGATTATGTGAAACGGGTGCTGGTCTTATAAGTTCTACCAGTGGCTGGGTAATCCTGCATGTGTTGCGGATATCTGACAGCTTGTGTGAGCAGCACTGAGTAGTTACGTATAACCGAAAGCTTGTGTGAGCAGACCCGCGAATGTGAATAGCTCGAGAACGAGCCTATGTGTGATAACTGATGTGAAGTAGCTTTGGCAACAAGTGTGGCACTATGTGCAATATTCCGATGTATTCGTTAACATTCCGATGTGTTCAACGGGAAATGACTAAGTGTAAATGACTGTGATTATGTGATGAATAAGTGTAGGTATATGTGTGTAAACTTATGAGCAATGTGCTCGATATGTGATCGAACTTTGGTAAGATTGATACGGAGTAAGTGCTACAATGAAAGTTACTATATAGAAAACATGAAAGAATGAAATTTAGAAATAAAACAGTTTTGGACAGCAGCAGTTATGTGTCTTTGAAAAATCACCAAAAATGGTGGAAATTGAATTAGAATTTGAATAAGATATGAAATTAAAGCTTATTGAGTCTATTTTCGCATAAAAGAAACAATGTAAGCAAACTAATTTTATATTCTGAGATATTTGAATTTTGGTGAGATAGAATCAGAATGATTTCGGAATCCCCTGTTCTAACTTTGGAAATTCATTAAAAATTGTAAAATGAGTCTATTTTCAAGATAAACAAACAGTAACATCATTTGAGTTCTGTACAATGAGATAATTAATTTTTAGTGAAGAAAGATCGAAACTGTCAGACAACAGAAATGGGATACTTTAAAGAATAAACTGTACTTATTGGCTAAACCAAAAATTCTGAAAATTTTATGGTAAGAAGATATTTGAGTCTAGTTTCAGGGAAAATTAATGGATCTTATCAGGGAAAATTAATGGATCTTAATTTGGAGTTTTGTAGCTCGAGATATAAATAATTTAGTGACTGTGACTCAAGTAGACAGCTTAAGATGAACATGAGTAAATGGTGGAACTATGTGTAATTATGATTGCATTATCTTGAGAACATATTATGAGGATTGTTAAAGTCATGTTAATAAATTGTTTATTATTTACATACTTACTTACTAAGCTATATACTTACTCCTTTCTCTTTTCCCTTGTTTTATAGTGTCACCAAGCTAGCTCGGGATTCGGAGATTGTCGAAGATCCATTCACACTATCAACACTCTTTTGGTATTTTGAAATTAATATTTTGAATTATGGCATGTATAGAGGACTTGGTTGTTTTGTTATGTGTCATAATTGATTTGGCCTAAAATGATGGCCTATGTTATTTGATAGCTCATTTTGTATAAGGTCATTGATGTTAGCTATTATTGATCAAGTTATATGTGTTTATGATGATGCAATTTATGAGATGCATGACTAGGTTGAATGAGGGTGTGATAAAAATTAAAAATTTTTAAATTTGGATGTAAATTTTATGTCTCGGTTTAGTACGACTGTATGCGTTTTGTTTCGGTAATGCCTCGTACCCTGTTCCGACGTCGAACACGGGTAAGGGGTGTTACAGAATTTACTTTCCTACTCAATGTGAATAAAAGAATTTCATTTCGTGACTTGGTTCGTGTTGCTCAAACCTACACTTGAGACAATTCATGGTTTGAGGATAACAAAGAAGGTTGTTTAGTAGAAAGCGATGATCAACTTCAAGTCTGCCTTGTACAAAGCACATGTATACTTCGGTTAAAGTTTATTACTATAAATAACACAAATGACTCAATTATATATATATATATATATATATATATTTAAACATCTGCTGTAATTAAAATACCTATTTTCTTAACCTATTTTTTCAACAATTGGTATCAGAGTTAGGTTGCTTTATGTTTATAGTATAAATTGATATCGAATTTTCTCTCATCTCATGCTTGACTAAATTGAGATAACATGTGACATTCTTTAAATTGTATGTTTTGTTTATGGTATATGTGGATGAATGTACGAAATTATTTCATTTATGTGATAAAATAATTTTGCCAAAAGTTGTAATTCCTAGAAATTAGATTTGGTGCTGTATTTTAAGTTTTGCATAAATTTTGAGTTATGTAATTAGATAGTGGACTATCATCTCTACGCGGGTTTTATTTAATTTTATATTTTTTGTAAAATTAGAATAATCAATGTGAACTTGAAATGGACTAGGAATTTATGTAACCTAAATTTTCGGTGAAACCCGAGAAAACGAGGCGACCAACGATATAATCAAAATCGAACGTGATGACACAAACCCGACCAAACCAATTGACAAGTGACCGACAATGGGTCGACTGACGGTAGTTGACGGTGATTGACGATGGCATCGTGTATTGAGAAATGTGTCCATATTGTAGTAAACATGTAACTGTTTTCTATTTATTTGAACGATAAATAAATAAATAAAGTTAACTTCACATTTCACTATTATGTCTTTTGTATTTATGTCTTTTATATTTTGCATCTATAGCGAAATTGTGACAAGCAAATATTAGCTCATTGATTGTCTAAAATTCAAACTGAAGAGAAACGGCATTGTAAATAACGTTTACATTGCGAGAAAGACAACTTATTTCAATAGATAATCTAAATGAATTTGTAATCTCGTAAAAGAATCAAAGTGAGCATTTGATTTAAATACTGAGAAGGATTATTATGTTGTCTACAATTTCAATTGAGGAGATGACAAGTCTTAGATATTGGAGCAGTTGACTCCACAAGTAGAGACATAGATGTATTCATTGGTAGAATGATACATTGGACTAGATCTAAGATGAATTAATTCTGAATCTGTTTGCGAATTAATTCACTTGTGACGTTTATAGTGTGATTTACCTAAATCCTGAGTTAGTCACTGACCATGCGTATGCAACTCATGTGCTTTGATATAAGTGGATGCTTATGCTCTAAAGATAATCGAGTCCATAGCCGATATGTTGGGTACATGACTTATGTATGGTATGGCTTTACTAGCAAGAGTGGAATTCATAATTCAATTAAAGAGTTAATGGTATTCTCTTATTGGCATTGTGTAGATTGATAAATATAGAACGTGGCCACGGGTTGCTAGTTCTCGAACGAGTAATTTATTATAGTCATTTGTTGACAGTGATCATATTAATCATTAAGAAGACAAAATAGTGACAATGAGATAAATTACGATTATATTGAGTGAACAGATTTGACTCAAAGGAATTAAGGATATCATATGAGGGTAACACACACATGACGAGGTCATTAGATAAAGCAGTTGGATGAATTATTTCGTAAAAAGTATACAAAAAGGAGTTTTCAACCATGGCACTTCTTGTGGACTGACTCCATGATTAAGTAACTGCGAATTATCAAAACGATGTTTCTAGACATAATTGTAATCACTAGAGCCTAATTGTATATGTTTGATTGGTCCCTCCGCTAACTCAACAAAAGCTCAATCAGACTGTATTTGAATCAGAAGAATATTTTACGACTTTAGGAATAATTTAATTTAGTCGATTTATTCGATGTGGAATTAAATTAGGTGGTCGTGAGAATTGTACAACTAGAGAATTTGATTAAAGAATTTTCTTAAAAAATTAATTTAGAAAATCTAACTGATTTTTGGAAAAATTAATTTTGATCAAGTAAAATTAAATTAATCAAATCAATTAAAATTAAAATGATATTTTTGAAAGTTAATTTTCAAGTCAGACAATTAGCCCAATAGGTAATTGAACTTGAAAATTAGACCTAAGATTGTAAATTGGGTCCAAGAGCCCAAAACTGATACCAAGACCCAAAAACTAGTTGAACCGGGCCCGATATGTGAAATCGGGTCGACGGTCCAATCGGTGGCTAGACTAGTAGCCGAACCAACTCAGGTGTCGTAAGGGTGTTGCACCTGTATCACCAGACACGACAATGCCGATGGATGCTACGACGTCGTCCCGATGGCTGGCAGTGGTTGGTTATCGATGGTTGAGCAGTGGAAGAGTTACACTCCTACTGGGACTCTACTAGAGAATTTGATTTCAAATTAATTATTCCAAAAATAATATTATTTTAATAGTTTAATAATAAATTTAATATTTATCTTAATAGTATTTTATTAATTTAATATTGAAGTGATTATCTTGATAAATATTATATTAGTTTAATATTAAAGTGATTAAGTTTAATCATAGTTGAACTCTTTAAACTCTCCTTATATAAAAAGAGTCTTGGATCATTATTTACACACATTCAAGAGACAGTTGTAGAGAGGAAATTCTGTGAAGAAATTATTTCAGAAAATTTTTAGAGATATCTTTCTGATTTACAACTTAATCCAAAAGTTTAGAGAAATTGTAAAATTACCCCACTAGTAATTTTTGTGAAAATTTTTCTAATTCGAAGCGAGCCCACACTCGGCAGACATGAGCTTGAGGATAGCGGAGAAGACTACTTGGTCGAAGCGTTGGTCGAAGCGCTCATCCTAGACAAATCGAAAATGTACTATTTTGATTAAGTGTTTATTACTTTAGATATCACAATCAAGATCTTATTTTGGAAAAAAAATTTAAAACTTTGGTTTTTCCCTAAATTTATTTTCCGCTACGTTTTCCAAACCCGTTTTTTTCCAACATCATGGTGATCATTGACGGTCTAGTCGACAAGTGGTCGCCGACAATAATGATGGTCAGCAACAGTGGCGAGCTGGTGGTGGTGATCGGTAGCTGTGGTTCAGCGATGAAACCCTCTTCAATTGAATAATATACATCATTATTATTTTGAGCTTATTTTTTTTACATTTTTATTAATCAAATGGATGTATTTATATTAATTATTTTGTTAGTAATATTATTTTTATCCCATGCTCATAGTGGAAAAAAATGAGTTAAATGTAAAATTAGTACTTAAACTTTTTTACTTCCCCTAGATTGATACTTATAATTTTTTTTGTCTCAAATTGGTACTCGAACTTTTTTCCTGTCAACTAAATCGGTACCTGAGTTTAACAGTATTAAATTCAGGACATGTGGCCTCTAAAATGAAGACACATGGCAATGATGACGTCATAATGACATTATCATTTTAAAAAATTAAAATATAGATTTAAAAATTAAAAAAATAATATATAGTTTTTTCTTTTGACTCCCACTCTGCACTTACGATTCTTCTTCTTCTTCCTCCCTCAACTCACGTTGTTGCCTTCGTCGCCGTTGGCGGTTGGCCTCCCTCAACCCAAATCACAATACTATCTATAGTAAATGAAAAGCTTTGAATTTGAAGAACCAGAGAAGAAGAGGCCTCACTTGGATTTTCCTACCATGGCTCGTAATTCATCCACTTTCCCAACCACACAAAATTTGTAATCTCTCTCACACACTTATTTTTTTTTTTAAAAAATACTTTGTATTCTCATCTCTCTCCCTATAGTTTTCAAGCCACTGAACCCACACAATAAATTCACAAATCACAATACCTTTCTCTATTCCATTCATATATAAAAGCAACAACAGCAATTAACGTAACTAACCCTTTGCCTTTTTTATTTAATTTTTTTAGTCTTAAAATTTGAATTTCCCTTTCAGTGTTTCATTCAATATTTGCGAGAAGAACGTGCAAATTTTATATCTTCTTGTATGGATTGTATTTTTAGGGTTTTCAATATTGGATTCAGGTGCAATTGGATGCAATAATTGTTTTGAAATTAGGGTAAACGATTGGGTTTTAAATCTAATTGAGGACTTTGTTTCGATGTGAAAATCAGGGTCTGGATACAAAGAAGGGCGGAATGAAGATGATAATCAAACAGGCGATTGTCAAGAGATCTGTTTTTTTCTTTGTTTTTTCATTGGAATAGTTGATCTTCAGGTGATAATTGTCTGCTATCAGATGAGTCTTTTGTTAAGAGATCGTGGATGTTTTATATTTCGTTAAAATTTGATTGTATTGTTGATTCCTTTATATTTGACTTTTCTTGTAGATGTGTATTTTTGTTTGGTTGCTGAGAAAGTGTAGGAAATGAAATGAAATTATATATATATAAAAGAAAGATAGAAAAATTGGGGTGGGGAGAAAGAAAAGTCAAAAGATTTTTTTTAAAATTTTTTTAGATTATGACATCACCATGGCATCATTTATGTCACGTGTCACAATTTTATTTTGTCATGTGTCTTAAACTTAACCACATTAGACTTAGGCATCGATTTAGTTGACGAAAAAAAGTTCAAGTACTAATTTAGGACAAAAAAAAAATTATAAGTACTAGTTTGAGAGAAATAAACAAATTTAGGTACAAATTTTATATTTAACCCAAAAGAACCTTAAACTATGATTATTCTTAATACAAATAGGATAGTACTTATTTTACTTCTTCTAAATTAATATAATTTTTTTTTTATATTATAATATTAAATAATTTTATTCATACTTTAATTATAATATTATTTTTAAAATTTGAGATTTTATAATTTATATTAATATTGATAATTTAAATATTATATATTATTTAAATATGGCGCTTTCCTAATAGAATTGTCAACAAAACAGCTAGAGCATATTTAAAATGAGTTATAAAACATATTTACATAGTGAAAGATTCTTCTTTTTAATTAATATAGTTCATATGATGTCTAAAGATATTTTTTAATTAAAATTTAAAAAAATGATTTTTTAAATTAAAAAAATAAATCTAAGTTTAACTAAATTTAAAATAAAAAAATATTCAGATCAAGTCATAAAATTAGACAATAATTTAACTTAACAAATTAATTATATATATATATATATATTCCTTTTAGCTCGGCACTTAGCAGGGGAAGAAACTCAAAGGTTGATGAAAAAAACTCTTCCAAGGACTAAAACCTCAAACGATTTGGCCCCGAGAATACTTATTCTTTTTGACTCGATTTTAATCTTGGAAAGTTATAGTATCTTATTATAAAAAAAAAATCCTAGTAATCAGCGAAAGCAGGGCTCGCAAAAGCTCATTAGAATCTTTTTCCCCCACTAAGCTTGGAGTTTCATGGCTGCCCGCCAGTCAGTGGTTGGTGATAAGCAAGGGACCCACAAAATAATACTAATTGATTACAGATCACATGGCTCGGTTTTGCTCTCTTGTGAAGAAGATCATCATCATTTTGCAACATAATCATAGAAACAGTTCATGGCTTCGAAATTTACTTGTAATTCGTACATATTTGAATATAAATACAAATATATACACACCTATCAAGCATGCGAAATGTTGGCTCAGCAATTAGAACCAGCCAGGGGAGATATTGTACATGAGAACGTGTCTCACAGTTAATTTCTGGTATAATCATATACGCCTGTGCATTACTTGATACACAAATAATAATATCCTTACAAGACAGTACACCATTAGTTTTCACAAGTTTTGGGTGTGTAATACTAGCAAGTATTCTTCTGCATACCTTGTTTTCCAGTTTTAGCCCATTTTATGGTTGATCGGGCTAAGGCATCCATCGGATCCATACATTTCTTCAGAAGAGGATCTTCTCTAGGTAATATATTCTGAAGCTCATCAGAAGCAAGGATGACAACATTGACGGCCCTGATCAAAAGCACCTGGATTGCTATTCTTAATAGATTCCGAGCCCCTTCGGTGTCTCGTTTGTTCAATGATTCGATCGCTGGAATTAGAATGTGTTCCATGGTTGCTTTGTCTGGCAAAACTACCTCAAACCCCTGCAAATTTCCAGTGTTTGAACAAACCAAGTTTACATCAGGATCAACATTTCTTCCTACACAGCTAAAACAAGTTCAAAACAAACATGTAATATGTTTCATATCATGTTATTGGACCATATCATCTTCATCTCTCACTTGTGGAAAAATCTAAACAGTTCCTCTGTTTCCTCACATAATATGGCTAGCTGGGCACAATCAATTGCAACTGTTACTCGAGGGATTCGGGTATGTTCAAATGTTTATGTACTTGGAGGGTCATATATCCCCCGAGAGAAACAATTTGCCAAAATATTAACCCAAGATATCAAGACATAAGACAGACATATATAAAACTCAAATTCATGTTCCGAAATGCAGCGTATGAGAATTCGAATGTTCAATCTGGTAGACATGAAAACTTATATGCTCCTTCTGATGCAATGTATATCAACTTAATAACATTAATATATCATCACAAAAACCCAATCCAGAAGCAGATAGTGTAGTGAATGTGCAATAATAAAGCTCAAATAAGGAATTAAAATGACATTATTCGGGATACCTGATTCCCTAGTTGATCCTGGTAAGAAGCAGCAGCTATAGTTTCAGTGGCAGCCAGCACCCCAATTCGCACATTACTCCCAGTACCATGTGGCTTCAGTTTTGCTTCCTTGAGCTCCTTAGCAACACATTCACCAATATGAAAAAATGGCAGTGAGCAGCCCTCTGATATCTGTTCATGCCATGCATTTGAGATATGGCATGGCATAACTATGCAGCTAGCACCAGACTGCTCAAGGAACACTCTTTTGTGCCTCAAATTCCGGACAATAGCTTCATGGTTCGCTTCATTTTGAGCCGTTTCATCGAAAGATGAATGAATTGAAGCTTGAGAAGCAAGTGCCCCATCTATGGAAGGATCACTGCAAACTACAAAAGGCACACTTTCTTCTCCATTTCTTGAGCTCCACCACACAAGTTTCTCCAGGAAAATAAGAGTGGACAGAACAGAAACCCCTCCAATTATACCTACAGTGTTTGCTTGGCTAAGCAGGGAATTCTGAGCTTGGGGTTTTACTTGTGCTGAATATGAACTTGATATCTTTTTGGACTCTGATAGGTTTCCACTCTTATCACTTTGTAAAAGAATTGAATACATCTTCACTGCAAAACATGGGTTCAACTTTGTTCTACTCCTACTTCTGTTTTTGCTTATGTTACCTAATATTTGTGGGCAGTTTAGAGTATGGAAACACATAGTCATGCCTCCATCAAACATCCCTAATTACCAACAACTTTTAGACGCTAAAACAGTTAGAATCTTTAAGGAAAGTGCTGCATTTCAGCACCAAAATCCCACCTCAAAACTAGAATTTTCATGTCTTTCATCTTCAAGAGTGCCCAAGCTCACCGTAAACCGTAGTGCAACTCTATACAAAACCAAACCGACATATTTTAAGGGGAAGTTTGAGAGCAAAGAGAGAGCCGTAATTAACAATGAGATATTTTTTTTGTTTTTGTTTAGGTTTTTGTAAAAAAGGCACAAGGCAAATGGGGATCCTTAGTTCTGCAGGGTTTTTATACATGACAATGAAGTAACAATGATATTAAAATAAAAAGGAATCTTCGTAATTGTCACCCTCTTAGCTTATGCCATTGCACCATTGTCCACCGTTCAATGAATGATTTTACAAATCCAAATAAAGACAAACCATCTATTACCTTTGGCCTCAATTATTTTCCCTTTTTATCTTTTTCCTCTGGCAAATGTGACAGTGATGGCAGGGAGGGGAAAGTTCTCAACTCAACAACAAAAATCACTGGTGTGAAAAGTTGTCTTCACATTTTACTGCTGGATGATGATGATGATGATGATATCACATGATACAACAAACCTGACTAAAAGACTTTTATGGTGATGTTAAATGGGCAAACAAACATGAATGGTGAACTGAACAATGAACGATGAAACAAAGTGGCACATGACAGAGTTGATTGTCTTCAAATTGAGCAAGTGGTTTGAAAAAGTGTTTCTTTCTTGGACAACCTGACTTTAGAGACACTCACTTGATGATGATTCAATAGAACAATGCCACGCACACACTGGTTCAAATGTCATTCTCCTACCATCTACACCCTACTCCATGAATGAGCTTCTTTCCTCTACAACATTTTTTATCAACAGGGAAAAAAAGCGTTTTTTACCCAAATAATACAAAAAAATTTAAAAAAATCCAAATTGGTATACAATTTCAATTATTTACCAAAATGGTACAAATGGGTGGTGCCGCCTCTGCCACCGGCACCTTTGGGTGCCGCCTCTGCCACTGGCACCTTTGGGTGCCGCCTGTGGCAGACCCTCAACCCCCCAATTTTGTTTTTTTTAGTAGTTTCTTGAGGGACCAATTAAGCAATTTTTCCAATTTTTAGAAAAGGAAGGGAAAGGTGCGGCCGTCACAGCCAACTTTAAATTTAAATAATTGCCTTCTAAACCCTCCCTATTTATTATTTTCTTTTTATTCCCCTTCAACTCAGTATATTGTGTTTAAACAAACAATTAATCTATTTTTATAGTTAAATAAGCCCTTTACTTATGGTTTTTACTCATAAAATTTTGTAGTAAAATAATATTTTAATCCTCCTAAAATTTAATAAATAATTTTAAGAAATTTATCATAAATTTTTTAGCTTTGCACCCTTCCTATATTTTATAAATTTATCTCAATCCCACGACATAAAATTTTCGACTTCATCTATGCAAGAAAAAAATATAATAATAGTTGTAGTATAAGATATTCAACGTTAAAAACAAATAAAGCTTTAAATCATAAAAGAAAAAAAAGAAATGATACTTATCATTTTGAAAAAATGTTGTAAAAAAGTGTAATATGTTAATTTCAAGTGTTTAATATTATTATCGTAAAATTACGGTTGAAAGTTAAAATATCTATTTTAGACATAATGATGAGAAGTAAAAAAGTAAATAATTTAATATAATGATATATGACATATAAATTTTAAATATCTAAATTATTTGTAATATTTAATTTAAATATATAAATAGATATTATTAATAATATAATATCAATTACTCTTAGTAATATAATAATAACTATTAAATCTATGCATATATGAAATTTGAAGAGTGCAAAATGTATATCTACGATTTCCAAACATATGCCCTAAGGGTAAAGTATTGTTAATTGTGTAAAGTAAAGTTAAAATAAAGCTATTTAAAAAATATAAACTAATTTACATCTTATGTTGGTGTAAATTTGATGAGAATAATTTATTAAATAAAAAATATATATTTAATTTAATCAACAAGTTTTTAAATTTTATAAGTAAAAACCATAAGTAAGGGGCTTATTTAACTATAAAAATAGATTAATTGTTTGTTTAAACACAATATACTGAGTTGAAGGGGAATAAAAAGAAAATAATAAATAGGGAGGGCTTAGAAGGCAATTATTCAAATTTAAAGTTGGCTGTGACAGCCGCACCTTTCCCTTCCTTTTCTAAAAATTGGAAAAATTGCTTAATTTGTAATACCCCTATACCCGGTTAAATCATCGAGACCCGGTATAAGACTATTACATTTGGTGCCAAAACAATTATGGCTATATACTGTTTAATTAAAACATTTGTATATAATATTTTAACTTACCAACCATTTTTACTAACATATTTATTGTTTATTAATTCATTCCATATATACCAAAATACTTCAAGTAACTGAAAATAGATAAAATTTCAAGAATCTACATTTTAGTCCCTATTACATGGGAACACCTTTGAACTACATATGTACATGCCATTGTAATACAAAATATAGTACCTACTTTTGAAGCCCTTGAGGATGTGATGAGATGAGAGATCTTCTAGTTGAACTTCTCTTCTAGTCTAATTGTACCTACGCGTTAAAATAAACGCGTTAAGCCGGTGAAGGCTTAGTAAGCACTACAAGAATAATTAAATAAGTAATCATATCAAAATATTTTTAACTCAATCAATTATTGCATATCTACTCACATATAAGTCTCTTCAACTATGCATTGCTTTAAATAAATTTAACTTATCTTTTGTAAGGTATAAAAATTATCTTAACACATCAGTGATTCACTTTTGTTCTCATTTCACTTTCTTAGCCCAAAGTAGACCTTATAGAACACACCGGATATACGGAACAAATACAGAGGTGCATTATGATGCACAAGTGAACAGAGAGCACTGACGTGCTAATAATCAGAGAGCACCAATGTGCTAATAATCAGAGAGCACCAACGTGCTAATATCAGAGAGCACCAACGTGCTAATATCAGAGAGCGCGCTAAAGTTCCTTAATGGCATGCCACTAATATCCCAGTAGTTCTAAATTTCGTCTACTTGGGCATTAAAGCTGAATCTCATATATTTAAATAATTCACATAAATATTTCAAAAAAAAGATAAATAACAGTAATTTAAAATTCTTGTAGTACTTACAACAAAAAGGTTGAAATGATATATGTTATCCTTCCCTCACTCCTTAACCTTCTCTTTTCCTTTTCCTTCAATTCGGTCCTCTCCTTTCTTTTTCTTCAATTTCATATAAACATATAACATTTATATGTTAAAAAAATAATCAAATAAATTTCCTGTACTATTTAATAAAATAGACATGTATAATAAAATAAATTCATCCTTTCTTACTTTTGCTCACATTTCAATTTAATCCTTTACTCATAAATTTATTCAAAGTTGTCCTTTTGTGTCATAGTAACTAAATTATTTATTTCCAGAGCTACAGAACTCCAAATGAAGAACCGTAAATTTTTCCTGAAACTAGACTCACATATCTTCTTCCCATAAAATTTTCAGAATTTTTAGCCTAGCCAATTAGTACAGTTTATTCATCAAAGTCACCCCTGTTCTGCTGTCTGGCAGTTCTCACCCTTCTTCACTAAAAATTAATTATCTCTTCATACAGAATTCAGATGACGTTCTCGTTTATTCCTATTGAAAATAGACTCATTCAGGATTCTAAACATATAAATTTAAGCCCCTAATAAATTTTCTCTAATTTTTTATGATTTTCCAAAGTCAGAACAGGGGATCTCGAAATCACTTTGAACCAGTCTTACAAAAATATAAATATCTCAAATTACAGAATTCCTTTGCTTTCTCTGTTTCTTTCATATGAAACTAGACTCAATAAGCTTTAATTTCATATCTCATTAAACTTCTAATTCCACTTCTACAATTTTTGGTGATTTTTCAAAGTTAGTCTACTGCTGCTGTCTGAAACTGTTTTCTTATAGCTTATTTTGCAATTAAGTCCTTTATCCAATTCTAACTTCAAATTCTTTCAATTAAACCACTAATTCATCATTTTATTCATCATATGCTATATTCAAAAACTCTAAAACTTCAAAAACTTCAACTTAAATTCATCAAAACTTTGTTCTAAAACTTATAAAACATCAAAATTAAAAGAGAATGACTAAATTAACTTACCAATTAAAATTCCAAGCTTCAAACTTTCAATTTTCCCTTTTCTTCTTTCTTTTCTCTTTTTTCTTTCTTTCTTTCTTTCTTTCTTTCCCCTGCTCTCTGTTTCGTTTGCTTCTCTGTTTCTATATCTTTCTATTCTTTTTTCCTTTAGTCTATTTATATATATAATAATAAAATATAATAATATAATAATACTTTATAATTAATATCTAATATATATCTATATCTTTATCTATATACACGTTTTAACTAAAAAAAATCTAGGATTTTTTTCATACTTAAACAGCCTCAACATTTAAAAATGGCATAATTGCCTTTTTAGTCCTTTATACTTTCTTTTAATCTATAATTAAACTTTTGCACCTTTTTCAATCTAATCCTTTTTTCCAAATACTTCTAATTAAATCAAATTCACCTAAATAAAACCTTATTAAGCACACAACTAACTTCGTAAATATTTTTAATAAATATTTTATGAGTCCGTTTACTAAAAATGGAGACCCGATAACTCATTTTCCAATATCCATACTTTTGAGGTCGTTACATAATTGGTCCCTCAAGAAACTGCTGAAAAAAAAAAACAAAATTGGGGGGTTGAGGGTCTGCCACAGGAGGCACCCAAAGGTGCCGGTGGCAGAGGCGGCACCACCCATTTGTACCATTTTGGTAAATAATTGAAATTGTATACCAATTTGGATTTTTTTAAATTTTTTTGTATTATTTGGGTAAAAAACCCGAAAAAAAAAAGTCATAAATGGTGATGGTATTCTTGCTTAGGCCACTTAATAGAGGTATCATTTTAGGTTGAATTTAAGTCTAAAATAAATACGCGAGTTTTATTTGATTATTTGATCAATCTTAAGCAAAAAGTGTAAATTTCATTTTTCAATTTATTTTCACTACATCATAAATCAATTTCATAACCTTTTATTTAAAAATACTCATTGAATAATTATATTCATGTTTCATGGGTCGAATCTAATCTGTTTATGTTCGAAACTAATTAATAAATTAAAAATTCGTTCTCTAAAAAATCATTTTTAAGTTAAAAATATATTTTTAGCACAAAAACAATACACATCATTTGATTTTTACAGTCAAAATCATTATTTAAGTTTATATAAAATAAACCATTTTAAAATTTCAACCAAAACACATGTTTCCAACATTTCAAATGAAGATCATCCATGTTAGTTCATCATTTTAACCAAGAATATTAATAGAATAAGCATGTTGCCATGTTCCATTATCTTTAGGCAATAATTGTTCTGTCATAAGGTCTTAGAAAATAGATGAAAACATGTTTTACTATTCATTGATTGCAAAAAAAGCGATGTATTATGAGAATTGGAAATTAAGTAATGAGTTTTTATTTTTAATTTTAATTTTAATAAGAATTGAATTTGAATTATAAAAATTATTTGATTTTTTATTGAAAATTAATTACGGAATATAACTATAATTTTTTTATAAATTTAAATATAAAGTTTTGAAATTTTTTATTTTATTTTATCATGAATTTTACTTTGAATATAAAAAATTTAATAAAATTAACGTGTTAAGTACAAAAAATATCATGAAACTAAAAAAAAATATTTATTGACAATATTCAAATAATAAAAAAATTAATTTAAATTATTGTGGATTGATTTGCAATTTAAAAGATAATAAATAATATAAAAGAAAAAAAAAACTTAAAGTATAATTTAATTCAACAGATTATTCATTGAGGCCCTATTTGATAAGGTATAGGAAAAATTCAAAACTAAAAGTTAAATATTTTCATTAACTAACTTTTTAAACACGTTTGATAACTTATAATGAAAACTATTAGATAAATAAAAATTCATACAATAAAGATGTAAAAAATGATAAGCAGATTGTGACTTATAGTCTACTTTATCACTTAATAAAGAATAAATTCAATTATTTTTATTTTATTCTATTTCATTTACGATTATATTATTTTTATCAAACAATCTAATTATACTCAATATTTAATTTTAAGTAATATACTAAATAAATTTTATAACTTATATCCAACACTTATTTTTTTCAACACATTTTTTGAGCATTTAAATTTTTTAGTTTATCAAACATAACCTAAGTGATAAATCGCCCTTTATATGCCTTTTTATCAATGAAAAATTTCTATCAAATGGTTAAAGCTCTTGTATTTTCATAAAAATTCAACGTGGTACATGAACAATCAATATATGCTTTATTATGTGGTATGTACTTTCATAAAATGTCCAATAATAATGTATGAATTTGTTTAAAAAGACATAAAGTAATCGAATTTAAGTGTAATTAATTATTTGTAATTATCGATGTAATTATCGATGTAATTATCCTAATTTTCACCTTTTTCTAAGAATTGGAGAGTAATTAGGGTACTCCAACGACACTCCATTTTAAAGATTCACTAATTATCTAAAAATATTAAACATATATAATTATAAATAATTAAAATTAGATAATTTTGGATCTTAAATGAAAACTTGATTGTAAGACTTCATCAATAATAGCATCATCCATAGGCAGTAGTTATAAGTTGTTGAAAATCCATTAAGCACAAAGATGAACCAAGAACCCATCTTAGTAATAATTTCCTTTGTTTATTGACTAGGTTTCTAATCGATATATGCTGTTTTCCATACAATGATGACTCATTGATGATTATTATTTTCATTTTGGCCAATAACATAACAGTCTTATGTACTATAATTGCCTCTGCTGAATTTTGTAATGTTGATAATCTCACTTTACTTTTCCTGTACGTAGGTTGTATTATCAAAGTGCAATTTGCGTTTAACATCAGCTTTCCCACAACATTTTAGCTAATAGTGTAGTGATAAAGTGCGTATTTTGTTGATTGAGTTTTAGTTCGGTTGGTATTAATATTGTTGTTAGTGTAGGAGGACGTGGGTTATCCTCCTATTTAAGGGTTAAGATAGTTTTAAGCATTCTATCAACTTAAAAACTTTTGGATACATTCACAATTAAATTAATTTTTTTATATATATTTTATAGAAGAAAGTTCGAATCTTTCTTTTTAATTAAAAATTTCTCTTAATTCAAATTTTAAAAGCTATAATTTATATATAAGTGCTTTCTCCTATACTTGTTGAAGACTATTGGCCATATAAAAATGTTTTGAGGTCACAAAAGATGGAAGGATACTATAATTCAGTTGAATTTCCTTTAATTTGGTTAAAGTTTAATTTGTTACTTATTATAAGTTTTTTATTATTAAAGAAATATCTTAGTTTGTGTTTGAAAAGCTGTTATTTTAGTTTTTTTTACTGTTAATGAGATGATATGATTTAACAATGATTGTCGTGACATTAAATCAAATATTAAATTAAAAGGTAAACTATACAAATGGTCACTTAATTATACTTTTGTTTCTGTTTTGGTCACTCAAATTTAAAAAATTTCAATTTATGCACTAATGTTTTAATTGGTTCTTGTTTAAGTCACCTGTCGTTAAATTGATAATGAAAAGCCTTTTTTCTAACTGGTATAATAACATATTTAGTCCTCAATACTTACATATTCTATCAATTTGATCCTCAAACTTCCTAACTAAGACTTTCAGCTTTTAAAACAGAGGCATTTCACGTCTATTAATTATTTTATTTTTGGTTGAAAGTATCCAATTCAGTACATAGCCCTTTTTGTTTATATTTTAAAAAAGTTAGTGTTAGAAATTAACTAAAGCCCCATTAAAATAATAGAACATACAAAATTTAAAATATAATTATATAATAAAATTATATAAATAATTTAATATTTGTAAATAAAAAATTTCACTCTGACAAGCAAAATTATAGTTTTTAATTTATTTGGTAAATGATTTGACACTAAATCAGATTATTAGTGATACGTATTGCTTATTGTGGATTTATAAATTAAAAATTAAAATAAATGGAACACATAATAATCTCTTAATCAATTTATAAAATTTAAAAAAAAAATCATTATCAATGTAACAAAAGAAAATTCAATTAATTCTTTCACATTTTTTTCTTATCAAAATTAAATGTTATTAACTTTTTTTATATAATTATTTATTGAACAATTGGATTTTTCAAAGCCATATTTTTTAGCTCTAGATTTAATCATATTGTTAACAATAAGAATAAATGTAAAGTGTTTTTTTAAAGGTTTTTTCATTTTCTTTAAACAAAATGTTATAAAATATTATATTTAGAAGAAAACTAATAAAAAAGAAAATGAAATGAAATAAAATTTCAAGATAAACTCATTGGTATTGGGAATAAGCTTGGAAAACAACTCATTAGTTGAGAGGCTTTTTTCTTTGGGGGGGGGGGGGTTTACAAATTTGTAGATGTGAGATGCCTTTGTTTTAAAAGTTGAAAGCTTTGTTAGGAAGTTGATGATCAAATTGGTAGAATTTTTAAATGTAAATGATTAAATTTAATGAATTGTTTAAAATTAGGATCAAATTGATTGAATATGTAAATATTGAGGGCTAAATGTGTTATTATACCAATTAGAAAAAGACTTTCCTTTATCAATTTAACGGCGGGTGACCAAAACAGAAACAATTCAAACATTAGTGTCTAAATTGAAATTTTTAAAATTGGATGACCAAAACAGGAACACGGGCATAGTTAGATGACCATTTGTATAGTTTACCTTAAATTAAAAAGCTAAACAATGATTTTGAAAATTGAGTAGAGATAAAGAAATTGATTTTGCTTTTACTTCAAATTATTTTCAATTCTATTTGTTTTTTTTTTTTGTAATAATTGTTGTGTTTGATTCACATCAACCACTATCAAACCACGTCATTCCATTTATTTTTAAAACCGGTAAACTTTTTAATTTTGGTATAATGTCATTTTAGCCACACTATTCTATTAACAATAAACTTAACATGTTGGGTTTAAAATATAAAGTTTTCAAACATGCAAAGATTAAAATATTCTTTTAATAGCAGAAGATTTAAAATGAATTGTTTGATATGATACAAGGACTTCTAGGAAAATTAAACCATTCTAAGTTAAATGGATGCTTGCACCTACCTTCATATTAGACTTGATCATGGATTGGGTCATACAAAATTTTAGGTCCGCTTTTTAGGCTTGAACGGGCCTAAAAAATGGACTTAAAATTTTGCCTAAGTCCGGTCCATAGTAAAAATGCTAAACTTGAACCCGATCTGATCGTAATATTTTATATAAAAATAAATTTAAAAATATAATACATAAAATACACTAAAAATATTAAAATAAATATTTCCCAACAAATTGAAAATACAAAAAAATATAGGCATGTGATTTGGGCCGATCTAGAGCCAAAAAATTCTGCCTGAGGTTTGGCTCATTTAGTAAATGAGCCTTATTTTTTTGTCTAATCCTATTTTTTAATTCTAATTTTTTATCCAAATATTTTCACTTTTCGATAAACCTTTAAACTTTTACGAATAACTCCACCCATGATTAATTGCACTCGTATCCACGAAATCAAAGTCAAGCATCAAGATCAAAGAAGGATCAAAGAAATTTGTCAGACTAATCAACACTTTTAGGCATTAAATATTAATAGTCCACTTGTATTTTGTACCAAGCCTTGATATTTTTTCCTTTATTTTAAATATTTAAGTGTTTTTACCCTTGAGCATTTGCTTATGCCATTTAATGACTTATTACACAAAAACACAGATTAGGATTTTTGTAAGGAAACATCACAATCACCATATCTTTTTTGTACTAGGGTCAAGGGATTTCTGGAACCTAGCTGCATTGCTTTATTACTATAAGATGCTTTTTTTTTAATTTAATAAATACATTATTTTTATTAAATTTAAAAAATAATGTATTAATTATATTTTATTTTTGAATTAGTATTCTATGTATTGCCTGTTAGAAAAGATGTAGAAGAGAAACATAAATTAAAGAATTTGAATTGTGAAGACATTTTTTTAAGATATAACAAAGTCATAAATAATTAAATATGACATATAAAATTGATCTTTATATAGGCAAAGAAGAATTACAATTTATATACGTTTCTCTTGGTACCACATATTTTATTTCATAACACTCTTTTGTGTTATTTTTTTAATATAACTTTAAGACAAGAATAATTTCCATAATTATTTGGTATACCAAAGAAAATTTTACTCCATAAACGGGATTAAAATTTTATCACGTATCTTTAAGTTGTATTTAAAAAATATAAAACACATGATAAATTTAAGCACAACCCCAATAAATAATGTTGAATATAATGTGGTTAACACTTAATTGTTTATATGGTAAAGGAATATCTTTCTAGTGATCTTTATATTTGATATGAAATGTCTTACTTTATGTTTGATTTTAGCTTCGAGTTTTTATCTTCTTACTTTGAGGAGAGTGAAAAAGAATTCATAAAATTTCGGTGGGACTGAGGCCCCCTTCGTTGCTCCATCTGTGATGGACTTCTGGTCAAAAAAATCCTTTTCAGTAAAACGGAATAAAGAACAAGGGACAGTGGAGATTTTTTTTTCACGTTAGTGAAGGACTTTTGGCCAGGTGAAGCCGCCAAAAATTTCTCCTTTTCTCAGAGTAAAAGGACTTTTGGCAGCCAATTTACTTTTTTCATCCTTTTATTATTTCTTCTCCAAATAACCTTTCCAGAGGATTTCTTGGTTCTTTGGCAATGGTATACCTGAGGAGAGATTGGGCAATGAAATCAGGTTTTATTTGGAGACTTTTGTTTGCTGATCAATGGCTCAAGGCAGAAGATATCTCCCCAATCAGCAATTAGGTCTCTCTTTTTCTTTTTCCCAGTTTCTCTATCAAAATATGTGTCTTACAATGCCATCTTAATCATTCAAGTTCCTTCTTTTCCCCCTAAAGGACGCTTCTTCTGACTGAAACAACCGACTTGCCTGACTTTATGGAATTTGGTTTGTAAAAGGCTGAACGAATCATCATAATCTATGTTATTTGTGCTTGACATGCTTTTTTTTTTTTAACTTCTCAGCTATTTCTTTATTTCCTTCAATTGGTTGTCTTTAGTTTCTACTAATTCATTCATTCCGATTTATGTGACTGTTTTGCATGTTTTAAATACTTAATAATTTGTTTGTGGCAGACCTTCAACAGATAGTGCGCTGTTCTCAGATCTTTAGTTCTAATTTGTGTTTTTACTTGCTCTTTGAGTTGCTGATTTGCTGATTTGCATATAGTCGTCCTAACTCAATGTTATGTCTTTTCATTTGGATTCGGTTTATGAAACTTTGTTAAATTCGGGTTTTTGCAGGTTTGTGTTAGATACTTGTAGACGGTTAAAAGAGAAGAAGTCATACATGGTGTACACTGCTGTGGGATGTTTGGGATTTCTGCACTTAGTGATCATGTTAAAGAGGTATTTTTAACTTAATACCTTGCAAGATATGAAATTCAATGTTGAATTTACCATAAATAAGTTAATTAATTAGCAGATAGTTTGTTTGGATATCCTAGACTTAGTGTTGCCTGTTCTAGCTAGGATGCTCTCTTACAAGCTCACCTTGTCTGGTTGGGATTTATGATGTATTAATACCTTATAACGAAGTTTGTCACTTGGTAGCATTTCTTCCCTATACTGTGTTGGGGTTTAGAGTTTAGGGGTTATCCCTTTTACAGTTTAATCCACAACCTCCATTCATTTTGTTCTTAAAGGAAAGGTCAGAATTTGGGTTGAAAACAATTCAACTCTTAGCATCTTATGATCTACATTGTTTCCTCTACCATTGCAGATTCCATTTGCCACTTCAAATCCTGTGCTCTTAGCTGATATGACTGACTTCATTAGTTGCCTTTTCTTTCCTAGATGTGAGCCACTCTGTGGTGATGTAGAGTATGTTATCAATTAGATTGTCACATATCAGAAGCTACTTATCAGAAACTAAGAATGAATATGTTAAAAGTTCATAAGACAATGATTCGCATGTATTTATTTGGATGGTAGGATAACGGCAAATGATGTAAGCCTCTTTTTGAATGGATACCATCAAGTTTGCTGGTAACAGGAGATGGGTTTGTGATTGTATATACCTTTTTTTTCTTTTCTTTTTTTAATTCAAGAATTTATAAAACATAAAGTTGAGTGGTATGAAGTGTGAACTTGAAATAAGTTGCTAATTTAAGAATCACTCGTATCGTTTTGCTGATAAGTGGTTGACAATTATTTGTGTTTCACTGCAATTGATAAGCAAATCTCTGGTTCTGTAATATCACTCCCTTCGATGCAAATCTCTGGGTCAGATGATTGCTGATGGCAGACGATGTTGGACAGGTGGTGGCATATTATGGAATATCATAAAAGCACGAGAACCAGCTGCTTATCGAGAAATAATGAAAAAGGCCAAGGAATTTGAGGTGTGTACTTATTTGCACATTGAGTTCTATTCTTTTTTTTTCTTTTTGTCCGCTGAATATAAACATGTGTGCATGAAAACTTCCAAGTTCATTTGTCAATTGAATGTCTAAATAACAATTATTAGGAAACAGTTGCCTTGCGTGGTTGTTTGTATGCTTTGCTTGTTTTCTTAGATTAACTTCCAATATTCTGCAAAACTTTTGTAGATTTTGGTTTTCCAGCTTCATTATCTAATTGCAGCAGTGACAAGTGTTGTTAACATTAGTATTATGATTCAAGCAACTTTGTTTTTCATAAAATAGCCTTTGAACTGGGCTTGAGATGGGATCGCAGCGCGATTCACAAGCCTTTGGCTCATGTATCATGTGGTGTATACTTTTTGTTCTTCAAATACTAATCTAGAACAGATGCCTAATTGGTATTTATAATCTTGCAGAAGCAAATTTAAGCAACAAAATGTCAGACAAGCACCAGCACAGAGCAAAGAGATCTCTTCTCAAGAAACTACACTCTCGAATGGAACTGCAGCAAGTGTTCCACAAGATGCTGGACTTATTCCAATGACCCGACAGAAGAGTTCAGTGCCGAAGGAACACGCAAATGTTCATGATAGAATTAGGGTCCCTGTTTCATATGAAGACCTTCTAGGAGAGATTCAAAAGACGATTAATTTGAGCATTTTCAAAATATTGAAAACTTTGCTTGGCATCAATTTTCTGTAATTGGATCTATGTTTTTTTGTGATTAAGGATTTAGTGAGATATGCACTTTTCAATGACAATGATGTTCTTTTAATGAAAAACACAGAAAAATTTGATGTTGCTTCTCTATATTTTCTTAGTTTTAAAGTCAAGCAAAAAGCAGTGTTATTATGCATCATCACAATTATCAGAAACCAATTGATCAACTAATTATCTAACTCACAAAGCAATAATTGTAATTAAACCAAAACATGCAAATAATACAATTATGTCAAGAGCAAAGTACAAATTTAATATTATTATTTAATATTTAATATAGTTAATAGATTTAATTAAATTTAATAAAAATTAATATTAATTACTTACAAATATTTAAAATTAATATTATTTATTAAAATATTAACAATAAATTAATAAATTATTTTATATTTTTGCTAAAATATCATAATATTAACTAATCTGAACATTATTTAAATACATATTTGTTATTTATAATATCATGTCTAAAATAGACATTTTACTTCTCAAAAGCACTTTTTGACAGCAATGTCAAACACTTAAATTTTTCAAAAGCACTTCTCAAAATCACTTCTCAAAAGCACTTTTCAAAAAGCACTTCTCAAAAGCATTGCCAAACTGCCCCTAAAACCAAGCACGTCCACCTTAAAAATAATACCGAAAGTGACACACTCCATGATATATATTCCCCTCAACAAAATTCTCTATTTTTCTTAGTTAACATGAGTTTAATAATATTATAAACTATTAATGCTGGGACTCAAATTTTTAGTGCTTGTAGATTTAAAAAATCTTTATCTATGTGCATCAAATTTTAACCCAAGTCATTGGACACTAATTAACATTTTTGTTTAATATAATGTATATTTAATAATTTTTTAAAAGCCGGCGGCCATCAATATTCCAATTTTTAGACCAATGACAAAAGCAGCTTTCTGGTCCATCATCTTTGATTCGGTGATTTAAAAGTTTGCAAAAATGGGGGAAAATTTTAGTCCCTAAAAATAAAATCCAATTCTTACACAAATAGATACCATTTTATGATTTTTCCCCATATTGCTTGTCATTTTTCCCAATTTTCCCACTCCTATATATGCTTATAACAACACATTGAAAAACTCATACTTCGTCTTCACATATCTTTGGACTCCCACGTCAACCAATAAAGAGCTTTGAACAAGTAAGAGATGGAGAAGAGTGGTCTGCAAAGGTCTACGACTTCGTTCAGGAGACAAGGCTCATCAGGGTTGATTTGGGATGACAAGTTTTTATCAGGTGACTTGAACAAAATGAAGCTTAACAATCAACGTAGCCGATCGGAAAATGGTGACGGGAATATGTACCGGACGACGATGAAGGTGGCGCCCCCTAGCTTCGACCCTCCTTCTCCTAAGGTCACTGGTTGTGGCTTTTGTGGGATTTTTGGCAAACCGGAAGCAGCCAAAAAGAGAAGATCAAAGAAACGTTAGTAATGATCAAGTACAGCATAATTATTATGTTGTATGCTATACATACAGGGCATTCCGATTCCAATTTATGTGTGTTATTTTATTTTATTTGTTTGGGTGTTAAATTTTCACATAATACAGAATTCCAGTTGAAATATGTGTATGAGAGCACAAACCTGAAACTTATGTGTTCTTCCATTGGTTTCCAAGATGGTTTCGCTTATTTATTTATTTGTTTTTTTTTTTTTTGAATTCTAGTACTACTCTAGCCTAAACACACTTAACTGCGGAGTTCTGTTGGGATATGGTGCATTAGTGCTGATATGATCACACCCATAACTCCTTAGACCTTTCACCAACTTAAGGAGATGAGCCAATGAGATTAGTATGGTTTGTAGTAGAATTAACTAACTAAAATTCCTCTCTCGTTAAAACACTTGATTTTTATACGTGAAATCTTGGAGTTCGGTGAATTCAGTGTGGAAAGTTGTTTTATAATTTTATAAAATTTTAAATAATAATAGTAAAATTATACTTTGACTTTTTAAAAATATAAAAAATTAATTTAATCCTTTAAAAATTATAAAGATATGGACTATTAAAATGGTGAAATTATTTTCTACTATTGTAAAAATATACACATTTCAACCCTCCCTCCTAAATATTTTCTAGCTTCGCCCTTGATTAAACACAATTTTAAAGAGTCAATTTTCGAGTTATAAACGTTAAAAATCAAGAAAACTTAAAAATCAATAAAGATATTTATAATTGTTATGACATGAAAAACGACTATAAGCATAATAACCTTTACACAAATCTCTATATGCATAGCCACAGTTTTTTCATCAAAAACATTTGAAATGAATGCATTCATCAATTTCTTTCAATTGAAATGAAGAAATTTATTATGTTTCCTTCAAGCAGTTATGAATCATCAATAGCATTAATAGTTACATAAATTGTAAATATAAAACAATGTAACATTAATTAAGTTATGCCGTTCAAACAAATTTCATTGAAACATTAATATGCCTTAATTAAAGACATTTATTAATGACATAATTGTCATAACCATTTTTTGACAAAACGGGGATCGACTTTTAAAATAGGGAGTCACCACCGATCTTTGTTAGGTGTGATCGGATCACCTTTGTTTTAATAAAACATTTTGACTTACTAAAACAGTGTTTTTTGGTCTACGAAAATTTGAGAAAACGAGTTCGGGAGTCGGTTACGTGCGAGGAAGGATTAGCACCCTCGTCACGCCCAAAATTGGTACCAAATTGATTGATGTTGTCCTAATGTTGAAAACTCGAAAATATCTAGGGTAAAAATTTAAAAAAGAATTCGTCAAATTGGGATTGAATCTCAAGATTATCTCGTTTCAAAGGGATGAAAGTACCATACCCAACACGTTAGGATATGAAACCTTTACATTCTGACATCGAGATCATCTTTGATCTTCAGAACGTATAAAAGGGTATTTGGTTATTTAGTTGAATGAAAAATCAACACCCAATACGTTAGGATGTAATTTCTCGTGTTTCTAAACATACCAATATTGCCTTATCTTTGAAATAAGTTTATGTATAAATATCACGCAATCAAATTAATACACATATGACATAAAACTTAATAATTATATATAAAGAGAGCTCTAAAAAAAATTGCGAATGAGATTGAAAATTTAAAAAGATATAAATTAGTCGATTAGATTAAAAAATGCACATATAAATAAGTTTAATATATATATATATATAACAATAACCGGGCCCAATTGAAGGGAAATTTGATGCGAACACGTATATATACATAATTACACGATATTTAAAATGAGCAAAGGATAATTTAAATTGGGTACTCATAAGATGTGATGCATATGTACAAGTAAATAAAAATGTATGGATACACCAAAGTATATATACAAACAAATTTAAATGAAAAGATGTGGACACATAAACCTATATATAAAATATATACACGAAATGAAAATGTTTTTATATATAAGAAAATGAAACATATAATAATAATCCGAAATATCCAAAGAAAACAATCGTCTTAATGGTGAAAAACTCAATTGAATTAAAGATAGAATTAAAAGGTCAATTTGTAAACAAGAATATTAAACAAAATAAGGGTTAAGGTGTAAGGCTTGCAAATGATCAGGGATCAAAAGTATAAATATTCCCGCGTCTAACACGCCGTGTATCAGTAGGATCAGATTAAAAAACGAACGGATTACAGATATCAATTGAAAAATAGAGAAATTATATGAAGGTTCTAATCGAAAGTCGGTGCAACAAAAGAGGACTAATTGCGTGAATATCCTATCACCGCAAGAACACGCGGATCCCCTGGGCGCCGGATCGGGTCGAGCTGGGTCAAGCAACACTGCGTCGTTTTGAGGTTATGGGGATAAACCCCATACGATGTCTTTTAGTTAATAAGGAATAATCTCCTTAAAACCGAATTAAGAAACCAAAGCAGCCATTTCTTTTTCCTTTTCACCAAACCCTAGCCTCAATTATTCTGAAACTGAAACCCTTGTTTCATTTTCTTCCTCGCGCCGCAATCGGGATCTCCCCGTCGATCACTAGAACGCCATTGAAATAGGCGATCAGTGACATACGGAGATCGGGTAAACTTTTATAGATCCTGATATGTCGTTACATGCCTCCACTCGCACTTCTCTCCGCCTGAGATCTTCATCCGACTCCGATCGCGACGGAGAAGATGAAGATCAAGCGTCCCAATAGGTAAACTCTTTCTTTTTCTTTTCCTGTGTATATACACGCTTAAGAAATGAAAACAGGACCCCCAAATCGAGAAGAAAATAAAAGAGAAGATGGAACCAGCCTTTTAATCTTTTTTGGTTTTTGTTTTTAAAAGATTCAAAATAAAAAAATAAACATAAAAATGGTAAACAGTAAACGAATAAATCGGATCAGTCTTCGAAACCCTTGCTTATTTTTTACTGCATTGTATGATAGATAGTAAGATCAGAAAGATTAAAATCAAACTTGTTTTGCTTTTTATTGATCGCTGGTGATTTTCTCTGATTGTTCTGAAAGAAAATCGGAAAGGGAACCCCCTTTTACAATAGCTTCCCCTCGGTTTTTATTTGATTTACAGAGGTATGGGTCTCTGTCTCTATTCTGTTTTTTGTCGCTTTTCTTCCTTATTGTTCGTCTTGTTGCAGGTCATGGGTACGGGGTGTGCGAAGCCAGAGGCGCATGGGGCGCTGGTAGAGAGACGCGAAGGCCAAGGCCCGTGGTGGCCGAAGCGTGCTAGCGAGGGACGTGCGGATTTGAAAGGGCGCGCGTGGGAGTGATGAGCGTGTGGCGGACGAGCGGGGGGGAGCTGGGGCGACGCGCGTGGGAAGCTGGAGCGGTGCAGGCGCGCATGTGGGCAGTGACCGAGGCGGTTGCTAGTGGGTGTTGACCGAGGGAGCGGCGCCTAGGGTTCATAGAAACCCTAGGTTTTCTGAAAATTTTAGTGTTTTTGGGCCATTGGGCCTTTATAAATTTGGGCTAATGGGTTAGGTTAAATGGGCAGGTTGTTTTATGGCGTTTGGGTTTGTTTAATTGGTTTTTGTAATTGGGCCTTAATTTCGGGCTTGTAACTGGACATTTGGACTGCTTTATTGGTTTTTTTATTTCTGTGTTTTTTTTTTGTTTTATTACTTGATGGGCCCGGGTTTGGGTTTTGGTTAAAGTTCTGGGCAAAATATGGTTATTACAGCTGCCCCTCTTTGCTCATTGTCGTGAAACGAGAATAGAGCAAAGATAATAGAAGAACCAATTTTGCCCGGTCTTGGTGGGCTTTGACTTACTGGTCCTTGTCTTCCTCAAATGTCTTCAACTCTATTGTAACCTGTTGCTTTGATCCGCTCCACCGCTACTTTTGAGAGATATGACCTGCAGCTTCAATTCACTTCTCCTCAATCTTCTAAGGGATGGGATTTGCTTGCTCCAATGTGACTTCACGACACAAAGAGATCTGTAGCTTGGATATGCTAATTGCTCCACTAGGACTTCGATGAAACCTAAATTTCTCAAACTGCTTTTTTTTTTATTTTCGCAATATGAGTTGACATTTTCTTCCTTTTTTTTTAGACAGAAATTGAAAAACAGAAATTGAAAATACCTCAGCGTGCGACTTGAGGAGTTGCGAATGGAAATTGAAAAACAGAAATTAAAAATACCTCAGTGTGCGACCTGAGGAGTTGCGAATTGAAAAACAGAAATTAAAACACCTCAGTGTGTGACCTAAGGCTCAACTCACCTCTCATATTATGAGTTGATTTAAACATAATTTGAAAAACAGAAGTTAAAAATATCTCGGCGTGTCCCGAGGCTCAACTCACCTCTCGTATTATGAGTTGATTTTTTTGAACAGAAATTGAAAGACAGAAATTAAATACCTCGGCGTGTCCCGAGGCTCAACTCACCTCTCGTATTATGAGTTGATTTTTGAACAGACATTGAAAGACAGAAATTAAATACCACGGCGTGTCCCGAGGCTCAACTCACCTCTCATATTATGAGTTGATTTTTGAACAGAAATTGAAAGACAGAAATTAAATACCTCATCGTGTCCCGAGGCTCAACTCACCTCTCGTATTATGAGTTGATTTTTGAACAAAAATTGAAAGACTGAAATTAAATACCTCGGCGTGCGTAACCCGAGGCCCAACTCACTTCTCGCATTATGAGTTGATTTTAGCAGAAATTGAAAAACAGAAATTAAAAACACCTCAGCGTGTGTAACCCTAGGCCCAACTCTGAACAAAAAATTGAAAGACTGAAATTAAATACCTCGGCGTGCGTAACCCGAGGCCCAACTCACTTCTCGCATTATGAGTTGATTTTAGCAGAAATTGAAAAACAGAAATTAAAAACACCTCAGCGTGTGTAACCCTAGGCCCAACTCACTTCTCGCATTATGAGTTGATTTTAGCAGAAATTGAAAAACAGAAATTAAAGATACCTCAGCGTGCGTAGCCCGAGGCTCAACTCACTTCTCGCATTATGAGTTGATTTTAAACGGAAATTGAAAAACAGAAATTAAAAATACCTCAGCGTGCGTAACCCGAGGCCTAACTCACTTCTCGCATTATGAGTTGATTTTAGCAGAAATTGAAAAACAGAAATTAAAGATACCTCAGCGTGCGTAACCCGAGGCTCAACTCACTTATCGCATTATGAGTTGATTTTAGCAAAAATTGAAAAACAGAAATTAAAGATACCTCAGCGTGCGTAACTCGAGGCTCAACTCACTTCTCGCATTATGAGTTGATATTTTGAACAGAAATTGAAAAACACCTCAGCGTGTGACCTGAGGCTCAACTCACCTCTCGTATTGTGAGTTGATATTTGGAAAATAAAAATTTAAAAATACCTCAGCATATCCCGAGGCTCAACATATCATCTGGTGGAACTCGGATGTCTTCTTTTCCTTGATTTTGTACAACTATCATCAGAATTTCTTGTTTTATTGGTGTACCTGTATGTGTCATGCGTGATGTTATCATGATATGCACATGTTTGTCTTAAATGCTTTTATGCCTACATGATTATGCCATGCACCCTTGTGTTTATTCGTCCCACTGACTCTAAAACATAGGGCTTGTCTCTTATTCAGCCCACCCTCTTATTATTCAAAGGTACAGGATCTGTATCAGCTTCCTTCTAACGATCACTCTTTAGGTGACCCAACCAGATGTATATGCGTGATGCTCGCATGAATGCAGAATGTCATTTCCTTTCGAGAATGATGGTTTTGCACTTGGGTTAACAATGCCCATTTTCCGTCAGGATCGTGTCACTGACGCGGTACCTTGTCATTTTGTTCAATCACCTTAATTTGGACTCAGATATTTCCAACCCTTAAGCTCGGTGAATCTTAAGCAATAATCCTGTTTCAGACTCCTGTATTGTTTTGAGATTTCCAGAGTAATATGCGAAACTCCTTTCATGAAAGTATTATTAGTCCGATAATCATTATTTCAATGCAAAATGTTCACAAAGGACCATAATGATGGACGGACTGGGAATTTATTGGGAGTATAGCTCAAATCAAACAAGTTAATCAAAGCTAGCATATGCAATGAAGAAGCAAATTTATTTAGAGTGTATTTTGAAAAGACAAAGATAGCAGACTCAAAATGGTAACAGGGAAACTAGGTGCCCCAGATATCGCAGCTTGAGCTTCTCTGTTCAAACTTCTTGAGGACCGTTCTAAACTCAATATGTGTTTAGGGGATCCGGAGTACTTTGTCGATGCCTCAAGACGTAACATACCTCTTCATTGTTACTTCAAGCGGAGCAAGACTACTGTATGCCCATCAAAATTTGAGCTGCCCTTTTCGGGGTTTCAACTCAAACCCACCTTTGGTCTCAAAGCGCCCTTTGCGGGTTTTCACTTTGGCCTCTCCTTTTTCTTCTTTTTCTTTCTTCTCATTTTTGTTTTTTTGTTTTTTTTTGTGTTTTTTTTCTGAATTCACCAGATTGGGCAGGTCATTGTCATCCATCTCAGACAATATTCTTGTTTCCCTAGAACGGGCCTTCTTTGCTACCTAAGGTCCTTCCTGGCTTGGCATCTTCTTTCTTCTGAAGTCCTTGTTTCATGGGAAAGGATCTTCTTTAAAGCCCTATCATGAAATTTTCTAAGGCGATCCTTTTTGTTGTAAACTCGCTTCATCTGATCGTGATAGATACCTCTCAACATTTTCTTTTCGAATTCACTTAATCACATCGGGATTGGATCCATTCCACCTTATCCAATTTTGGCTCGGCCCGTGCCTGGGGATAAGGGAATTTTGACTTCACTAGGCAAAACCTAATGAGGAAAGCATTGTCCCAGCAGAGGTCCTAGCCAAAGTTTAATGATCAAAAAAGGGTAAACGTAACTTCTATATGCCAACATTCCCAAGTTTAGGTCATCTTCCTAACAATCTTTGTTCTGTTGCCCTTTTTTTTCCATGACATGACACTTGATCCTTGAAAAGACTGCAAACTTTTGACATTGTGCAGTTAAATATGACCTTTTCGCCTTTTTTGTTAATATTTTTTCTTTTTTCCTTTTTGGCCTAATGACTATCGACTTTGTAATATTGGCATATGAAGCGACCCTCGCCCTCTTAGTGAAGAGATCGACATCCACAAAAATGAATCGATGCGGACCGGAAGCTTTCGAGGAGATTGGCTTGATAACATCCCTGCCCCACGTGTAGACAAGGAGGAAAAGGCACATAAGTTCAATCCTCGATTTGGCGTTTGATGCAATTTTCCTTTCTGGGTAGACCAGTAGCTCGAACCTCTTGATTGGCTTAGTCAGGGTAGAACCCTCAGCATGTGATCTTCAAATATCCTTATGGACTTCTTCTGTGGCTTCCTTAGCTTTGACAGCATACTCGTGCCTTAGTAGTCCCGGCGTGATCATACGAAAATATCTTTAAACTCTTAGAGATAACTTAATGATTCCTTGCCTTGTCCTGCGGCAAGCTAAGTTTCCATCTTCATCTCATTCGTTAGCTCGTATTGTCCGCTGACACTTCGTAGGGTAGGATCTGTCATTCTTAACAAGTTAGGAAATAAGTTGCAATCTCTGTCATCTTCCAAGTTCTTAGATCCCTTTAGACACATATCTCCCTAAAAGGGAGTCAGTAATAGTGTCGCTCATGTCATTGATATCTAGGGACCCCATTGTGGGTATGAAGGCAGAAAATCCAAATAAATGATTCTAAGGATGATTATTCGTATGATGTGGTCATGAATAAAAAATGAAATAATGTACAAAATAAAATGAAAATGTTTACTTAGGACGATGCATTTAATTGAAATAAAAATTCCGGACACAAGCCTATTTCACAAAAGGACTCTTATTGCCTTTAGGCTTAAAGCAACAAGCGTGTTTTAAATATTACTCTAGATTAGCTAAAATACAGGGATCCCTTCGCAGTCTCATTGTTCAAAACAAACTCGGGAAGACACGGGCGTATCATTGAAACTTCTTTAATTGCATCATCCCTTTTGTCACTGCGCTCACGTTCCCTTCAAGGTAGTTAGGGAGCGGATTTCCAACCGTATTACCAGTACCGTCAAATTGTAAAATCCCTGCATCAATGAGATCCTGCACCCTCCTTTTGAAGGCTATACAATTTTCCGTGGAGTGCCCTTGGTTCCTCCCATGATACATGCAACTAGTATTGGGATCGTACCATTTCGGGTATGGCGGTTTCAATGGTGCCATATAATGCGGGGATATTAATTGTTTTTCCAACAATTTTGAGCACAGTTCTCCGTATGACACGGGGATAGGGGTGAGTCGAGGCTTTTCAAGATTGGATCTCACCGGCCTTTGTTCGTGTTTGGGTTGGCTTGGAGCAGGCGTGTTATTAGGTGGGAACATGGTGAATGGTCTTTGGTTATCAGTGGCATAGACGGGGTAAGGAGGAGGTGTTTGATAGTAAAAGTTTTGAGGAGGAAAATAGAAGTTTGGAGGCGGGCGAAATTGAGGTCGTGGTTGGGTTGGGTATGGGTTAGAAGCATAGCGGCTTCCAGTCCCCACCATGTGAGTTTCAGGCTCTTTTTTCTTCATGGGTACTGGTCTTTTCGAACTCTCAGGACCTTCCATCTTTCCACTCTTGATGCCGTTTTCAATGAGCTCCCCAGACATTACGATGTCGGCGAAGTCTTTTGTGGCGTTTCCCACCAGTTTGTCGTAAAATGGCGCTTTCAATATGTTGATAAAGAGAACCGTTATCTCACTTTTAGTCAGTGAGGGCTCTATTTGCGTCGAGACGTCCCTCCACCTTTGAGCGTATTGTCTAAACGTCTCTGCTAGCTTCTTTTTCATCATCTGCAGCGTTAGTCGATCGGGCGCCATATCGGAGACATGCTTGTACTGTTCGCAAAATGCAGATGCTAGGTCCTTCCATGATTGGATCCTCTCTCTGCTGAGTTGATTATACCATCGGAGGGCTGATCCGATCAAGCTATCTTGAAAATAATGTATTAACAATTTGTCTTCATTCACATAACCCGCCATCTTCCAACAAAACATGATAAGATGCGCCTTTGGGCATCTCGTTCCATCGTATTTTTCAAAATCTAGCGCTTTGAATTTCGGGGGTAGGACCAGATCAGGTACTAAACTGAGCTCTTTGGCACTCAGTGCAGAGAAGACTCCAGTACCCTCTACCGCTTTGAGTCTTTCTTCTAGACTCCTATACTTGTCCTCGGCATCATGTTCCTTCATTCTCAGCTTGGCTATTTCTACCGAATCATCCAAATCCGAAACTATTAGATTAGCGGAATTATCTCTGGAGTTCGACGCAAACATACCTTGCCCTAGATGAGCAGATGGTGCGGGTCGTTGCTTTAGACCTACCGGTTCCCCTTGAGGGTATCCTCTTTGCGTTACAGGGACATGGGGTGGAGTGAATCCTGGGAGATAAAGCGGATCTTGATTAACTCTCGAATGGGGTTCTGTAACATCAGGACTTTGCACGGGCCCTTTTCCTTTAACCAGCGTTGATATCATCTCCATCATTTTGGTCATTTGATCCTTCTGCTCGAGCGATTCCTCTCGGGACCTTGCCATCAAATCCCTTGCTTCTTGCTGCGACTTGGCTAACTGTTCTTGCAACTCTCTCTGGATTCTTTCCATTCTTTCGATCCTCTCATTGAGTTCGGCGTCCATAGCTCTAGTTCTTAGACGTGTCCTATAGGGATGACGTGATTCCAAATTCGTAGTGTCGCAACTGCGGATTATACGATTTTAGCCTTAGCGAATGATTAAGGTAATATGATACTAATGTATGCAATGCAATGCAAATGTATGGTTTGAATGCAAAAAAGGTGTCAACTCTAATTCAATTCCCCATAGAAAACTTTCTTAGAAAACAAAGCTCTTTACATAAGATAGATTACAAGAACAGCCTTGCTCTAACACCTAAGGCTTTAATCTTCGTCAGTAAGGAAGCTAATTCTCGTCCACGATCCGACCGTGTCTCGAACTGTACGCTCAATGTGTCAGCTTGTATAGCTAGAGTCTGTAAATGCTCGGCTACCTCTCGTATCTGGGTTATAGCCTCCCCCATGAGGTAATCTCTATCTTTGACTTGATTCTGGGAATGGTACAGCTCCATTTCTCTTCGTTCTCTTTTAGATATCCAATATGATTCTGACAGTTCTGCAGCTCCATTTCTAACTCTTCGGTTTTCTTCGCCATTTCTTCGATTCTACTCAAACTTGCCTTTAATCCTCTTACCGAGTTACGGTTTCGATAATAGTCAAGAGACCTTTCCAACTCCGCCACTCTAGTCTTCAATTCATTTCTTCTGTTTTGGCCTTCTGACACTTGCTTTTCTAGGATCTCCTTCTGAGCTTTTATATATTGAAATTTCCTTTCCCATTGCTCGGTCTTAGCTCTCTCCTCTTGTAACTCTTGTCGCCATTGACTCGAAGTCTTTCCTAGTCCCGCAGTTCTCATTGAGAGACGCATATTCTTGTAGTCCCCCTTTAGGCTATCCAACTCTTCTTCGGCTTTGCTCTTCCCCTTTTTTATCTTTTATGCTTCTGATTTCTGTATCTCTACATCCAACTTCAAAAGCATCTTCTCTTCCTCCAACTGCTCAATTTTCTTCTCAAGCTCTGAACTATAGATTGAGCATTATCTGAACTTGGTATCGGGATATTATCATTGATTCTTTTGTTTAGCCACACTTTATACTCAGAAGTCACCGTTTCGCCCACAGTCAACCTCTTCATCCGGTAGGTTTGCTTCCAAGCATTTGCGATTTCCTTAATCTTCTTCTTATAACCCTCTCCTGTATAAGAGAATTCGCTTCGATCCAACCCATGTGTTGCTGGCACGAACTGTCTAGACTGGTATTGTCTTGCTGCTAATAATGGGGCAAACCCGATGACTCCCCAAATTCTGGGTAGAGGGACCCAATTAAAGTCTCCGCATCTATAAAGGATCTCTCTAGGTATCATCCATGGAGCTCTCCACTCAATATCTTCTTCCTGCAGATTCTGAAGAATTGTCCTCCATCCTTCTTCCGTTATATCTTCTCGTCTTGATAAGGCCACTTCCTCTTTTATCGGTGAATAATCCTTATAAAGGGTCGACAAAAGACTTTATCTATCTTCCAAAAATGCCCATAATACCATACCATTACAGCTGTGCGCATCCGATAAACCTTCATTCTCCCGCTCTTCTGCATGCATTTAACGATCTGAAAGTCTCTGAAAGAATCGCTGGGACAGGTGTAACTTGTTTATCCAATCGATCGAACAAATCCACCACTGCTTCATCTATGTGTCTTAGGGCTTTTGGGAAGATGGCTAGTCCGTAGAGGCTTAAGGCGAAGATATCGACCTTCTTCCTCACATCAGGGTGCATCAAAATCAAATCCCTTAAATTTACCCAAGGAATACATCTCCCTTCACCTTTCTGTTGAATCTTGGTCAAGATCCACTGTTCACTCATTCCCATAATTTTCATCAACTTCTTCGACAAAGGAGGGACATAGGCGGGCCTAATATAAACCTTGTCAACCTGCATCTCGGGAATACGAAGTAAAGTGGTGTATTCTTCTATTGTTGGCACCAAATCCACTTTCCCAAAAGTGAAGCAACTGTATGCGGAATTCCAAAACTGGACCATAGTCCGAAACAGGTGTTTATCTATCTTAACATCCAATAAGTAAAAGATATCACCATAACGGTGGCAGAACATCTGTTTAGCTTCATCTTCCCAATGGGTCCAGATATCCCGCAACTCTTGAAGCTCATTTTGTATCACGCTAACACGGGTGAAGTCCCTCAGCTCTGACGTATGACCTTCGACTAAGCTATCTCCTTTTTCTAACCGCAACTTTTCTGACCATGTGCGCACGGCCGCATTGTCCTCTACTTTATCAAGAAAGTCGTTTTCCATAGCAAACTTCCTATCTCAGCAACCGAACAGAAATTGACACCTCTACTACATGGAATGCTATGCAAATCAAACAAATCAACACAAGTTAGTATTGCGTAATCAAAACAAGCAAAATATCATTAAACGCTTATCTGGGTCACTATTTTGACACTCTACCTAAGGTAGGCTCTAGGGCTTCTATATGGGGTTCGGTTCTACAGAGGGGTACCTGAACCAGCAGATTCCTCGATCCTCACCCATTATAGGCTCATACGGACCGAGTTTGGTTCAAGGGGATACATTTCCCTATGGCCATGCGAGGTGAAAACCTCACAAAGCACATAGGTACGGATGTATCCCGGAAGCAATCCACTAGCCCATGCGGAGGTGAAAACCTCACGAAGGCTTAGTTTCTTACTCCACTTAAAGGTGTGACCACAACGGTCATGCAATGTAAATGCAAGTAATATGAGATTCAGCAGTGTAGCAGTTATAGCACGAACAAATGCTTTAGAAGAAACATGATTTTTTCGTTAAAAAACAAAAACCATTTTTCAAGTTTTCAATCAAAAGGACAAAAATCAATTAATTTTGCGGCCTGACTCTCAAGTCCCCAGTGGAGTCGCCAAGCTGTCATAACCATTTTTTGACAAAACGGGGATCGACTTTTAAAATAGGGAGTCGCCACCGATCTTTGTTAGGTGTGATCGAATCACCTTTGTTTTAATAAAACATTTTGACTTACTAAAACAGTGTTTTTTGGTCTACGAAAATTTGAGAAAATGAGTTCGGGAGTCGGTTACGTGCGAGGAAGGATTAGCACCCTCGTCATGCCCAAAATTGGTACCAAATTGATTGATGTTGTCCTAATGTTGAAAACTCGAAAATATCTAGGGTAAAAATTTAAAAAAGAATTCGTCAAATTGGGATTGAATCTCAAGATTATCTCGTTTCAAAGGGATGAAAGTACCATACCCAACACGTTAGGATATGACACCTTTATATTCTGACATCGAGATCATCTTTGATCTTCAGGACGTATAAAAGGGTATTTGGTTATTTAGTTGAATGAAAAATCAACACCCAATACGTTAGGATGTAATTTCTCGTGTTTCTAAACATACCAATATTGCCTCATCTTTGAAATAAGTTTATGTATAAATATCACGCAATCAAATTAATACACATATGGCATAAAACTTAATAATTATATATAAAGAGAGCTCTAAAAAAATTGCGACTGAGGTTGAAAATTTAAAAAGATATAAATTAGTCGATTAGATTAAAAAATGCACATATAGATAAGTTTAATATATATATATATATAACAATAACCGGGCCCGATTGAAGGGAAATTTGATGCGAACACGTATATATACATAATTACACGATATTTAAAATGAGCAAAGGATAATTTAAATTGGGTACTCCTAAGATGTGATGCATATGTACAAGTAAATAAAAATGTATGGATACACCAAAGTATATATACAAACAAATTTAAAATGAAAAGATGTGGACACATAAACCTATATATAAAATAATATATACACGAAATGAAAATGTTTTTATATATAAGGAAATGAAACATATAACAAATAATCCGAAATATATCCAAAGAAAACAATCGTCTTAATGGTGAAAAACTCAATTGAATTAAAGATAGAATTAAAAGGTCAATTTGTAAACAAGAATATTAAACAAAATAAGGGTTAAGGTGTAAGGCTTGCAAATGATCAGGGATCAAAAGTATAAATATTCTCGCGCCTAACACGCCGTGTATCAGTAGGATCAGATTAAAAAACGAACGAATTACAGATATCAATTGAAAAATAGAGAAATTATATGAAGGTTCTAATCGAAAGTCGGTGCAACAAAAGAGGACTAATTGCGTGAATATCCCATCACCGCAAGAACACGCGGATCCCCTGGGCGCCGGATCGGGTCGAGCTGGGTCAAGCAGGGTCAAGCAACACTGCGTCGTTTTGAGGTTATGGGTATAAACCCCATACGATGTCGTTTCGTTAATAAGGAATAATCTCCTTAAAACCGAATTAAGAAACCAAAGTAGCCATTTCTTTTCCCTTTTCACCAAACCCTAGCCTCAATTATTCTGAAACCGAAACCCTTGTTTCATTTTTTTCCTCGCGCCGCAATCGGGATCTCCCCGTCGATCACTAGAACGCCATTAAAATAGGCGATCAGTGACATACGGAGATTGGGTAAACTTTTATAGATCCTGATATGTCGTTACATGCCTCCACTCGCACTTCTCTCCGCCTGAGATCTTCATCCGACTCCGATCGCGACAGAGAAGATGAAGATCAAGCGTCCCAATAGGTAAACTCTTTCTTTTTCTTTTCCTGTGTATATACACGCTTAAGAAATGAAAACAGGACCCCCAAATCGAGAAGAAAATAAAAGAGAAGATGGAACCAGCCTTTTAATCTTTTTTGGTTTTTGTTTTTAAAAGATTCAAAATAAAAAAATAAACATAAAAATGGTAAACAGTAAACGAATAAATCGGATCAGTCTTCGAAACCCTTGCTTATTTTTTACTACATTGTATGATAGATAGTAAGATCAGAAAGATTAAAATCAAACTTGTTTTGCTTTTTATTGATCGCTGGTGATTTTCTCTGATTGTTCTGAAAGAAAATCGGAAAGGGAACCCCCTTTTACAATAGCTTCCCCTCGGTTTTTATTCGATTTACAGAGGTATGGGTCTCTGTCTCCATTCTGTTTTTTGTCGCTTTTCTTCCTTATTGTTCGTCTTGTTGCAGGTCATGGGCACGGGGTGTGCGAAGCCAGAGGCGCATGGGGCGCTGGTAGAGAGACGCGAAGGCCAAGGCGCGTGGTGGCCGAAGCGTGCGGGCGAGGGATGCGCAGATCTGAAAGGGCGCGCGTGGGAGTGGTGCGCGTGTGGCGGACGCGCGGGGGAGCTGGGGCGACGCGCGTGGGAAGCTGGAACGGTGCAAGCGCGCGTGTGGGCAGTGACCGAGGCTGTTGCTAGTGGGTGTTGACCGAGGGAGCGGCGCCTAGAGTTCATAGAACCCTAGGTTTTCTGAAAATTTTAGTGTTTTTGGGCCATTGGGCCTCTATAAATTTGGGCTAATGGGTTAGGTTAAGTGGGCAGGTTATTTTATGGCGTTTGGGCTTGTTTAATTGGTTTTTGTAATTGGGCCTTAATTTCGGGCTTGTAACTGGACATTTGGACTGCTTTATTGGTTTTTTTTTATTTCTGTGTTTTTTTTGTTTTATTACTTGATGGGCCCGGGTTTGGGTTTTGGTTAAAGGCCCGGGCAAAATATGGTTATTACAATAATTATTAACAAGGAATTTTTTAAGATTTTGAGTAGAGATTACTTTTAAGAAATGGTTCATTTTAATTTGTATTCTTTAACTTCAGTGTATATATATATATATATATTTAATACTCAAAATTTTTTATCGATTGAGGCTTTAGTTTGATTGGTAGTGGTATTATTGTTAGTGTAAGAAGTTCTGGGTTCGAATGTGTTACAGTATATTATCCTCTTATTTAAGAATTGAGGAAGAGTTTTTGGTAATGTAGGCATCTAGAATTAAGTTGCTAAACAAAAAGCAAATAGGTGACAAAATCACCAAAGTTTTTACTTGGGAGCAACCTCCGATTATTAAGTTAGTAAGATGAAAAAGATGAGAGAATAAGGGAGTAATAACAGGGTTCATGAATTTACCTTTGCTGGGCTTTGCATGACATATTCATACTAAAAGTCATCCTTAAAGTAGATGGGCAAGTGCTCGAATCTAACCATTTAAGGGTCGATCCTACCTTTTAGAGTGCCTTAGGTGTGCTCTTTTACAGAGCTGATAGTTATTTATTTTGAAGCTTGTGGCAGTTGATGTTTTGGTTTGTAATTTTGTAACGTGAACACAAATAATCACATTAAATAGAGCCCGTTTTAAACTTGTTTCGGGCCCTCCGGTGGCCTTTGATCCTTTGTAGATAACCCACACATGGGGTTACGGATATGGAACACCCATTCTTTTTTTACTGGGCTTTTTGACTTTTGGGATAAATTTTTAGTATTATAGTAGATTTAATATCAATCAAGACTTCAAATCAACGAAAGTTTTTTGCTATTGAATTGAGAATTTAATTGACATAATTTGAGATAAAATTACAAACAATAAATGTAATACAAATTTTATCAGAAATTAAATTTTAAAAATAAAACATGAATATGATTTTCTTACTAAACATATACTATTAATTGGATTTGAATTTTTCATGTCATGTTTATCGTCATAAACATATCATCTTTGTATCGTAATTTTATATCGTCATATTGGCTCATTGGGTTTGGGTTATAATCCATTGGGCCATGGCCTTCTATTATCGGACTTCATTGAGAGGCCATATTTATCAGTCAATTAACCAAAAATTCTACGGGCAAAATGGACCTTTCCCTTTTACATCTCAGAATTCAGAAACGCTGAAACCGGAGTACTTTTTCTAGGGCTCAATTCAAAATTTTTCCTCCAGATTTTCCGGGAAAATAAAAATATGGACGGAAATCTTGAAATCTCCTTGGATAAACTTCCCATTAAGCGCCTCGATTCTATAGAAGAAAACGGCGTCGAACGATACCCTTCGTAAGCTTCTCTCTCTGATCAAGTTTCTTCTTCATTTTCTCACTGATACGTACTAATGTTTCCTCTCCCCCCCCCCTTTCTATTGAATTACTTCATTATATAGAGATTCGAGCTACGATGAGAAGCGAGTGTCGCTTATACGGAGAATAGACTTCGCGTGGGCTGTGGAGGATGACGAAGAAAGGGAGAGGAAAAAGAGGCAGAAGAAGAGCTCCAAAGATGCCTCCGCTACGTGGCAGTGGCAGAGCATGGTTGAGAATCTCCAGTTGGCTCACCAGGAGCTCTCCGTCATTATCGACCTTATCAACACTGTAAGTTCCGTAGCTATTGATACTTAGGTATCTTTTCTTTGCTGCGTTTGCAACTAACCTTCTTTTCTTTTAATTCTCGAAAGTGAAATTGCATATGATAAAAAATTCTGGTAAATATAAGAATTTAATGTCTGTCTCATACAAGAGTGGAACCATATATATTGTGTATGAATGTTTTAGTTTCTCTTGATTGAAATTATCATCATCGTCATTCGCTATTGTTTCAATTCTTATTGTTTCTGTTTGTTTTTCCCCCTTTTCTTTCTTCTTAAGTAAAAATCTGAATACTAACAATTGAAATTTGATGCCCTGCCATGAAGCACGAACACTCTATGCAGTGGAGTGACAACACATAAAAAAAATACAAATAAAAATGGCTACAGTCAAAATAGATCACGACACAGCTAGACACGTGATAAAGAATGTTTTCTACTTTTTTTTCAGAAATATATGAACAGTGAGTAAAAACACATATCTGAAGGAAGTCAAATTGCTTGCAATCCATAAAAGAACAAAAAAAGCCAGAATGGAGACTTAAATGCTGAAAAGAAGGGAAGTAGAAAGCAATGTATCTACTTGAATAGGTTACAAGGGTCCAACAAGAGAGAAAGCAGATAGAGGTAGTAAAGAATGGTACAAATATGAAAAGAACAATAGTACAAATACGAAAAGAACAATAATCCAGAGTATGGGCCCTTTGCCGTTTGAGTTTGAGCTATTTGGTCTTAATGGGTTTTTCAAAGTTCAAGTTTTTAATTCAAAACTGATTTTAAAAGACTGAAAAGCTATTTGCATGTTAATATTTGCTTGAAAAGTATCAATTTTACAATTTTTTTTTGTATATTATTATACAAAAGTATTTCTTTATTGCAGTATCTGTGTCTTAATCTTCTAGAAATTTCTATATCACCTTGTCCACGTTGTGTTGTATCCTTATCATGTGTTCATATCCATGTTCCCTAGGTGCACTGTATTTCCATATCATTGTCTTTGTCCTTGAATTAATGAGTTCTGAAGGTAAAAGAATGAGAAAACATTCTCTTCAGTCGGGAAAACAAGAGAAGAAAACATTCTCTTCAGTTAGTAAATTCACAATCTATATTTGAAGTTGCCATTTTGCCGATTTGTCTAAATAGGTTTCTTTTATTCTTCTTTTCTTTTAAAGGTGGAAGCTAATGATGCTGTAACAGTTGCTGGCATGACCAGGCCTAAGCCATTACCTAATGAGGTCCTGTCTGATCTTGCTGTATCTGCTGCAACTAAGCTACAATGTTACCGGGTATTGTACTTCTTCTGAGGAATAGAAGTGATGATGTTAACTCTTTTGTTCAATTTAAGTTTGAGAAGTATGATGAGTGTGGCTAATTGCTGTTGAGAATATGCTTATTTGTCTTAGTACCAAATTATTTCTTTTCTTGTTTTGAATTTCTTATTGAACTTTACTTCTATACTGCAGCAATTGGGTAAATACTTCAAACAGTCTGCCAAAGCTTTGGAAGAGCAGATTGCTAGGGAAGCAAGATTTTATGGTGCTCTAATAAGGTATCCCTCTGCATTCGTTTAAAAGAATATATATTCTGAATGTTCATTGCTATTATGTTTGATGTTTCATCTTCTTGAATTATTATTCTACAAGCTTGTTGTGTGATTTGTATTGTGCAAGCCTTGTTCTTTTACGTACTCCATTTCTCTTATTTCCTAACAAGCTAATAGATTGCAGCAAAATTGGAAGGTTAAACGACAACGGCTGGCTGCTGCGGCATCTAGTAGTGAAGGTTTCATTATTGATCTTTTTGATAATTCATTATATGATTCGGCAGCAATGTGTCGCCCATCTTCTCTTTCTACCATTCGTGTTGACCATGATTCAGCTGGAATGCTTGCTATAAACTTACCTCCAAATTCATGTCGGTCTCTTCATTTTGGTTTTCTTGGTGTGCATTCTGATGATATCCCAAAAGAATTGGGTAAGATCAGGACCCGTGGCTCAGTTGAGCAGCGCAAAAGAGAGCGTGAGAAAGAATCAATGAGTGATGATGAGTATATCAAAGAAACACATACTCTCCTTCGAGAAGTTCATCAATCAATCTTTGATGATCAGGTAGGTTTTTATCTCTTAGCCTTTTCGTTATGACTTTTATATGCTTTCATTCGTTTAATATTTTTATGTTGCTTCGTTTCAGGTGTTTGAGATGTTGAATCGTGAAGCATTCAACCAATCTATTGGTGTCAATGTAACTGGAATACGAGAAAATTATTTACAATTAAGCATAGGTCAAGGAAACACTCTTTTCATATCACTTGTGCCATCTAGCAAGGGTGATGATCAGGACGCTGCCAATACCCAGGATTCAGAATCTGCAATTGTGCCTTTAGACTCATTTGATAATGTGAAATTAGAAGAAGGAAAACATGGTACTCCTAAAAGGAAATGGGGTTTCCCTAATCGTACCAGTTGTGAAATTTATCTGCAGCAAATTGTTCATGAACATGCATTTGTTAAGGCAAAGGATAAACCAAATTTATCTGGTACTCGTGTATCTGGTCAATCAGGAAAGGATGGACCTGGTCTTCTTGGTCATTTCTGTCTGTCTCTGGCTCATAGAATCTTTTCGAACAGAGTTCTTGTGGAGCTGGAAAATGTGGTATTTTCCTCGCTAATCATTTGACATGGATTACTACAAGTTTTTGTTGGATTTTATTGTTCATATTTCTAATGTAAATTTCATGATATCTCTAGGTTTGCAGGGTCCAATATCTCCATTTGATGACCCATCCCACTTGGCATTCTCAGACATCTTCTTGGACAATCTTCTTGAAAGTTCCTCAGTCCATTCTTCATGCAGAATCTCAATCCCTGAAATCAGACTTCCAGAACATGAAGGATGCTGTAAAATCACAATTTCGTACCAAGGTGGTGGTCAATGATGACCGTATTAATGTTGAAGGGGAAGGTGCTCCTAATGTTGTTAGCCTGTTCAAAAGAAGTTCTGAAAACATGTCTTCTGTAAACAAATATGAATGTGACTTGGCTGATCTTCCTGTTATAATATTGCTGCAGGTAGGTTACTTTTGTCAATTTCTAGGAATGACATCATTAAGTTTTATTTTCGGACCATGTTTATGTCTATTAAATTGGCTAATAATGCTTTCGTGATCTCATTTGATATGTTATTTTGTGAATGAATGATGCTGGGTAAGTTGCTATTGAGTTATTTGAAGTAGATTATACTACTATCATTTGGCAAATGTCTGAACAAACTCTGGGTCTTCCAAAGTATGAATCGTTACTGCTACCCCTGCTGAGTGACTGAAATGAATCGTTAGCAATACTTAATTGGCTGAGTTTATGTGGTAGAGAATATTAATTTTCTAATTTTAGCAAATTTAGAGTAGGGCATGGGAGGAAGCTATACTTTGGAAACAACTTTTTACCCACTTGGTGATTAAGATGATTCAAGTTACTGTTTGTGCAAATAGTTTATATTTTCATTATTAGAAGAATAAATTATTCTTGGAAGTTATGAGGGTAGTGCAAATTCCTTACGTTATTTGCTTGTGAAAGCACCAATCATGTGGTTAAAGGGGAGAAGAAGCTGATATTGGAGAATGAGGAGAAAGTGATATGTAAAAGTTGTCTACTTTTATTCACTGTTTGAAACATGGCCCCATTTCTCATGTTGGCTCTTTTCCCTGCTTTTTCTCCTACCAAGCAACCCAAAAATATTTTTATCTTCCATTCTGACCCACTAACCCCTTAGGGTTCTCTCCTACAATATACTATTTTCAGTTACTGATACGAGTTTACTGAGTTTTGTAATAAACTTTGGTTATTTGATGGTTATAATGTGTTACTGTTATCTTATTTGCTCACACTTTTCTTGAGGTGTGATTAGAAAATGTACGTATGTTCATGTGTATATATATATTTTTGCTGATATAATTGTCTTTCCATGTAATTGACATGTTATTGACTCTGGCAACAGGCTGCGAGCCAAGTGATTTGCTGGCTTCATGAGGAAGCTCTTATGGTGGGAATAAAAACAAATCGTGATTTCTTGTGCTTGACTTTTGAACTAGAACAGGGGGATACTGTTAGTCTGGTGGCCCATGTGAACCCAGAGGACATCAAAGGCGGCATCGCTTGGTGGTTAGTGATGGAAGATGGTTCCACAGATGATTGGAAACTTCAAATGGACATGTATGATGGTGCATCTGAGTATAGGAAGTTTTTGGGGCATTTAACTTTGGATGTATTATACTCCACCTTGATGGACTTGGTTAGCTTGTGTGGTGGAGGCCGAAACCACTGAGCCTGTTAAGTTCCATCCCATTCAAGTGGTTCTTATACGATCTAGTCAACATGTCGAATTTGGTTCCTATGGTGCCCCTCACTAATAGATGATTTGAATGTTACTAACTGCATAGATCGGGTGTAAATGGGCATTTGGGATTAATGATGGTTGTTGATTTTAGTGGCAATGAATCCGAGTGTTTAGTGATATCCTTTTCAGTTATCTTCATTAGATAAACTCCGCACTTTCTTTCTTGCCTTCTCTCTCTATCTACACAATTTTTGATCTTTTTTCTCCAGCTACCGGAATGGACTCTTTTAGCTTACTGATTTCACAGGTTCCAAGTTTACGGCTTACACTTGATTCAAGGTTTATAAGCTCCCTACAAATGAAGCCCAACTTCCAGGTTAGTTACACATTCATTTCGTTTGTTACTTCACCAGACCAAGAACATGTCACTTTCATTTCAAAGAACAAACAGATAAGTGGTCTAAATTGCTTCAAAATTATCAGAACGTGCCTTCATGTTCAAGCAAGCTGTTCACTTTACATTTCTGACTTTATATATTGCTTCTCTTTCATTCAATCCCTTTTTATATATATTTGAAATGTACGTCTGGATTTGATTCAGGAGTTAAATACTTCACATAGTTATTGGTTACACGTAATCTTCTTTACAATTAAAGAAAACGATGAACATTTGAATCAATAATAGGTGTACTTAAATAATAAAATAAAAAATTACCCTAAATTAATGGAATTACATGATTATTTTGGCAAGAAATGAACGAAAGAAATTGAAATCCTCAAAGAAAAAAAGCATGTGGTCTGCAACAATAACCCTAACTTCCCAAAATTTCTTAATGCATTACAACTAATGATTAACTAAAATCTTATCCAATTCCAGCTCAGTATGAAAAAGCAAAATTCCCTTTAATATGGCAGTTGGAATTGGGAGATAATCATGTGTTTTTAGTTAAGTGGCGGCCAAGTATCTCTCTGCCAATCTTGCTTTTTTATTTATTTATACAATTTAATTAAAATTTTTTTTGGGGGGGGGGGGGGGCAATAACCAATCTTGCTTTTCAAGCAGCTAAAAAGTAAAAACTAAAGCACAAAAAGACTTCCTTTCCTTTTCTTCCTTTGATGCAAAGTCAAACCCTAAAAGGAAGCAAAACCTTGACATTCCATATCCCCACCAATCAACTCTCACCAGGTCATCAAATTTACCCAAATGTGACCCAAAGTCAACTATCATTGACTTCATTTCAGGTTAACCACCACCTTAAAATTTTATTATTATAAAAATATATCTCTAAACTCTTTTTTTTTAATACAAAAGTAAAGCCTAGGTAATGATTTATAGAAGTTTCAAGATTGAAAAAAAAAAAAAAAGACAAACACATTCTTTCTTCTAACTTCTAAGTACAAGAAACGAATCACTTTATAGCTTCAGCCATAAAACGACACAAATTTTTAAGTTTTACCTTACGATTTGTAGCTGAGACGAGCTGAAAAGATCGAAAGACCAAAATATCCCTTTTTAAAGTTATTTATTACACCATAATTTTTGGTTTTTCTTTCCTCATTGGCATTGATGACTAGAATCCGGAGGAAACTATTACGTGGGTATCGAGGGAAGCTGAATCTGTATCCGGGTTTTGTGAGATTTTGTGGGGCTTCTTGATGGGTTTGTTTGTTGTACTACACTTCTTCTTCTTTTTCAGAATTTTTTATTGAATTTTATTAGCCGATAAAGTTTGGAACTTTCCTTTCTCGGTTCCTTGAGTGATTTCGTTTCTACTGTGGGTTTCATTTTTCATTCAATTTTCAATCCAATTCCTTGGAATTTTTATTCAAAAAAAGGGGTTATGATTTGGACATTGGAGTAGGGTTAACAGTACTAGATTCTTTGTGGAATTCCATTCCAGGAAGTGAGTGCTTTAGTTCTTGAAAAGAATTTTTTTTTCTTCTTTCGGTGGATTTTAGTCTTGTGAGGAAGGGTTAAAAAAATGTCTGGGGGGACACCAGTTGCTGGTGGATATATGAGGCAAAGGCATAGCCAAGGATATGCATCAGGCAATGATGATCTTGAGGATGATGCATGCTCCAGGTTACAGCCTTTGTCACCGGCAACTTTGAGAACTAGAACTTGGACTGAAATTCTGGAGAATGTGCTTTGGGTTGCTTCAGCATTGTTCATAATCTACTTTGGTGATAGGCACTCCAATTTGATTTATCTATTGTGGCACGATGACCGAATCAGAAGGTAACTGAGTGGATCCAACTTTAACTTACAATGGTTTAGAATACTCTTATGTTGTATGTTTACGAGATTTTTGTTGTTAGTTCAGTGCTTATGATGCTTGAATCTTGTTATTTTCCTGTTGCATAAATGTTAATATCCTGTTCTATACAACTACAGCATCTGAAAACTTATCATTCTCCTTGACAAGGTTCATTATTATATTTACTTTGGTTGCTTCAATGTCTAAGTTCTTGGAGCTAGTTTAAGTTGCAATTAAAATTGGTGAAACTAGTTATAAGAAAGGCAACAATACCAAAGGGCTACTCAAATTGTTAGCTTCAATTAGTTCAAAAGTTGAAGTGCTTTGTAGTTATTTGATATTGTAGCTGAAATGGAAGAACTGCTTGAACCACTAAATCTGTGGACATAAAAGTGGAAGTACATTAAGTGTTGCTTTGCACTTTGTTTTTAAGTCTGAATGAGTAGTTATTCTTTTTGGTTACTAAATGATTGTTTTTATATGCGAAATCTGCTTTGATCAACTCTAGCATGGAATTTATGTATACATCAGAGGAAGCAGCATCTTGGTAATAGAGGAAGCTCTATTGTTGATAGAGATATTAGATATCTTTTTGTGGATTATCTGTTTTCAAAAACTTTACCTTTTTGAGCAACTTCTATATACACTGGTTAAACAATATTTTATTGTAATCAGGAAACGTGTAACGTCTAATCTGTCTTTTTTTACTTTGTCGATGTGATTGTGACCATGTGTATGTTTGTACATGTGCCTGCATGCACTCCCAAATGATAAAATCAAGCTCATTGTGGGCAATCATATTGTTTACAAAAGAATGGAAGAAGTGTCCATGATTATTAACTAATTGAATTTGCTTTGACTTTTTTACTGCACTTGAGTACTTTTGCTTCATTTTATCTATTTTTTCATGATTAATATTGCAACATATATGTCAACAATCTTAGCTATGTCTTCAGGATGAAGATTTTTATTTGATATTGTATGATGAATTGATGATATAGAAACATCATGTGTTTTGTGTGTTTTTATATTATTCATCATAATCTATGTGCTTTCCTTTCATGTAATAAGGCATGCAGATTTCATAATGGATATGGATATGAAAATAGACATACTTAAGGGAAATATGTTTTATGTAGCTAGTTCTCATGTTTCACTAAGTTGAATTTTACTAGCATCAAGCTGTGCTGCTCATATCGTTCTCACAATCTATTGACACAAATGACAAAACCAGAATATTGATCATAAAATAAATAGCTTTTTAACTTTTAAGATCAGAAATCCAAATGTATGTTTACGGAATCATGCAGGATCATGCATTTTTTGTACCTTTACATGGCTTTGACATCATGTTTGCCAGAATATGGACACGTTGAACAAATTGCTAGAAAAGTGAAGTTCTATTTGATAAAAGTAACTAATAGGTTACTTGTGAGGACCTTTGCATTTAAAACACAACTTTCCTGGGTACGTCAATAGCCTTGTAAAAGTGATGGCTCAAGCCTCATTCATTGTACAATCAAGTATCAAGAAAGTACCACCATCATCAGTTGTCACTCCCTTCTGTGATGGAGTTGATGGGTTCTGTTAGGAACTGGAATCTGAAATTGTTGAACTTTTGAAAGAAATGCAATTCACATTTTCTTTTTTATGATTTCTTCAATGATATCATTGCCAAAGAAAAAATTACTGGTAGCATCTTTTTCCCCTTTAGGATTAAAATATTTATTCTTTTATTCCTTCTTTTCCCTGAAATCTTTTATGTAAAAGTGGAGAAGTGATGAGATTGTGGTTTCACCCAAGGCTTGTTCCATGCTCTTGATTTATCCAGTTATCTCCTATGGCAGCAGATGAAACCTTACTGATTGAGAGTGTCCTTCCAATTTATCCAACTTAAAATCAATTAATTGCCTCTGTAACATAGCAGACAATGAGAATATAATATATATTTTTTGTGATTTTGTGATGATATTATTATTTTCATTATTCATTCAACTGGTTTCTTAACAATGAATAGTCCGAATCATGCTTCTTTTTTTTCCTTGCAACATTTGTTCCTCTTGCAGTTTGCAGTAGTGATTATCTATATGTTCAGTTTGTAGTTGCTCAACGTTGAGATACTGTGTATATATTCATGGGTGTGGTTCAGCTTACTATCACCAATCATCTTATGTCATTTAATTCCTGTGCAGAATGCCTTTATACCTTGGCTTAATCGGAATTGGGTTAAATGTTGCCATCTTCTTTTATACAAGTATGTTAGCATGGAGTGTAAGGAGGTTTGATGAAAAGTGGGAACTGTTAAGCATTATCGCATTGCCGTTTCTTACCTTGCTTGGACTTGTCTCCTTTTGCTTGTAAGGAAAACAACTGTGTTATTTCTTCATAGATTTGTCGTGTAGCATCCAGACAAATTCATTCATGTTCTAACTTCTTTTTTTCTCCTTTCATACAGACTCTGCTTTGCGCTGTGGCCTATTTGGGGTTTCTTGACCCTTCCTCTTCTGGTACATTTAACGGCATTTATTTTATTGTTTTCACTTGACTGATACCTTCAGAAACTTTTTAATGGTATTCTTTTTCCCTGTAGTTCACGCTTTTTATGGCTGGCCTAGTTCTATACCCTCATATCATGATTGAGACATTGAGGCCACAAAATGATTTTTTCCGTATAGATTAAGCATTCTGGTATAAAGACACAGTACTGACTTACATGAAGATAGAATCTAAATGACGGATAGTTGGCAGCATCAGCTATCAGGTGGGGTGTTTTTTAGGGTTCTGCCTTAGCTTCTCATGACAATTTTTTCTCCCTGTTGGTGCCGAAGATGATACGGCTGATTGTCTTGAATTGGTCTTACCTCTTATGTCAACCTTGCCTCGTTAATACTTGATGCACCTTGTTATTGCATCTCAGGATTTTTAGTATGATCAAAGATAAGAGGGAAGGTCTCTTCTACTGTTAACTTTTGAGTTCATCTGATGATATTGAGGTACCATTTAGTGATAGTCATAGACATGATTTTTCTTTTGAGATGAAATTCTTTTGTTGTGAACCACAGTTTCCATTCCTCTGCATCCCCTTTGGTGTCTCTGTCGTGTGTCTGCTTATCCGAAATGAAGAGGATATATCAAAAGAGAGTTTCTGAAAATATTAGCTCTCTTGTTATGGGTTGTTAAAATGACCTCCAATCTTTCTCTTAATGTGTTGTAAACCGTGTCTACAAGAAAAGAAGAAGATGATGAAATATATAAGGACATTGAAACAAATTGGCAAAAAATCCTTGTGTATGTGTTCAGTATCTTTGAATTCACGCAGCTGGTAGGGATAGATTTTATTCAGTGTGTGAAAGCCTGGAAAATCTGAATCCATCCAAAGCTATTTTGCTCATTGGCATTCCCCTGCTCCTTTTTTTATATTTTAGACTGGAAATTTAATATGTAATTTGGGTAACACAAGCTCTGGAGGCCATAACAAGCCATGACAAAGCAAAACAATACAGCAATACGGTACTCTTATTGTGGATAGGAGGAGCAGTGTGGGCGCATCTTTTGTTTTCCCAGTATCCTTTAGTTTATCACTGCTCCAAATATAGAATTACTCCTGGTTTAGTTGGATAGAATGTCTAAGCCCCACATCGAAAAAAAATTAAATTATTGAAAATATTTCAATTGATTTATTTTTTAAAAAACTTGTTTGATAATTTATAATAAAAATAATCAAGTAATAGAAAAAAGTTGCTTATAATAACTAAAGATTAAGGTGATGTAATCCATAAAATGTTATTAAGTTTTTCAACATTGTATTTAAGTTTTTTATTAAGTTTGAAATTTACTATAAAATTTTTATTAAAAACTAACAAATATTATTCCAAAATATTATTATAAGGATATTTTTTTATATTTTTAAATAAAGCCTATAAAAATAATATCAGCCTAAAATAAATTTAAAAATGGTGATACTTAAACTTGGAACACTAAAAATCTTCAAAACCACAACTTTACCATTCTAACTATTTTTTTTAAATTTTTTACATAAAAGTACTATGGAGGTCTATAGTAGGAGTCTGATTGTATTTTGTCATCTCTACTTAAAATGATTGTATTTTGTCCTCTCTACTTAAAAATGGGTAAATTAGTCCTTCTATGTTAGATAAAAAAGCAAACTGATTTGTAAAAAAAGAAGAGCAAAGCGGTTATTCAATTAAAATTCTATTCATTTTTACTATTAAAAATATTTTTTAAAAATTTAAAATCCAAAAAATATTGTTTAATAATTATTTAAAAAATCACGTCTAAGATAATCTAAACAACCATAAAATATTATTAAAAATAAAATGAATCTAGATAAATAGTTGTTCAAGTTCATTCTAAAGTGATTTCTTAAATAATTATACAAAATTATTAAGAATAATTAAGAATGATAAGAAATTATAAATAAATATTATGAAAAGTTACTATTTTATATATGTATATATATTTAAATTATAAGAAATTATAAAAAAAATTATTGAAGAATTCTTTAAACATATATATTATAGTTTTTCAATTTTTAATAACTATTTACAAATTCTTATAATTCCTAATATTTTTTTATAATTTTGTTTAACTTCTAATAACTATTTAAGAAACCGTTTCAGAATAAACCTCGACAAATAGTTGTTCAGATTCTTATATTTGAGCATAGGCAATCATTTGTTCAAATTCATTCTAGACTTTTTTTTTTATTAATTTTAATAATTTTTAACAATTTTTTTTATAATTCTTAATAGTTTTTAAATAAATTTCTATGTTTTATATATTTTTTTATGGATGAACCTGGACAAAACATGGTTTTCAAATAATTATAAAAATTTATTTATTTTCAAATAATTATAAAAAATTATTTATTCTTTTAGTTTTTATTTTTATATTTTGAAATATTATCACATCAACATAAGAAACACACGGCACATAACATATTACTCTTTTTTTGCACCATCATATTTTTACCAGTTTTTTAAATTTATGGTATTTTAAAAATTATTTTTTATTTTTACATTATTTCAATAAAAAAAACCTAAAGCGCACACTATTTCACCCCTTTTTTTTAAACCCCACTTGAATGAGAAAGGTCAATAATCCTGAATTTATATCCATTGCTTTATTGTGGAATTGTAGATAAGCCAATGCATGTATTTGTAGGAGAAAGATAAAAAGGAAGAGAACCCCACACTGCAACGACTTTGTTACATAAAAGACCTTCAACCATGTTTTGTCCCCCAATTAGGGAAAACCATCTTTCAACATCTCCATCCTCACCTCATCTCATGTATTAAAGTATCATAATTTCCCCACCTTGGTGCTCACAATAATTCTTCAAAGTGTTAAAACCACCCAAACTTATTCCCATTCAATCTTACCCTACTTCATATCCATGTTTATTATACAGGAAGAGGAAGACTTTTTTGTAGAAAATAAAAAGCCGATAAGACCAAAGCAGAATATTGGGTTCCTTTTCTGTTGTATAATTTTTATTCCTACAGCTATGTTCAAGTTGAAATTGACAAACTTAGTTGCAGTTCTACACCATCAATCAGTTTTCACTAACATTTTCCACCGGAAAACCTGCAGCAGCCTTTAATTTTTCTCTTTTTTGTGGTTTTCATTCAACAAAGTGGCCTATGATTTTCTTTCTCCTCTGCTTTATTTCCACTTCTCTTTTTGAACTATGGGAACATTTTTTTTCCCAAGTGATGGCAATGTCATGTAAACCATAGGTCAAGCTACCTACAGTTTAGGTACATGGCCACAAGTTCACACTCCCTATGATAGTTTTCATGTAAAAATAGTGTAATAGACTATTTTTGCCGGGGCCTGAAACTAAACAGAACCCAAAATAAAAATAAAAATAAAAATAATTAAACAGTCCAAAGTCCATTACAAACCATAGTCCAATATGCTACAAGCCCAACTGGCTTAAAATTTAAAAAACCTAAGCCCAATTTTTTCTATAGGCCCAAAACACTAATGAAAAAAAAGGGCAGAAAACTTAGATGAGCTGCTGCTCCCTCCTCGGACATACTGCCCGCACCTCATCCTGAGGCTTGGCTCACCCCCCTGGCATGCCCTCTGCTCCGCCTTGCACTGAAATGACAAAACCCCTCTATTGACTCTTCATATACCTGCAAAAGAAAGCGCAAAAAAGAAACAGAATAGGAAGAAGCAAAAACAATAGCAAGACAAAGAAATAATATATGTAAAATGGCTATAAAAGCTAGATCTGTCAATGTAACAAAGACACAGAGGCAATATTAATCAAAATTCAAAGTAAAAACAAGAGGTGATTCGTCTTCTGTTTTTTTTTTTATTTTTTTGTTATCGGAAAATAAAACATAAAACAAAAGAAAATAAGGGCTAAAAAACTTACGTTTTTCGGTACCTCACGACCGTCGGACTCCTCTTCGTCTGCGAAAGTCATGGGACTCCTTCAGGGTCTCAGTCCGGGCTTCGCCTGAAGAGAACACGATGGGGCAAAAAGCGGAAAAGGGGCGGTAGTTAAATTTTTTTTATATTTCCCCCCTTAGATCTAAAACCTAGAAGGAAAAAAAAAAAAGAAAAAAGGGCCCCTTTTTTTTAGAACTCCGGCCACCGGAGGCGACGGTCGCCGTCACTGATGACCGGTGGCCACGGCAAAGGCTCGCTGGAACCCTAGGCCGGAGAAAGGGAAATATTTTGAGGGGAGAGAGAGAAAAGAGAATATTTTTTGTTTTTTTTAAACTGCGGCTAAATGACGATTTTTAAGGGTTTTTTTTGCATTTATACTGCCCCTATACGACGTCGTTTAGGGCAGGCTTCTGAAGCCCTAAAATGACGTTGTTTCTTCGGCTTTGACCCGCGCCTGGACCCAACCCGACCTAGGATCCACGTGTTTTTTGCGGAAAGGTCTATTTGCGTGATGGCCCCTTCCGCTTTTAAGGCTTAATTCGATTGGGTCCTATCCCTTTTATTGTTTTTTAAAATTGGCCAATCGTTTTTATATTTGATTCAATTCGGTCCTCAAACCACTTGGGAAGGCGAACACCTGAAATGGTGTCGTTTCGGGTCAACCTGACCAGCCTAAAGGATCCACGTGTTTTAATTTAAAAGGGTTATTTGCGCAGTTAACCCCTCCTTCTTTTATTTAGTTTTCAATATAGTCCTATTTTTATTTTTTACTTTTTAAATTTATCCGCATAATTTTATTTTTATCCCATTTTGGTCCTTAGTAAAACGACACACTCTGGAGACTGGAAAAATTTCCCGTTTAGTCCCTGTTCTATTGTGCACGTTTTATTTAGGTCCTATTTCGTTTTTTTGATTTGGTCATTTAATTTCTTATTCTTTTCATTTTAATCCTTATTCATCTAGTCATTTATTATAATTTAAGCCCTTAATTTTGTTTTATTTCCAATTTAATCCCGTGTTCATTTAATATTAATTTCTTATAGATTATATACATATATATATATATATTATCTATTTATTTATTTATTTATTTGATCATATACATGTATTTAATTTTTTTACTTCCTTTAAAAAATTTTCGCGCTATTCTTTATGTCTTTATTTGCATATCTTGCTACCGCTTATTATTGCTAATATTATTATCGTTGTTGTTATTCATTTTATCAGTTATTTTATTTTTATTTTTCTTTCTTTAATTGTTCATGTTAGCATTAAAGTTATTATAACATGTGATTATCGTGAGTTGTTTTATTATTGCATTCATATTATTGTTATTTACTAGCGTGACGATTTTATTCGCATGTCACCGTTTTAAATTTCGTTTAAATAAAACACTTGATGTTATTCAAGAAATGAAAGTTTTCAAAATGAGGCAACGTTCCGTATTTAGACGATTCGATAAAATCATGCCCTAACTTACGGGGTTTCGATTTTTCTCGTTGAACTTGAATAATCGAATATCCTTTCAAAAATTAAAATATATAAGATTTCAAATAAAAAAGAAAAGGCATGCTTATTCTCAAAGGTTCAAGGTGTCGTGTTCTAACTTACGGGATGTGATATTTTATTATCTCGAGATGAGAGGGTCTTTAACGTTTATTTCGATTTATTCAAGCAATTTGTGAGCAATATTAACACCAATACAAAGAGGCATCGTATTTTTAAATTATTTTAAAGTTTTCAACTTTCGACACTAAGACACAAAGTAATCAATTAGGTACCAATTTTGGGCGTCACGAGGGTGCTAATCCTTCCTCGTGCGTAACTGACTCCCGAACTCGTTTTCTGGATTTTTGTAGATCGAAAAAACATTGCTTTGACAAATCAAATATTTTGTTAAAACAATCAAACTACGAGGTGATCTGATCATATCTTATAAAAAAGATTGGTGGCGACTTTCATTTTCGTTTTTTAAATAAAAGTCGAACTTTAAAAATGGTTTCGACAAATGGTGTTTTTTTTATACAATGCCTATGATAAAGGTGTTTTAACGCTTTTCATAACTACGATTTTCTACGCTAACAAACAATACTAATGTCAACTAATACTTACTCTTGAATCAAACATCCAAATGCAATTAAATGGTTGTCTATTATGCTAAGCTATCTGTTTGGAAAGTATCTAAAGATTGTGAGGAATAGTTGCATGTGTCAGTTTAGATGACCTCATGAAAACAATATAAGCTAAGGAAAAACGATATCCCCAACTCAAAACAATGGCATAATAGGCTGCTGAAAGAGTAAAATGACTGACGATATTTTAGTCACCTAATTAAGTCCAACTGTGAGGTGTCTTTGCAAAGGGAAAATTCTTACATGCAAACCTTAAATATAGAAGGAAAGTTGCCACCCGTCTAAATAACAAGCAATTGATACAGGAGGTAGCGCAGCTGCTTTTCCCTCTCATAAGGGACATGTATTGTATCATCCCATCAATCCTTATTTGGTGAAATGGATGACACTTTTATTAAAAAAGATCAAATTGATAGTCCTAGGGAACACCCTGGCTTCAATCTACATCTACTATCATATTAAATGGTTACAATAATATATAATTATCGACATTGTTATAGCCTATCAAGTATGACACGTGCCACCACAAAAGATATTTGTAGACAACCTTTCACTTACCTCCCAACCTACAATATTTTGGCATATTATTCACCGAAGTACCCGTATAGATTGCTTGTTACCCGATTGGCCGCTGGGTGACCAACAACCCAGGCACCTCATCCTCCAAACCACTCACTTTTAGTTGGTACACATTCACTTCCAAAGAGAAGACCATCAAAGGACCACTAGACGTAACAATCTCATATTATCTTAATCAAGAGAATATCAAGATAGTACTATGCATGAGGACAACCCATGTACAATGTCCTTAACATTTGGTCGACCGCATGATTTATATGTCCCGAATTTGTTGATGACATGACCTCACTGAGCACAAGATCTCTTTTTCTATAAATACTCTATAAAACAATAGAGGAATCGATCATTTAGCCTTTCAGCAACCTTCAGCATTCAACCTTTTTTTCTATATTTTTCGACTCTTCACTTGTTTAGGTGAATCGACTTTCCTTAAACCCATCTTTTACTCTTTTATCTCCTTCCTTATTAACATTTATATCAACAAACATGTTACATTATTTTTTTTTCATTAACATATTACGTAATATTCATTTGGATTTTCAATAAAAGAATTTACCTTTTCACCGTATTTTCTATGGTGATCCACAATCAATAATCAAATGTTCAGTAAGATTTAAAAATCCGAGCTACCTACCCAGTAAAAGAAGAAACAATATCTATGCTGTAAAGATGTATATTAACTGACTAGTCTGAAAAGAGAATGAATAGAAAGCATGCATATAATATACTATAATATGGACGTGACAGCTATGTGTGGCTATCATAATCTAATCACTGTGATATTATCTTTTAGATCTACTAGGCATGGCCTATTATAGTTTTATCAATGAATTGATCATCATCTTCAGACTAGATCCTAAACTGACCAAAATGCCACTGGAATTTTTTATTCCTTTATCACTTTTTTTTTTCAATTGTTGGGAAGTAATTTCTTAAGGTAGCATTTAATAATTTTGATTTCAAAAATAGTGTAACTTAAGTTGTAAATTATTTTAAAATATAATATTCATGATTATTTTTTCAAATTTATTGATGTATCATTAACTTATTTAGTAGTATTTTGAGATTTTTAAAATATTTTTAGATTTGATAAATTCTTATTTTTATATTTAAATCATAACGAATTTCAATTCAAAAGAAATGCTTTTGAATATATTTTGAACTTATTTCAAAGAATTTTTTTTTATAAGAATGCGCAAAGTCTAAAAACAATGAAACATCAATATGGGGTTCAACATTTACCCCCCTCTCCACTAGTATCACCAGCGTCATTCAAAAGAATATTAGAGTGGATTTAAATGGGTTGTGGGGTCTAGTGAGATACGTAAGTTTAGTTTATTTTTTATCTCATGTTACAGTATAATTATGGTATCTAATTTTATAATCACCGTTATTTTTACACTAACTATAAGTAAAATCCAAACTCACTCTTATTCAATTCAAAACAAGCCTCCTAAATATATGCATATTAAAGTCAGATGCTCCTCCCAATTTGGCCAAGAAATCGGCTGCTGCCCTCGCTACTCAACTGGCAAGGATTGTTTAATTATTTTGACACATACACCTTACACTCTTCAAAACAAGGGTATTATAAGGCTTGCCAATACCTAAGTTAAATGTACCAGCTACAATAAGGTAGTGTTCGATGCTTTTTCATATTATGATTCCAATAGAATGTGGTTTGTGAATATTATTTTACAATACCCGGTTTATAGCAAAAGATATTGATTAAAATATCAAGAAAGTAATATTATCATGTTTGGTTCAAGAATTACTTTCTTAAAAATGTAATGATAATTTACAAATTTATCTTTATTAAAAAAACAATATTCATATATTTAATTTCTATAATAAACTTAATTCTTGACAAATATTTGGATTAAATATTTAATAATAAAATTTAATTGAAAGTTTTTAAATTATTTTTAAATTTATAATTTTAATTGAAAGTGAAATTGTTTCAAATTTATCTTGTATATATATTTATAAATATAATAATGCATATATATAATTAAGTATATATAAACTTGTTTTGGAATAAATTTAAAAAATATTTAAAATCACATTTTATTTTAGCTAAAGGCTAACCCAAAAGAATATATAAAAAAGTTGATTTCAGGTATTACTAAGAGCAAATCTATAAATAATTTAAAGATAAATCATGCAAAAAGGTTATAATTAAGGGAGCTAAACCTAAACCTTAAAATTTTCCCTTCTGCTCCTAAATATTCATAAAGATTATAATAAAATTAAATTTTTAATTAATATACCGAAAAGAAAAGAGAGAAAACAATAGAAAATAAAATAAAGATAATATGTAAATGGTAATATAGATGATTAAATATGCATATAAAAAATAAATTTAAGAAAAAAAAACTTACATACGAAAAATCCAGTGAAGTAATAGAAAAAATCAAGTAGGAAGAAGGAGGCAATAACTATTTTTTTGTTTGTTTATTAATAGACTAATACTCTAACTAATATAAAATATGGTTAATTGTCTTAATATTTTTTTAACTTTCTAATTAGGGGTGAGCATTCAATCTAACCGAATGAAAAAATTCTGAGAAATCGAGTTGACGAGTTCTATTTTATTATCCTAACTCAATTCAAAAAAATTTCTAATCGAGTCGAATGGAATGAAATTTAAGTCAAGTTGATTCAAATGAAATTGTTCAAGTTAAATTAATAAAAATTTTAAACATATCAAATTAAAATCTTGTTACAGTATAACTAATTCAATTTTAGAGCAGATAAATTTGAAATCATATATATTTGAAAACTTTTTTAAAGCAACATAAAAAAAAAAGATGCTTTAATATGATAAACTTGAATCATTAGTTAACTTATTCAAGTTCCTAAAATCATTATTTTAGAAAAATTTTAGATTTTTAACTTTTTTTATATATTCTTTAGAATTTTTTATAATTTTTAAATATATATATAAATTTTTAAATATTTTGAATTTTAAAAATTTGAAAATTATTTTGAAATCTTTTTGTAATTATTGTTGAGAGAGTCCAATTTGCTAATTTTCAAAATTGACAGGGACCAAAAGGGTATTTACACCAATCTGTTATTCGAATTGTAAAATTCAACTCGACTCGAACTCGAAACTTGAATTACTTGATTCGATTAACTCAAAATTCGATTTTTTTCAATTTTTTCAAACCGAATCAAATTTTGTTTACCATTATTTCTAATTAACATGAGAATGTAATTTTCCCATCTTTTATCATGGGAGTCACATTGACATGTTTATGGGCTAGTAACTCCTAAGGGAAAATTAGATTCCAAGGTTCTTGTAAATAAAACTTAACATCCTAAACGTCAAAATCACTTTCTATTATACCAAACGTTACTTAATATTATCAATCATCAGTTTCCTATACTTGTTGCCAAGCCAAGTGCATCCCATCATGGATCGCACAAATTTGTCATTCAAGGACAGTACAAGGACCTAACATTCGATAGAAACCAGCAATAAAATTCCCTCTCAAGTCACACATCAGTACTCCAATAGCCTGCACACTTGAATTTGGCGACAATGATTCATTTATGTTCAATTTGACCCTACCTCTGAGTGGCAGCTTCCATTGAGTTTCACGAGATCTATTCCCAACTTGACAAGAGACTTTATACATTGGACAGGTCCCAAGTTGAATTTATCTTAGATTCGTTTACAAATTTATTCACTTGTGATGTTTATAGTGTGTCATACTTTAATCTTTAGTGGATAATAAACTATATATGTGTGACTCATATACTTTGATGTATTGAAAGACTAATTTCAAATAGATTAGTAACCAAAAGCTGATATGATGGGTATATGACTTCTACATGATTTAGCATCATTCTACAATAGTGGAATCATAGCTCTATAAGGATAAATGATATCCTCTCATTGCATTACATGATTGATTTAAAAGGAACGTAGCCACAGGTCATTTTTCATAAGGCAAATGTTTTAATTACTATGTGTTAGTAATTAACTTTTTCATGTCAGAAAATGTAATGAAAACTATGAGATAAAATAGGATCATATTTAGAGAATAAATTTTATCCCAAAGAGACTAATGATATCTTATAAGGATAACACACTTATGACAAGGTCATTGAACGAGCACTTAATAAGTAGCTTTCGTAATGATATATAATAAGGGAGATTCAGTAATGGTACTATAGTGGAATGACTATATGAGTAAATAATGTTGTAATTAATAGGCGAAAAGCCAAAACTTAATTACAAATTATTTAAGCCCTAATTATATATATCCAATCGGTCCATCCGCTAGTTCGAGATAACCCGAAACGAATTGCATGTAGAATTATCAATATGTAATGAATGAAAACGAAAAATAAGAGAAATAGATCGTATGCATAATTATCTGCAGTGAATGTGTTTTCTCGCTAAGTATAAAAGATGGCTTAGAAATTAATTTAATTTATTTGTATTATTAACTAATTAATTAATTAATTTAAATTCAAGGTAAAGATTAAATTAATTAGTCATCATAGATTTATTGAATGAGGTAATTAAATGTATTTCATCATAGATTCTAATACGGTAAAGTTGTCATGACTTTAATAGAATTAAAATTGGATTGAAAAAATGATTTAATTGGAAAAATTAATTTGAATTAATTAACATTTTTTTAAATAGAAAATAACTATTTGTTAGATAAATTATAAATGTTGGATCAAATAACATATATAATTGCACTCAATATATGAAAGACCCAACAGACCTAGTTGAATGAAAGGAGCGGCAAACCCTAGTACTCACTAATGTGTGTCACTGCCCCTTGTTCAAGCACCATTTCTCTATTAAATTTTTTATTATTTAATTACACCTTATTCAAGCACCATTTCTCTATAAATAGAAACTATGAGTTAACCTATTAACACACCTTTTGAGAGTGTTATTCTATCAGAAAATAGTGATAATTTATTTTTTGTGAAAAGCTCATAGTTTTTGGTTCATACAGAGAAAATTAACTTTCTCGCTGAAAGATAAGAAAAATCTTCATTCTGTATACTTGGTTTGTTTTGTTTGAGCCTACACTCAAAATAATTCGGGGTTTGAGGATAGCGAAGAAGATTGATCTATAGAAAGCTGAGAAACGATCTAGACTGCATCGAACAAAGCACATATACTACTTCGATTAAAAATTTATTATTATAAATATCACAATGTAATTTAAACTTTCACTGCGCCTAAAAATATGGTTTTATAAACTAATTTTTCCAACATTTCAAAGTTAAGTGTTGTTTGATAAATTGAAAAATTAAGTGTTGAATAATTAAGTGTTGAATTTTCAGTACTAAATTTATATTAGAAAGTTGTTTGGTATATTAATAAAAATAAGTACTAAATATAATTATATTTCTTGATAAAATTATTTTTTAATTATTTATGTCTTAAATTTAATTTTATTAGTGCTAATATATTATTTATTTTGTATAATTTTTCTTAAAAATTAAATATAATAATTTAGATATCTCACTTTTTATTAAAAAATAGATAATTTAATATTTTTAAATAAAATTAACTTAACATTTTTAACCTTAAGTGATAAGTAGTTATACACATGCTTATCTTATTTAACCCTTTTTTGTTAAAATTTTTTATTAATTAGAAAACTAATAAAATTTTCATTTTAAATAAAAAAATGTCATAATTGTTATGAATATCTTATTAAGTGGATGTCCATTATAATCAAGATAAAGTTTTAATATACTTTAAATTATAATAGTTATTAGAATTAGATCTCTACTTCTTTCATACTTATTATGCCTATAAATAGAGACTCTGATGAAGTATTGTAATCATCCATTTGATCAATAAAGTACATTCTCTATTACTTTCATATTTTCTTTGTTCTTTATTCTCTCTATCTCTCTTTATTTTACAAAACGTTATCAGCAGAATCTTGCTCAAAGTGATAGTTCCTTTTATCGACGGTCAAATTTATCCTTCATGATTTTTAATATCTTTGACGGCAAGATACAAAGTTTTTACAATAAGTTTCTTTTATTTAATGTTTTATGTTTGATTATTATTTTTTATTTAATGTTTTATATTTGATTATTATTTTTCATTCTTCTTTCATTATACGTTATTATTGTTTTGATTAACTTATTTTACTTTTTGTTCTTAAGGATGGTGAAATATTTGATACAATTATCTATATGAAATCGAGAAGTAAGATTCACTCTTAAAGTTTGCTTTTTGATATTTGCTTGGGGATGATCTTTTTTTCTTCATTACAAAGGATGTTTATAATCACTACTTCTCATTCATGGTAACGTAAGTCCATCTAATCAACTTCTTTTGAAATTTTATTAGATTTCTATTAAAAAGTTCAATTTATATAATTCACTATCTGTATCTCTATGAATTTATAAAACCCTTCACGCATTTAATATTGATATTTTTATGTGGAGATAAATATTTTTTCATTTTTAATAGAATTTATTGGTTTAATTTTGATTTTGATTAAGAAATATGATTATTGCGGAATGTGAATAAAAATACTTGTCATAAATTTTGAGATATTCACTCTATTTATGATAATTTCATATCATTGTAAAATTTGAGATGAAATTATGTCATAAGAGGTAGAGGTTAGAATGTTTAAACTTTTATAGATGTAAAGTTATTTTAATTTGACATTATAATATTTTGTATTTTTTTGTGATATGATATATAAAATATATATAGTATCTAACCACAATGATTTATTAGTGACATGAAATTATTTTTTACATTTAATATATGTTTTATTTATACCTATTCATTTTATTTTTATATGAATAAATAAAATTTTATTTAAAATAAATTAAGCATTCATTAAAGTTATATAATAAAATGATTATATGCTCTTGAAGAGCTAATATTGCATCAAACTGTAAAAAAAACCTTTTAAAAGCTCATATTTTAACTCCTTGTGATACAAAATTTTATAAAATATAATATTATTTTTCAGATCAAGAATATATATGTTGAATAAAACCTTCATGTGTTTTACATTAAAACCATATATATAAATAACATGAAATACTCATGCATTTGTATTATATATATTCCTCAAATGAATACATTACACTATATGATTGAAATATCTAATGTAATCATGCAATAGCAATATTGTGAAAATGACTTTAATAATATTTTCGAACGATCTCATACCTTATAGTGGCTAAGCAAAATAATAAGTTACTAATGAAAAACTATAAAATTCTTCCTACTAATTTTGCTTCATTCCCTAAAGTGAATATAGTATTCCATAATAATTATGAAAAACGAAAATATAGAGATCATGATTGTTGTTGTAATTGAGGATGTGATTGGAGACTAATCATGACAACATGAATAAATATATTTTGATTTGAAATCCACGCATGTTTTGCGATTGTGATTATGAAATAAATAATCAATGGAGTTATTTAGAAGTCTATCCTACTAGATTTATTACATTCTCTGAAGTAAATACAAACATAAAGAAAATAAAAAATATAATCATTGACCACTAAAAGTGGGAACATGATAATAAATAAGAGAACAATGGGAGTTCTCAATATAACTCTTCAAAGGGCAAAGATAACTTATGTTATCAATGTGATATGAAATATTATTGGTCACATATGTAGCATATGCCTAAATATTTTGTTTCTGTTAATATTATTTCAGGAATGATATGAGAATGTAGTAATAAATTCTATCATTACATATAGAAAGTATTTATCTTATTTGGTACTAAAATAAACAAATATTATTCTAATATTTGATAGTACAAAATTAGTCGAAAGCTCTAGAATAGCTAATATATTAATATCTTGTGATGGTTAATCCATTAGTTTTAAAAGATGTTTATAATGGATCTTATATTGAGATTCTGAATGAGGAAAATATTATATTTCATATGCATGAAAAAGAGAGGATTGGGTTATTAGTTTATATTTATTTTATAATCTTTGTGATATTCTTTTGTCATCATCCCTGTTAAGGGATTGGAAGTAAAATAGTTGACTGTGAAAGATCTATTTATGAGTAATAAAATATGATAATTCTATCTAAAGCTCGCTATGGTTGGATGCACCTGAAGTTGCAAAAAAAATTTAGATATTTGAAAATTTTGGCATATTCCCTGAAGCGAATATTGCATATAATTGTTTGGAAATTATATTTATTTTGTTGACTTAATGACATTATAATATTCACATTGATTTAGACATTTCCAGTAGTAAATGTCACAATAGCACTTATATGTGGATACAAAGTAAAAGGAATAATAGTAAAATTATTAATTTGTTACAATTTAGTACAATTGAAACACATGTTAAAGTAAACCAGGAGTTTACTAATACAAATACATTTATTACTTAGCGTGACTAGTTAGACCATCCTGAATCATAATGATGTGAAAATTAATTGAGAATTCATATGGACATTTATTAAAGAACTAGAAGATTATTTAATTTAAAGAATTCTCATTTGTTTCTTATTTTCAATGAAAATTGATTGTTTGAAACTCACTAGATAAAGTTGAGATTTAATGTCTTACATTTCTGAAATGAATATGGGCTCATTCATCCATCATGTGGATGGTTTTGATATTAAATGATTTTGGTAGATGCATCTACAAAATAATCACATATGTGTTATCAATTTGCAACTTGTCGTTTGTAACATTGCTTGTTTAAATAAATAATTTCAGATTATGCAATTAAGACAATTCATCTTACTAATATTGATGAGGTTATATCTTAATCTTTTATTGATTGAGTTTGAAAAACTTTTATAAAAGTTTGCACATAATGGTTTAGAGAAATTATTGATTAAACACCTCTGATTAATGTCTAAACCATTACTTATGAGAACTAAACTTTCTATTTCATCATGAGATTATGTTGATTTACATGTTTTACGCATCAAGCCAATAAATTATAAATACTCTCCATTACAATTGGTTTTTGTTCAATAGCTAAATATTTCTCATCTTTGAATTTTTTTTATGTGCGCATGTATTCCAATTGTTCCATCACAATACATAAAGATGAGTGAATCCTCAAAGAAAGTTGGGAATATATATTAATTATAAATTTCTTTATATTATTAGATGTTTTGAAAGTATCCGAGATTCAATTATGACATGATTTGTGATTACAATTTTGATTCGATAGTTTTCTTGATATTAGGAGGAGAGAAATAATAACTTATAATGAGTTAGAGGGAGAGTAATTTGAACCAGAAATTCAACAAGGATAACTTATTACAAGTTAACTGTTAGATGTATTTACAAATTTAATAAGAATAACCAATTTTTATGTACCATTTAATATTTTAATTTGAATCAAAGTCCCAGTAAAATAACCAGTTAGAATAAATAATTGATTGATCGGTTCCAAAGATAAAAATTCTTCTAGATGGTCATATAGTGGAGGCGGGTGCTCCAGAAGAAACTCAAGACATAACTAATAAGTAAAACTCCAGAAGAGATTCAAGTACCTGAAACTAAATATTAAAATAATGAAAATAAGAGATTTCGATAAGTTATGCTAATTCGAGAAAATATAGAATCGAATAATAAAAGTGGTCGACAATGATTTTGCATGCAATATTATTCTTGAAATAATGAAATAAAAGGAAGACTTTAAATAAATCTATTGAGAAATATAAATATGGAATAAATTGATCAAAATAGAAAGAGACAACTCAAGTATAATTAAAATTCGTGAAGCTTTTGGACCAGTGGTCCAAATATCTAAAGGTATAAAGCCAGTAAGGATGCAATTGAAGTAGTTTTGCAAAAGCGGAATAAAAATATGAAGTTTTTCGCTAAGTCCTGACATTAATTATGAAAAGATATAATATTCTTTTGTAGTGGATGCAATAATCTTTAGATATATTATTAAATTGACAATTTATAAAAGATTTAACTTGCGTCTAATGGTTATTGTTATAACCTTTTATGAATTATTATATAGTAAAGTTTATATTAAAATCCTTGAAAGATTTAGTATGCTAGAAGCATATTGAAATTCTCGAGAAATTATTCATTTATATGAATTGAAATGATTTGAACATATGTGATTAATTTGGCTTAGTGAATAGTAGTTGAAGGAGGATTATAAAATAATCCAAAATACTTATTTGTGTTTTTATAAAAGAATTATAATTAAAGTTTGTTATGATTATTGTTGAATCTCCTGAAGAGATCTAAATATATTTCCCTAAATTTCCCTCACTCATGACTTTTAAAAGAATGGTAATATAAATGCTTATCAAATAGATTCAAATAGTCATTTGAAAAACTAATATTAAAGATTAAATACGTAGAATACGAGAAAATATGTGATATTTTCATGAGGGAAAGTAAATGCGTGTTGCACTCTTTTTCCCTTAACCGAGGTTTTGTCCTATTACGTTTTCCTGGTAAGGTTTTTAATGAAGCAGTATATTATGCGTATTATAGATTAAGTACCCTTTTTCCTTCATTAAGTTTTTATCCCACAGGGTTTTTCTAATAAAATTTTAACGAGGCGTATTAAGTGAATGTCCATCATGATCAAGAGTACTTTAAATTCTAATAGCTATTAAAATTTGATCTCTACTTATTTTATATTTTTTATACCTATAAATAAGAACTCTGATGAAGTATTGTAATCGTTTATTTGATCAATAAAGTATATTATGTATTATTTTAATATTTTTTGTTCTTTATTCTCTTTTTATTTTATAACAATGATCATTAAATATTAAAAAATATATTTTAAAATTATTTCCCCAAGAACCCTATTTTGAGAATTAAAAAACAATAAAAAAAACCCAGTTCGTGGAGCAGGTGTAGATGATGTGTAATAAACTGATGTGGGGTGGTTCAACATGAACAAGAAAATCTATTTTTCTATGTTTGTAAACTTAAAAATTAAAAGAAAAAAAGTAAAGAAGTCTATTTGTTGGAATTGTGGAGGCGGTGAGACCCACAGTTTTTGGTTTTGAATCTTTGTCCAATTCTTGGGAAATAATTTAGAAAGAAAACTCACCAAAATCTTTGTCCTAAAACTATAAGACTTGTTCATACTTCAACTACGGGGCGACAGCTATTTTCCCATTTGTGATTTGGTGTTTAACATTTCTAGGCTTCTCCCATAAGAACAGTCCCACCTCCACCAACACCAAAGTGTCATCATTGAACCCTCATATTTCTCTCCTCCTTTTTATGTTATCACCTTTGCTTTTCTTCCTTTCTTTTGGCGTTTGAATACACTCTTGTGCTTGGTAGGCTGTGCAATTGAGGTAAAATGGGCCCTCAACCCCACTCAAACATTTTAATGGTACTCCATTTCGTCTTTCACTGCTCTCTTTGACCCCATATTGTTTGCTCTCTCACTTTTTAATTTTTCTTTTTCTACTTTTAGCTCTTAATGCGCTAAACATAAGATTCTGAGGTTTCTGTTTTCTCCCTTTTGAGACCACCACTGGTTGTTTTATGGGGTTTTTGCATTTGGGATTTTGATTTTAGACGTGGGTCTTGGTAACAATTTTGGATTTCTGAACTATGGGTTCACTTCTCTCTGCAAAATTTCCATCTTTTTGATATCCTTAAGGTTCAGGTCTTCAATTTAGGTTCTCAATTCAAGCTGTGGATTTTAGAAAGATTAAAAGTCAGCCGCTTTCTTTTTTGTACATAATCCTTGTTCTAAAAAAATCTCAGAGACTGCCCTTTTGAAATATGGAAAATTCTTGATGATGATGAACTTTGGACTCTTGGTTTATGTTTGGTGGGTCAAAGAATGATGGTTGTGAGGTAGGGGGCTGGTTTCCTCGAAGTGGATTGTGGTGATTTTGGTGTTGGCTAGTTGTTGAAAGAGAAAAACATGGACAGAATGGTTCAACCTCCATTGGTAAGTTAATTAGTCCTTCCTTTTTCTGCCTTCTGTTCAATCATATTATCTGTCAGAAAAGAACGTTATTTAATGGTTTTATGGTGATGAGAACTAAATGGTTTACAATTGTGGTTCATCGTGTATGCCATAGTTGTGTTATAGATGGTTTACAAGTTCTTAGACGAAGTCTAACCTCAAAATTTGTTCTCCTGTAGACTGAATTGTTATCTTATTGAAGGTATGATGTTTCATGTGCGAGCATATATGTAGATGATAAGTACCATGAGGTGCTTATACTATGAGTCAAAATGCATTTTGCTCCCTTTATTCAAAAAATGGCAGATTTATCCGATGAAAGAGTTTGTTAAAATTTTCACATATTTTTACCGTTAAAAATTGATCCCTGCATGTCGACGTAGGGTACACGTGGACGTGTAGCTATATGATTATTCCATCAATTAAGCCAATTTTTAACTGTATAAATGGATGAAATTTTTAACAAAAGAACCAATTTGCTCTTTGATGTACCGTACAGGAGCGAATTTGTTCATTTTTTAAGTAAAGGGGGCAAAATCCAAGCTGACTCAGGGGCATCAATAGTACTTTAAGCCATAATAACATTAGAAATGTACTTAGAAACATGTTTCCCGGACTTACATCCTTCATGGCTATCTCCTAAACTTTTTTCAAACGTAAAAGTTGGTTTTCTGAATCCTTAAGCACTTAAAATGTCAAAGCCAAAGAGTTGACCAACTCAAGGAGGTGTTTTGAGTTCAAATGATTGTAATAGAGACCGAGTTGCTATCTGTACGATCCAGTTTTAGTTTTGAAAGTACATTAGTGTCCACAAAGTTGAAAATCTGTTTTCTTTCAACTCGTTATTTGGCAGTTTAGAGCATTGTATCAATTTCTGGTTCCCTCTTTGGGTAGAATTGTTTCATGCAAATTCATCATACAAGTTAGACATCTCTGCTCAAGATGTTAATCTTTGCTTGTATGCTGGCATATAGATTTAACATAAAAGATGATATCATAACATTGAAAGTCGCGCATTATTAGCCAGATTATACATGCTAGAACGTTTTTGTTGATACTGACACTAACCTAGTGCATCTTGCAAGCTTCCTGTACCTATAGCAAGACAATATTAAGGAAGAAAAAACTGTTCATCCATTGTGAATGTTTTTGGCAGGTTGATACAACAGCCTGTTTATGTAGAGTAGATGCTGGACTCAAAACTGTTGCTGGAGCAAAAAAATACGTACCACGTACAAAGCTGTGTCTCCAACCCAGTATTAAACCGTCCATTCATCCAACAAGAAACAAGGCAGCACGTAGTAATAGGAGCTGTTACCAATCTCCTCTGCTCCCAGGACTCCCCGATGATCTTGCTATCGCTTGCCTAGTAAGGGTTCCCCGAGTTGAGCACAGGAAGCTACGTGTGGTCTGCAAAAGGTGGTATAGACTTCTATCTGGTAACTTCTTTTATTCACTCCGAAAGAGCCTTGGAATTGCAGAAGAATGGATTTACATCATTAAGAGAGATCGAGAGGGAAAAATTTCTTGGCATGCCTTTGATCCTGTATACCAGCTCTGGCAGCCACTCCCTCCAGTCCCTAAGGAATATTCTGAAGCCCTTGGGTTTGGATGTGCCGTCCTTAGTGGTTGTCACCTTTATCTGTTTGGTGGTAAGGATCTATTAAAGGGATCAATGAGACGAGTCATATTTTATAGTGCCAGGACAAATAAATGGCACCGTGCTCCAGATATGCTTCGTCGAAGGCATTTTTTCGGTTCATGTGTGATAAAGAATCGCTTGTATGTTGCTGGTGGAGAGAATGAGGGAGTGCATCGGTCATTGAGATCAGCTGAAGTTTACGATCCCAACAAGAATAGATGGTCATTTATTTCTGATATGAGCACTGCAATGGTGCCCTTCATTGGGGTTGTATATGAGGATAAGTGGTTTTTGAAGGGACTTGGACCTCACCGGCAAGTGATGAGTGAGATCTACCAACCCGAAACAGACAGCTGGTACCCTTTCTATAATGGAATGGTTGCAGGCTGGAGGAACCCCTGTGCTTCCTTAAATGGGCAGCTCTATGCCTTGGATTGTAAGGATGGTTGTAAGTTGAGGGTTTATGATGAAGTGGGTGATTCTTGGAGTAAGCATATTGACAGTAAGATACACTTGGGCAATTCTCGGGCTCTGGAGGCGGCAGCGCTTGTTCCACTTAATGGAAAACTTTGCATCATTCGAAATAATATGAGTATATCTCTGGTTGACGTTTCCAAGTCCAATGATCTGAAGGGATCTACTGCTCAACATTTATGGGAAACTATAGCAGGGAAAGGTCAGTTCAAAACCTTGGTTACAAATCTTTGGTCTAGCCTTGCCGGCAGGAACCGGCTGAAAAGCCACATTGTTCACTGCCAGGTTCTCCAAGCATAGCGCGACCGTAATGTTTTCCATTCATGCCTTGCGGTATCTCTTGAATATGATGGGGGTTGAAGCGCCAACAGCTTGGCCAGGTTGATGCTTCTCATGTTGTCAGAATTTCTCTTTTTGCTAGATTGTTAGGGTTACAAATATTTATATGATACACAGTTGTTAAATATAGAAATTGAAAATGCTTGTTCAAATGCTCCTTAGCTCTTCAAATGACTGCGAATATGGTTTTGCCGTATTAAGGATTGGCTATGTTGTTGTAACTTAAACCTCCACTTATAGCTTGAGATGACCTCTGTCAAATGATCACACTAGTAACTCTTCTAATGAGCCAGTTTGAGCTTGCTGTCACCGTAAGAGGCGGCCGTTTTCTGAAAAAAAAAAATTTCTGCAGGAAGACTTAAGCTACTTCACGAGACATTAATTATCAATCCATTGAACTCAAGCAGTCAATCAGGATGGAAGTCAAAAAAATTCCTTACCCAAATTTCTTATCTAACTCGATATCGAAATACGTTGTGATAAAAACCGTGAGAAAATACTGAAAGTAGATATCATAGAGAGCATGATCATCAAAGACGAGAAGATACATCTAGAACAGTCACCTGCCCTGCTAAAACCAGGGTGACCCCGAATTTGCTTTATTCTTTCGATCTTGTTTTTTAGTTTCCTTCTCATAAAGGTATACAAATTAGGGAGGAATATTTTACAAGAATACTAACACACACGGAATCAAAATGCTCAAACATACAAATCCATGACATACAGAAACTGGCTATTCGTGCGAACGCTATCAGAGTTATGCTTTTCCAGAACCAGATATGTGAGATTTTGCAAGGGAGAAACACATTCTCTTCTGCTTCTTATACTCATTGTACCGCAAGAAGAAATACCCGAGATAATCAAAATCGATGGGTGACATCCTTGCCTATGATTAGCAGAAAAAATGACGAGACTCAGATGAATGTCATGGTTTCTGGGGCATGAAAAACATAGCTAGGGAATGAAGATACCTGGATTAAGGCCCATAACGCCCAATATAAATGTGAAGCTAACATGAACGTATTAGTCTCCACATACAGAGCTTCAAGGTCTTTTTCTGATACCTGTTGTAGTTAACACAATATAAGGTACTAGTTTCAAATCTAATTATCACGATATATCTCAAGTTATCAAAATATATCTCAAGTACAAAAGGCTCTTTAAAGTCCAATATGTAAACAAGATCAATTTCTAGCAATATTCAATGTGTTTTTCATAGTTTCAACATACAAGTCTTGAATGATACGCATGTGATTGTTTGAACGCATGCAGATAAAAAGTTACAGGATTCCGAGTTCTGGTTGTAAGACCCTTCTAATATAATAATGGATAAATTTTATCTCAATATGTAGTATTACAAGTGCTAACAGTAAGATCAGTCATAAGAGTGACTCTAATAGATTCTATTATCCCATCTAGGATACATGCAGTTTCCAGTACTCATCTTAAGACGCAACAATAAGTTCCAAGTAACATTCACACCAGATAATAGGAAGCAGTAGCTCCTATTAATTGTGAGATAAAATAAATAAACCCTCCATATCGATCAAATAATGCACATAGAATTTACTCAATCATTGTTAATAGCTGAGTTGTAACAGACTAGCAACGTATTTTATCTCAGGGGCAATCTTGTCAAACTTGAAAAATCATTGTTGAAACCAAAATGCACAAATCAGATATCCTTACCTCGCATGGTTTTTCAGGTTCTAAATAATGCCTGAAAAAATGATATTGTTCATCTTTACTCGGATACCTGCATTTACACCATGTTCAATAATCAGTACGTGGGTGCCAATCCGTTCAAGAACTCATCATTGTTGCACAAGAAAACACAAGAGAATTGCAATTCAAATATAGGAGAAACATACAAGCTATAGTCACAGTCATAGCCAGCATATTCATTGAAGTGATTTCCAATGTCAAAGCCTCTGTAATTGTAAGACCCGTACTCAAAGTCTATCAAGTAGAGCTTTTCTGGACATCAACGAGGTAAACAGTTAACACACATGACATTGGAAGAATTTATAGGTAAGCAGGAAAAATATTCTGATGTTCCATCCAGTAATTAGGCACCAACACAATATCACATTTTTCTGTCTTTAGGTTACAGGTTTCATGATTCATGATTCATTGAATGATGCCTTATCTTTGAGAAAAGCCTATATGTACTAGATCTCATATCGACATCAGAATGTTCTCAAATCTACATGCAATGGTGTTTTGTTTTTAAGAATGTTATGCAATAGTTTATAGATATTCTTATTCCTTCAAATGTCTAACCAGCAGTGTTGGTTCACTTTCACTACATAAATTTTCTTATCTAGGGATTATATCAAGAGCAACAGTCAAACCCAATATCAGCAACCAGAAATTGCTTTGGATAAAGACACTGCACTGCACCCATACTGACATCTATGCCTAATCCAACCGAGCTTCCTATTGGAACTAAGTATTCTCATATCTACCACCCCAATATCCAACCGAGTTTCCTATTGAAATTAAGTATTCTCATATCTACCACCCCAAAGTGTTCTATCTTTAAAAACTATCATGCAACAGTTTATAGATATCATTTATGTAATGCCTAACAAGCAGCATTGGTTCACTTGTCACTACTGATAATATGTTTATCTATGGATTGAAAAAAAGGGCAAAAACCAAATCCATTATGAACATATGGAAATTTTCTAGAGACAAGGACACTACACTCATCTTGAAATATAGGAGTTAAAAAGGGTGCACATCCATGTAGAATGCAAAATGTGAATACAGCAAAGAGGAGCTTCTTTGAGAGTCAACAGAGCAAGAAGATGGCAGTTTAGCAAATTGAACAAACTCAAATTATATGTTCACATACCTTGTTCATCATTATGCATCAAATTCCCAGAAAGCAAATCATTGTGAGCAAACACCACTGGAGAATTGAGAAGGGTTGTCAGTTCCTGGTCCATCATCAGGACACACTCTCATAAACAGGGGTAAAATTCTTGATATTGAATCAAACATATAATCAGAAATCAAAAACAAAATAGGACCCGAGAAAGCGTTTGCCGAGCCAATAAACACATAGCACCTTCCCTTCATCAGCACCAGATGAATCAACCAAATATAAAAAGAGATCTTACCTTCAGCTCTGTAACTTCCTTATGCACTTCCTTGAACGAAATTGTCTCATATGTCCTTTGTTTATCAGTATCTTCAAACTGGAGAGTAGATGCTGCAAAAGAAGGTCTCATGCATTAGACATGCATCTAGTACTGCTAGGTAATAATCTTGAGAAGAATGAAACTAAATGAGCCCCAGCCCCCATGTTACTGATGACAACTGGCTGGAGCAGACTGTAATCAGTCAAAACTCCAGACAAGCAACACTCTTAAAATCCAAAATTTGAAAAGAAAAGAAAAAAAAGACAGATATTGAGGCAACTGCAACTGGAAGACAGCCCATTTTGATTTTTATGGAAAAAGAACATTGTGTAAAAGAAGTCGGTTCTCAAACCTTTCTCAAAGAACTTGAAGATGTCAACCCATAGCTGAGGTTCTTTAGAACCTGGAATTTCCACTTGATGGAATCTTCGAAGTTGCTTCGCAATTTCAGAAACCAGCTTTGGCTTTCTCATATCTGGCAAGGGGAAAATAGGTAAAAAGTATATTAGCACACAGCTTGCAGACCGAACAATACCTTGTGCTTCAAGTTAAAATAACAATTGTCAGTATTAAAGGTAGAAATTAGTTGCCACAGAAGTCAATGTCTTGTAGACTATTTAATCATACCACCTAGGCCAAATATCTATAATACCGTAAAAGCTTCAAGAGGCAGAGAACTTTATTACTGATGCCGCCAGCACAGAACATGAGACTAAGATGCTCGAAGGCATAAACCCTCTCAAATAACTGATGTCTTAAGAACACAACTTCATGTGAAAGTCCTACTCCCGGAGTTTATCTCTCTGATGCTTACCTGCTGGAGTTAAGGTACGTGCATTTATAAAAGATTGTACCATCCCATTTCCAAATACACCAAGCAACTTGGCACCAAATCCTGCAGCCGAGAGGTATTTGATCGCCTAAAACACAATATGAAGATACAAGTTTATAATGGAATGAAAAGGCCGTCAAACAGAAAGGTGTTAATGGAACCAATGGATAAAAACGCTGGATGAATCATAACTAGCAACAATTTAGTTTAGAAGAACACCAAAAGACATACAAAACCATCATTTAAATTCCCGTTGTACTTGAAATTATTAGCATATCCTTGACCCACCCTGATACATGCATGTAAGCAAGACATTTCAAAAGAAATCATAATAAACAATTCCTTTGGGTAACATTAGATTACTTCTCCATTAAGTCACTGACAACTTAGTTGACTAAAACACTTCCAGAGAAGTTTCAGAGTTCAGACCCAGGAAACACAACAATGACGAGTTTTACGTTAATATTTAAGCAAGGTTTTAGCACTTTAATATAATACCAACCAAAACCAATCAGCTAAATTAGCGATTATCCCTAAGGAATATTTTCTACAGATAATTAGTAACGAAAAGCATCGGAGAATACCTGTAACTCACGTTCCCGATTGATGACATATTCGGTGTTGGGTCCATACAATCTAACTGTTACAGACACATATTCTCCATTTTCTTCCTTGACAGAAACCTTCAGCACTGCATTAAATTGTTCGTGATTAGCGAATAAACTGCCACAAAATCGAACAAAAGCAGCAAACAGAACCAGAAATATAATGTATAAAATAAACATCAAAAGGCAACCAACCCAAACGACGGTTTTGCAGCCTCGGAATACGGACCTTTTTTTCCTTCTTATTCTTTTTGAGTTTTTACTTTTCCAATTTAAAACGCGATTATTTATGTTTACTGTTTGGTTGGAAAATCCGATCTAATAAAAATACATACTACTAACAAATTAAGTCGCTACTCTACAGAAAGCAATAAGTTTTTTCCATGAAAGAATATAACAAACATCAAAAAGCAAAGTGCTCACGAAGATTCGTGATGCCTCCTGATACAGTGTCGACGGAGAAGCAAGAATCGTTCAACTTAGCCCATTTCCGAAACAGATCCTTGCACAAGGCGCTGCAAAAGAAGTATAAAACCGAGCAAAATGTCATTAAAGTAAAACCAACACAAATTCGAATTTCCTGGCGTTTGAGCTGGTCGTACTTAGCTTAAATAGAATAAAACAAATATTGAAGATCCGAAAATATCAATACGAGAAGCAAGCCCTAAAATAAGCTAAGTTTACAGCTCGAAATGAAAAAAAAAACGAGAAACAGAGACGAGGAAAATAGACGAACATGACGCGAGGGACCATAAGGGGAAAAGGAAGGGCGGTATCAACTGAGAGATTAGAGTGGAGGATTGAATGATCATCGAAGGTTGAATTGCCGTTGTGGCTTTGTTTAGCATGGTTTGCTTCCATGGCGGTCCAGATGTTATTCGTTGCTCCCATTGGTGTTCTTATTTTTTGATGCTAAGAGCTTATATTGAACAAGTTTGGCAACAATTTTTCACAAGTGAGAATTTTTGGGGTGGCTCCAGTCTACCGGGAAAGGGTAGTTTCGTTTCATAAAGGGAGGAATTATTAAGAAAATTAGGAAATAATGTTTTTTTTTTTTACTGAAAAGACGCTTATGGACCTATATTTGGAATTTTGTGAATTAGGGCACCTTAAATTATTTTTTTTTCAAAAGTTTATGATTATATTTTTATTTTATTAAATTTTGCCGAATTTTTATTTTAGTGATTAAAATATTTTATTTTTGATGTTTTGTTCTTTAAATTTTATTATAAATAAAAATTTGAAAATATATTATAAAAATTTCAATGAATAGTTTTAAATATAAATAAATTTTAATTAATTAAAATATTTAAAATAATTGAATTCAAAGTTTGAAAATATTGACCAATGTTCAGGATCGACCCGATTAAACAATGAACAAGTAAAAAATAGTAAAAAAAAATTTCTAGTTCTGCCACTGTGTAGAACCTTCCAAAATATAAAGATTGTCGATCATTTTACCTTTTAACAAAATGAGAGCCCCATGAGACACCTTAATGTCGTTCGACTCAATGTTGATTCTACAACCTTTCGAGTCTAAAATACTCAAGGAGGTGAGATTATTTTGTAAATCAGATACATACTTAACATCTGAGAGTGTTCTAATCGTCCAATCGTGCATCCTAATAACAGTATCAATACTAATTACCTTACTGACTGAATCTGATCCCTATTCAGAAGTATTTTGACTAAAACACACAATGAATTTTTCATAATTAATGCACTGACCGGAGCAGACTTCATATTCCTTCAAAATATGTTTCATAGCAGTAGCCCCTCTATCCGTAGCTTCACCAAAAGAACACAATCATCCGCAAAAAAAAAGTGTGTTATTTGCGGACCCTTCCCACTAGCATTTGCACCCTTAATCAATCCTTCATCTAAAGCTATTCTCAAAATAGTAAATAACCCTTCTACATATCAAAAAAAGAAACAGACTCAAATGATCACTTTGCCGAAGCCCCCTACTTGGCGCAAACCTCTCCCCCACTTTTCCATTAAATATCACCGAGTATGAGACCAATGAGATACACCTCATAATGGTTTCCACCAATCAACTAGCAAAACCCATACGTTCCATCATTTGTTTCAAAAAATCCCATTCCACTCAATCATAAGCTTTACTCATGTCGAGTTTAAGTGTCATAAAACCCTTCTTCCCCACCTTCTTTTGACGAAAGGTATGTGAAATCTCATAGGCCAATAAAACATTACCTAAAATTAAACAACTCGACACAAAAGCACTCTGGGCCCCATCAATGCAATCCTCCAACACCCTTTGGAATCGATTTGCTACCATCTTAGCAATCATCTTATAAAGAACCGAACATAAACTAATAGGCCTAAAATTCGTTAAATCCATTGGGTAAGGAATTTTAGGAATCAGCACAATATTTGTAACATTTAAAGGAACTAAAGTTTTACCTTCATTTAGTACCTCCAGACAGTAAGAGGAAATATCCTTCCTAACAAAGTGCCAACACCTTTGATAGAAGAGAGCCAGAAAGCCATCGTCCCCTGATGTCTTCGTAAGACCCATACCATTCAGTGCCTCTAAGACTTCTTTCTCTGTTTATTGTGCTGTCAACAATTCATTTGCTTCATTAGAGATACATTGTCTTATCCCAGACAAAATATGACTTGTATCATCAATCCCCTTTGACTCAAAAAGAGATTGAAAATAATTCCTAGCAATGCATTCCATCTCAATCTCCCTTCTTATTAACCGTCCATCCCTCCTTACAAGCCACCAATTCTATTCATTCTCCTTTTTTGAGAGGAAAAATTATGGAAAAAAGTCTTGTTCTCCCCCAACCACAGCTAATTCGCCCTTGCCCTTTGTTCCCCAAAAAAGTCATCTTTATCAATTTCCAGACATAACTAAAACTTTAGTATCAATCAATTCCGCAAGGTTATCATCTTCTCTATCCCCTTCCAGCAAAACTCCAAGCTTCCTTGTTAATTCCTTTTTTATCCCCACTTTCTTCCGTCTAATTTCCATTGCCCATCTCCCCAAGCTACCTTGAACCCTCTCTAACTTAAAAAGAATATCATTGTCACCCTCTTCCTAAAGATTCCTAACCTCTTATTCAAAAGCCTCTTCCAACACCCACCATGCCTCGAAACGAAAACATTTGGGTCGAAGATTATATACATCTTGTTCCAACTGAATAAGAAGTGGATAGTGATAAGAAAAAGAGTGTAGGAGATGACGTACCATTGCATTAGGAAATAGAGCTATCCAACCTTCATTTGCTACCCCCTATCTAGTCTCTCCCTGATATTTGTTTCCGAGAGGTTACCCTTCTCCTAAGCAAACCATGGTCCAGAATATCCTACATCAACCAATGGACAATCACTAAGAACCTCTCTGAAAGCCTTCATTCGTCTTTCCTCCCTAAAAAGCCCCCTTTCTTTTCAAAGGAGTACAAAATCTCATTAAAATCACCTCTCACAAACCAAGAGAGATTCTATGTAAGTTCTATGTGTCATCCCTATGATGTGAATCTAGAGTCCCATAGAAACCCGTAAATCTCCACTTATTACCCTCCCCACCCTCCTTAACTTCAATATTAATACAATGTTTTGAGAAACTCCTCAAAGTGATAGTGGAATTTCCTCTCCACACTAAACTCAAATCCCCTTGAGAACCATCAGCTGCAACATCAATCTCGTTCAAAAAACCAAACCTCCTATGAACATTCTCCATATTTCTAGAATTTAATTTAGTCTCCATTAAGAAGACAATTTGGGGATTATACACCTTCAACACATGCCGAAGTCTCCTAACAGCTCGTGGCCTCTCCAAACTACGAACGTTCCAACAGAATGTTTTCATTATGATCGATCGGTTTGCTCCTTGGCAACCGCCAATGTAATATGGTTACTTCTCAACATCCTCCTACTCTTAGCAACAAGAGATCCCAATTCCTCCCCATCAGCAGATTTGTCACCCTCCCTTCTGGGTCTCTTTTTCCCATCACCCCCTTTAATCACGCTTTTTTCCTAGTCATGTTCCATATCCGTTTGTTCATGTATTTTTTATAACCCCTCATCCAAACGAGATATGAGATTCAGATTTCCCTCAAGATTTACTCATAATATCGAATCAATATGCCTACTCAAGTCACAATCTACAAAAGTGTTCCCCTTCTTTACCCCTTCCTCATCTTCTCGTAGCCACACGCTGCTCATTGCAAGGGCTCTTCTAGATTGAGCTTGCAATGACATATCCCAACCCATCTCAGCTACATCAAACCCTAGCGCCATTTTAGCCTGATAGAAAGAATCATTGTGCCGTAGTCATCCACAGAAAAAACAAAATAGGGTTAAATGTTCGTATGTAAAACTAACATAGTAACAAACTCCAGTTGAAAACATAACTTTCTTCTTCCTTTTCAGAGGTCTCGTAACATCCAACTATACCTTTATATGCAAATAGGTACACAACCCTTTTCCCAAATTGGCACCATCGAACTCCAAAAAATTCCTAAGAAAACCCCCGATTTGACGTGCTAAAGTCCCAATATAAAAACCTGGCGGCACTTCATGAATTTGTATCCAGAAATTCACAAAGATTAATGGCACCTTTAGCGGATCTTCCTCCTTCTCCAATCAATGTAGCATCAAAAGATAGCTATTAAAAGTCCACGGTGATCCATTTAGTACTCTCTCCAGATCCATCTTATGAAATTTTTTGAATAAAAACCTTTTCTCCCCCAGATCTGAGATTTGGACCCCTTTTACCGGATGTTATAAATTTACCATCATACTTCTCATCGCTGGGAAATGTATAACACTTGCCATAAAAAAAAACCAAACCAAACAGAAATTAATTTCCACAGGTACAAAATCAGGATCCGTTTGTGTCTGCAATATTTTGTCTTCCTAATCATCTAACAATAGATCTACCAACTCTCTCTCCATAATTCAAAAAGAAACAAAACAACTATAATGTAAAAACGAAAGAAAGAATTCGAACCAACCTCAACGCCATCAACAAAACCACCAATAATGAATCACTAAAAACAAAACAAAAACCTATTAGGAAGAAGCGTGGTAGAATAGCAAGATCCACGATCTTTTATTATAACAATTTAAATTGACAATAACTTTTCAAATTTTATTTCGAATTAAAAGTTGTGCGTACGCCAACCTCCACCAAGCTTCAAATGACTATTGAAAAACAAAATTGAGAGGGATTGACACATCTCATAAAAATGAAGTAACTACTAATTTTGGACCACGAAAAATAAAAGAACGAATATACCGAAAACTTCAAAATCACTAATTTTAAATAGAATTTAAATTATTAATTTGCTATCAGATCTCGATTGAAAGCTCATTTTAGTTTTATGAAAAATTTTGCAATACTTTGAAAACCACACACGTTTTGCCGCATAGTCCGTTCTAGTTATTTAAACATAAACATTTATGTATATTGTAAAAGTAAAAAACTCAAATTTTACTATATTTCGTGTAAATTGTAAATTTAACTTTTCTTTTTGCCGCATAGTCCGTTCTTGTTATTTAAACATAAACATTTATGTATATTGTAAAAGTAAAAAACTCAAATTTTATTGTATTTCGTGTAAATTGTAAATTTAACTTTTATATTCTTATTTGATTAATTTTAATTTCTATATATTTTGAATTTGAATTTGTAGTCATAATTTAAACAGTAATAGGTAAATTTGTTCAATCGAATTTTGCTACTAGTCTCGCATTATACGTAAGTTGTGAATTTAGTCATTATTCTCCAATTTTATGTTCTTAGTTATTATACTTTGAAATTTTGAAATCTCAATCCTAACTCAAACAATAAGAATTAAATTTATTAATTAAAATGATATTGCTTTATTTTTTTAATATAATATAGAAATAGTAAGTTGACATGGCATTACATATATAGTAATATGCTTATCGCATAAATTTTGAAAATATCAGAATTTCACATAACAACTTTAACAGCTATAGTTTAAATTAAGATTGAAATTTTAAAATTTGAAGTACAAAAGCTAAAAATGACTAAATTAGAGTACATGGATTAAATCTTCAACTTACACTTAGTTCAAGAATTAATATATAATTTGACCTTATATGATGATTGCTTGGTATGGAAGTGGAGTTTTTATGCTCCGTAGGCCTGTTAAATAATTGTTTGTCTCTTTTATTCTTTTTAAATATCAATTAAGCATTTTTAAATCTACTTATAAAGTTAAAAAAACTATCGTACTAAATAATAACCCTAACTAAAATAATATAAATTTTTAAGTAAGTCAAATTTGAAATCGATAATTTGGACAAAACTTGATTCCTTTTATTGTTAGAAGAGATAAAAATCTTGAAATTATAAATAAACTTTAGCACAATTATTCACTGACTATGATTTGATACAATCATATAGATGAAACTTAAATTTTTTATTTAATTTTCACATTCCATGTCGCACATTTTTTGTTATTTCATATAGAAATGCATTTTATTAAATTTAAAAAAAATAATAAATTATCTCCTTGTAAATTAATAAATATAAGCTTTTATATTGTAGCAACGTGGAAATAATATAAATGTCACAATAACAATTTTCAATTGATTTAGTACGGCACACATAATATTAAAGTATGCATTAAAACTTTAAGTGTAAATTTTAAAAATTATTAAGCAATTTTTTATCGTGAAATTTGACAGTGTTGAGGCAAATTTGATAATAAATCCATTTTGGTTATTGGAATGTGTACAAGCAGCAGTCCCTATCTGAAAACAAAGCGCAATGTTTGTCGTCATCCACAAATATAAAAATAAAATAAAATTATAAATCGTAAAGCAAGAAGTTAATAAAATAATATGATTTTTTAATGTATTAATATACACGTGTCTCTTTTCCTATGTTCAATTGGATCCATCGATGGATTCTTACTTTATGGTTGGAGAATATGCACCATGAATTCAAACATTTTAATCATAAACCCAACACTTTATTTTATGTCCATAAAAACAAATAAAAAATCTAACTCGGATCTCTTGTCAGAAGACATTTTTTTTGAATTATTCCCACAAGCACTTGGCGTTCTGTCACACGCTACACTTGTCACCTATTGTTTGGGAACTTGATTCAGAACTTTTTTTTCTTTATCATTCTAATCTAGTTTTTAAAACTTAACTACTCAATTTTTAAAAATTATAAAATAGTTATTCAATTTTTTAAAGGTTTTCATTTAAGTTATCAAATTATTTACAAGTTTTTAATTAAATCATTAGCGAGTTTTAAGTGACAATTAATCAATTGGTACAGTGGAGCACTACCCATAGATGAATAGAAAAACATACCTTAGATCCAAGTCGATCTGATGATTAGTGTCATAGATCGGAAAAGAAAGCTATTTGAATTTCGGTTCACAGATTCGTGACGGCTAAAGCTATTTCATAAAAATAAACTAAACTATAAAAGAGAATGGGTGGGATGCTTTCGATTGATGTAGGCGGTGTAACAAAAAAAGCCATACAATAGCAATTTTAACAGTCTAATGACTTAAATGAAAAATTTCAAATAATTTAGTGACTATTTTATAATTTTTTAAAATTGAGTGACCAATACGTAAGTTACTATAGTTAGTGTTCTTGGGGGTAGTTTACCAAAAAATCCAGTTACAAGAATTGAAATTAAATGGGATACTGGCAAAAATTCCCCCTATACTTTGACAAAATTATCAATGTGGCAATTGCACTTTTAATTTGTCTATTTGGGTATCTAAACCTTTATATCGTCTAACATTTTGGTACACGGGGTTGACGATGTTAATTTCTATTAACTTTTGACATGTGGGCCAATGAATAGACACCACGTGGCAATGGGGGGGGGTAGGTAAATGGGTAGCTAGAAGGGCCTTGAAATAAATTTCCTTTTTTCTTTATTTTTTTGGTCAAAAACATTTAAAATAATACATTAATAAAAGAAAATTTATGAAAAAAATAATCTTAATTTTTTTTTTTCAAAATTTTAAGGTTTTTAAAAAATATTTTGTAAGAATGGTTAAAGATGAATTTATGTGTCATCCCCTTATTTCTTCACATGTTAACCCCGTGCTTGTCCATATTAACACATTATTAAAAAAAAAAAAACAAATGATGTTAGTGTAGGACCAATCTGTATAAAAGATGCCAACCTTAAGGACCAAATTGATTTTAAAAAAATTTAGAGGCCATTATAAAATAAGTTGCCAAGTTGAATGTCCAACTTATATATTAAGCGAAAAAATTATTAAATGATTACCTTCGTAATCAATTCACAATTTCGCACAAACTCAATTGAGAAGAAAAATAATCGTTGTTTAAACACAATCCAGTTTGAGTCAAATTTGTCAAGTCCATAAATAATTTGATCTTTTAATTAGAAAAATAACCATAAAATATCAAATTTGCGAATTGAAAAATGAATTAAAAAAATAATTTTTGGATTCTCTTTTTGGTGACTTGGTACAAGTTCTTGTTACTTGCTGATTTGGTACAAGTTATCAAAAAGTATAAATAAGATTTAAATAATGTATTCTTTATAAAGGGTAATTTATATTAGTAGCCATTCAAAATATTAGTAATTATTTTTGGTCACCCAACTATGAAAAGTTACAAAGCGGTCACCTATTATTTCAATTGTTTTTTTTTTTATCATAAACTGGCTAACAGTGTTAACTTTTAAAATTGGTAAAATAGTAAATTTAACCATCAACATTTATATATTGTGTAAATTGGTCTCTTTTCTGTAGTCTTGCTTTTCTTTGCGATCCATTCACTTAAAAGCCAAAAAAAAAGTTTATCAACTAAATTTGATTGAAAATATACAAAAATGGAAACACCCAAAAATTCAAAATAATAATTTTCATCTTTTCTTATTCTTTTAAAATTAACCCTCAACGTCACAAAGAAAAACAAAACTGCAAAAAAAAAAACCAAAATAAACATTGTATAAATGTTTAGGTTTTTTTTTTAATCAAAACTAAATTGACATAATTTATAGATGTAGAGGGTTAAAGTTGCTATTATGCCAATTTTAAAAATTGTTCCTTAGTCAGTTAGTGACCAAAAAAGATAAAATTGATTAGTTGGGTGGCTATTTTGTAACTTTTTAAAGTTGGGTGACCAAAAAAGAAATTTACTAATAGTTGAGTGACCATTTTATAACTTTTCATAGTTGGATGACAAAAAAAAAATCTAGTAATAATTGAGTGGCTATTAATATAATTTACCCTTATAATAATAAATTATTTCAATTTCAATATATGAAAATAATTATTTATAAATCCTTTTAAAAACATAAAATGTAAGGTAAAAAGATTTTATTTGTATTACTATTTAAATTATTGTATTCTTAATTTAGCTCTTAAAAAAAAATAATTAAGCATTTAAAAATTTTAGCATTGAATCTTCAATCAGACAAAAAAAAAAAAAAGAAAACATAATTGTTAACAGAAATTGTCAGTTGAATGGTTTGACCATTGATAACTCCAACGTAGATAACGATAAGCACAAGAAGAAGAGTATTGACATGGAGAGATTTTAATTTTTTTTTAAATATATTAAAAATTAATAAAAAATATACATATAGAATGAACCTAAATAAATGGTAGTTTAGGTTCATTTGAATTTTGATAACCATTAATCCAAATTCCTTTTAAATGAGTGCAAAACTATAAATAAAATTATAAAATTATAAAATTATTAATAATTTAAAAAATTATAAAAGTAAAAATCTAGATTGATTTTGGACCAAATAGTTAATATACTTGATACAAGATGCAAAGTTAGGGTTTATGATAAAAAAAATTAAATTCCAAAATTTTGAAGGGTTGGAATTATTTTTTTAAACTAGTTTTAACTATCGTTCTACCAAAAATTTGAAACTAGAGAAAAAAAAATACAAAAGGCAAAGAGGTAGATATCTTTGTTGGCCCTCTTCCTACATCATTGCTTGATATGATATGGTTAAATATCTCATATTGTATTTAAAATTTAATATATTTAATAATGTTTTCTTATTTATATATATATATATATTAATACATGAATTATCAAAATGAATATTGATTAATGTTTAAAAATTGTTGGTGTTTGAATTAAAGAGTTCAATTTTTTTTATAATTATTAATATTAATTATTAATATTTATTCATATTCATTTTAGAAGTATATTTTTATTATTTTTTATATATTTTTTATTTTTTATTGATGTGACATATAATGTTAACGTTTTTCTATGCGACATCTTTTGGTGTATATCATAACGAAAAAGCTTAACTGATTATTATTATTATTTCATTGAGGGTTAACTATTTTTTAAATTTTTTATTAAGGGTTTTTCTTTTACCTTTGAACTTTTTTAATTTTTATTATTTCTCTCGTTTAGAAATTATAAATTAGAAATACACCATCTAATTTTTTCTTTAAAGAGTAAATTTGATATTTAAAACATTACAAAAGAAAGGAGTATAAGTAGGGGTGTTCTAACGATCGATTTGGTTAATACTTAAATTGAATTATCATTAATTGAATTAATCAAAATCATGAAAGTTTTAATTGTTAACCGAACCAAAATTTTTTCAAAATTTTTTAACCGACCTAAATAATTTCAGCTAATTCAGGTAGTTGATTGAATTAATCAAAATTGTTACATATTTTTTTTTGTTCAAATAAATTTCAAACATGAAAAAAAATACCATTGCAACTTTTAATTCAAAAAAGAAGGCAAAAACAACAAAAAGAATAGAAGATGGTCTGGCGTCAAGTGGCGTCCACCTAGACTTTCTTTCTTTTGAGTTTGATGATGGAAAAAAATTTAAGGCTTCTTTCTTTTAATTTTTTTACATTTTTTTAGTTTTAAAATATATAAATCTATTGTGATGTTAAACTCATTATAATAATTTGTATCCAATTAATTTTAAGCCCATTTTTTAATTTTTATATTTTGGGTTTACATATATTGGGCCTAGAATATTTTATTATTAATAACTTTGGTTAAGTGATTAATTTGGTTCAAAACATTCAATTAATTATTCGATTTCGAATTGAATTAACTGTTAATTGAAATTTAAAAATTTTTTTTAACTAATTTCCAATTGAATTAAATACGGGAACTAATCGAATTAGATACCGTGAACGACCGATTAATCAAAATAATTTGATTTAATCGGCTAAATCAAATTATGCACGCCTTAAGTACAAGGACCCTAATACATAGGAAATAAAGCTTTAAAAAAATACACATAAAAGAAAATGGCATAAACGCTTGGTTGAAAATTAAGCTATACTGGGAAAAATGTCACACTAAGGAATAACGTAGATATAAGCCATATCATTAGGCATCAGCAACTAGAACAGGTCTCAAGTCTAAAGCTTAGAAATTACTACATGGATATTGTTGAAACGTTGCTTGGTTAGAGGGACCTAACAAGCTACATACAAGAAATCTTATCCATTAGTCACCTATCATCTAAAATTCCGAGGACTAATCCTGAAAGAAAATCCTAAAAATTAAGACTTGGTGTGGTTACCAAGTTCAGAATATTTTTCTTTTTTCATTTTAATCAGTGGTCAAGCCTACCAAAAAGAGACCGTGTAGTACCTAAGACTGAAGAATGATGCCTGTGCTACACAGTAAAGTTTGTAAAGTTTGGCGAATTTCAGTGAACATGGGATTTTTGTTTACTCTTTTTATTGTGCTTTATATCATATATTTTGAAGTATTACTATATTATTTAACTTAGAAATAGTGTATTAAAATAGCTTTATTTGGTTGATCGTGAGATTCAATTAACGAAGTCCAGTTCCCACCTCATCCATCAACACTCAACTACAATGTTCAATCCAATTGAAGTATTATGAGTGAGGTTCCAAAGGATGTTTCAGGTTATTGGGAAGCGTTGGTTCATCAACTTTCAAAGCCAATTAATAAATATCTTCTAATTAATTTGGGCATGTTATATGACCTCCTATGTATCTCAAATAGTGGGAATTCTTTTGGGTACCAAAAACGATTAGGGCTTTGATAAAATAACAATTTTCCATCTTCTAAGCAGAGAATGCACGATAAGATTAAAAAATGTTGCGCTTTCAGTTGATTGCATGCAAGTAACGAGGTTTAGTGCAACAAGTTACTGGGCACTGTTGTTTCAAAAGGAGGATTCGATGGTGGTCGAGTGAGATTGAAATGGTTGAAGACCATATGCTCGTCACTCATGCCCCACGAGATCAATGCTTCATATCCACTTAGCATCCACTCATTTCCTTTACAAAAATTAAATGTTCTTCCTTCTACTTTAATTTTGTCAGATTTGGTTTTCCAAACATTAAAAAATTAATCCAAATGCTAACGTTGCCAAATCTTATTATTAAATTGTTGACCTATCAATTCATAATTTAAAAATTTAACAAATTTCAATCTTTCGGTTGATTATGTGATAGTATCAAATTAAAGATAAAAGTACAATTTTTATTGTTAAAATATGCCCCAAATTCTTATATACTTTGGGATTTGAAATTTAGTCCTTCTATTTTTAGATTTAAAATTTTTGATCTACTTGTTATCACCAATGAATTATTCTGTTAAATTCTTTGGTATGATATTTTTAAATTAGAAAAAAATCACTTTGTAATCGTGCAAAAATAAAAACCATATTAATTATTTACAATAATTAATGACATTATAAAAGTATAGGGATCAAATTATGTCAAATTAATTATATTGATTAAAATTCAAGTTTCAACATAGTTTAGAGGCCAAATTTGAAAGTTGATCATCGTATTGTAATATCACTCTTAAGGCATTAAAATTAGATATAACTATGTCATATTTTAATTAAAAAAGTTACCTATATCAAATATTGGAACTAATTAATAATATTATAAAAATATAATAACCAAATCAGATTAAAAATTAAATATCAATTTTAAGTATAATAGAAGGACCAAAACTAGAATTTAATCATTTTTTAAAATGTAAAAGAAAAAAGCGCTTTAGGCATGTTAGCAGAGAAAGGTCCCGTTGACCTTCCTTTTATATATAGTTACTAATATGGTTTTCACCCACACCTCACTTTAAGTTAAATATTGATATAATGAATTAATTGATTTATGTTTACGAAAAAACGACAAGAGAATGATATTTATAATGACATGTAAATATGTGATTATCTTTGATACGTTGATATAAGGAAATTAAGTATATTGAGACGAGTAATAAATTCAAGTAAGACATGTCGAGAAAAATAAATATGTTTTAAGGGACAATATGTTTGATTTTGATAATAGGGTACGAGGCATTACCGGAACACATACATTTGTAAACGTATTAAACCGAGTCATAAAATTTCATCATCACAAACATATAACTTGAATAATACTAACCAACATCAATGGCCTTATATAAAATGAACTACTAAATATTAAAGGCCAACATTTTAGGACAAACCAATTATGACACATACAAATGACTATGTAATGTCCCTCACTTGAATCCGTCACCGCAATAGAGTTACGGAGCATTACCGAAGTTACAAATTTATTTATCAGACATTTTATTTCATCTAGCATTCATATTTGGAACCAATCAAAATCAAACATAGTATCCCTTAAACATATTTATTTTTCTCGACATGTCTTACTTGAATTTATTACTCGTCTCAACATACTTAATTTCTTTATATCAACGTATCAAAGATAATCACATATTTACATGTCATGATAAATATCATTCTCTTGCCGTTTCTTCATAAACATAAATCAGTTAATTCATTATATTAAATATTAAACATCAATTCCATGCTTTTTCAACAATATCAAACTTAGAAATATATTGAAATCTTAATGTTCTTACCTTATCTTATTGATTTCAATCTTTGACTTAATTTTCTCTCTCCTCCAGCTTTTATTTCTTGAATCTAACTTTTTATTCTTGCACCCCATAATCTCCTTGTCATCTTCCTCTCTTGATGGCTACAAAAATTCTTTTGAATTCTAAGTGAAAATGGTGAATTTTTGGTAGAAAAACCTAATTGTAAAGAAAGCAAAATTTTCTTTCTTTCTCTCTTCACAAACATTGGATGCATGGGAAGGGTGGTAGATGGTGTGTTGTTGTTTTTTTTTTTTTTAAAGTATGAAAATAGTGTTTGTACTATTCATATATTTGGAATTAAATTTTCATACTTTTAGGAATTTAATCCGTTTATTTTTCAAGTTTAAAATTGTAAATCTATTTGTTAGTACTGTTAAAATTATTTTATTAAATTTATTAGTGTGTTTAGAAATTAGAAAAAAAATACTTGATATCCATGTAATAAAATGATGTTGTAATGAACCTAAATTTAATAAAAAAATTTAACAATGATATCAATTCTTAAAATTTCACATCAAAACTGATGATATCATAAAAATTGAAGTACCAAATAATTTCAAAATTAATACTCAAATTTTAGCGAAATATAGAGATCAAAACTAAAGTTTAACCATTCTTATATAATTTCAAAAAAGCAAAGAGATTAAAATTAAAATTTAACCATTTAAAAAAGTATAGATATAATAATTTAACCAAAATAAATGACTAAATTCTAACCAATAGAAATAGTGACTAACTTTTGAAGTAGAGAAGGGATAAAATGAAGTAAATTTTCGAATTTCATGAATGTTAGTTACTGAAAGCTGTAATTATGATTTAACCTAGCTGACATGTTTTAGTTGAGGAGTCAGCAGCTTTGCAGTTAAGAAGATATCAGATGGCTTCAGAATGTTTCCACGCTTTTAAAACCATATAGGAGGATGTTAGACCACCATGAACCCTGTAATTACCATCGGTCTTTCGCCATATAAACTGGAATGGCCCGAGATATAGGAACAATTCTTTGAATGCCAATTTAAAGAAAAAAAAAATCATCTTATTTATATATATATATATAGATGTATTTGCACCACAAAATGCTAAAATCTAAAAGGATTGATCTTGGCTTTGAAAGAAAGGATTTCTGGTTTTCAAGGATATCATTCACACAGTTTTTTCTTCGCTCTCTGATAATATCCTCTTGCATGCCTCATAACACATGAATGAAATCCCAGCTGCAGGGACCAATTTCATGCAGCTTGGTCCCAACCCTCTATAAAGCCCTGCCATCCCCTCTTTCTCAACTATGCTTGTCAATGCTTGAATCATGTTGTGGCATTGTCTTCCATTAATAGCACCAGCCTGCATCTGCTTCCGAGCCACCTCGAGAGGGTAAGTTGCCGTGCTCGAGATCGCACCGGCCGCTGATCCTATTAGAAGAGTCATAACATTCCCAATTTCCTCTTTCTTAAAGGCTTTTTTATAAGCATTTCTTAGTGTATCATAAGCAAAATAATTAGAGGCAGCATAAGGAACCACTCCCATCACACTTGGAGTGAGGCCTTTGTATAGTCCTCCCGGTCCTTCGGCCTGTACAATTTTCGCAACCGCGTCGAATAGATTCTTGTAATCTTCCTGCAATCAAAGCAAAGCTATAACAGCTCAAGATAGATGCTTCAATGAAGAATTAGTTCATTAGTTCTTCACCAAAATTCATGCTTACATTGACAGTTAAACGAGTTTTGAGCAACTCGAGAGGGTAAGTCAACAATGTCGAGCTAACTCCGGCAATAGCACCGGCAATGAATGAGGCTGGCAGAGGGAGTTTGGGATGTTCCCCATGTTCAGGCGTCAACTGTTTCTTGACTGTCTCGTATGCAAATAACTGTGCAATGGAATATGAATCAAGATAGAAATTGATGATGAACATAGAAAACTACTAATCCTTCAAAGACTAAAATGCACACACACACAAAAAAAAGATCAGTGAATGAAGGATAACTGGCATCCTAAGGCATGGTGAACAATTAACAAAAGTGTAAGGACAATAAATGAAGTGCCTAACTACATACCTCGATAGCCTTGCTTGGAGCCACTCGAATGACATTTACTAAATTGCCTCTAAACAAGCCTTTCCATCCCTCACTCATGGTGATGTTATCAAACACTTCAGCCATGGAATTCCCACAACTCCCCACCATCAAATGCGTTTTAATGGTCTCCAATGGAGCCACAGCAGTCCTTGATACCGCACCTGCGACTGCCCCACTCATCAACTTCCTTAATGACGTATTCCCAATCTTAATTCTAAACTTAAACCCACTCTTTTTCTTATTCTTCTTCTCCACTAACCTCTCAGCAATCTCAAGTTCATCATCCAAAACCAGATACCCGGGCTCAGCGATTGAAACAAGACTGGCAAAAATGGAACTTTGCAGCACTCTGGAGTGGAATTTGAGGGTTTTGGTGAGATGGCAAAACCCATTCCAGCTTGATTAACACTAGCAAAAAACCCATTTGCTTTCAAACTAACTCTCTTAGGAGAAAAAGAACATTCAACAATCTTGACACCTGAATCACTAAAAAACACATCTTTGTTGCCATGTTGAAGAAGTGGGAAACTTTTTTCAGCCATTTAATCCTTCTAAAACACTTGAATATGAAATGGGTTTTCTGCAACTGGAAATGGATGTTGGATAAAATTGGTTAAAAAGACAAAACAAAGAAAATTCAGAGGAATACAAGAAAGAATAGATGCATGAAGAAAGGGTAATTGAGATTCTCTCCTCTCAGTCTCTCCAAAGCCAAGAGATGGGCCAAAGAGAGAGAGAGAGGAGAAGAAAGAGTTGTGCAATGGCGCTGATGAATGAAAGAGTAGAGAGTTGAGGGTCGGCCTAACATTTGCTGTGAAAAGGTGGGGTTCCTTTGCTGCAAGTGGAAACATCCTTCACAATTTCTTTCTCTTTTTTGGGTTAATTGAACGGTCAGAATTTCAGAACAGCTGTGCTACGTCAATTTTATTATGAAAGGAAATATCTTACTCTCAAAGTATTATTATATACCAAATAAATTGATTCAAAGGAAAGAATTTAAATGAGAATGAGTTGGAGGGTATGATCACTGTCTCCTGTACGAGAAAAAAATTAGTGTGAAGAGAAGGAATGAATCTAGGGCGGTGGGCGGTGGGCGGTGGGCGGTGGCCCTTGGATTTTTTATTTTCTTATTGGCTCTTTACTTTTCTTGCCTTTATCGAGCCTGCATTTTTCTTAATTCCTAAACTCAAAATATTAATATCAAGTTAAAGTTTACCAAAACTCAAAGGGTGAAATGGAAAAAAAAATTAGGGTTGTAAATTAAATTATAACTTTTACAATAGTGAAATATCACTATCTTAATAGCTTATATTTATAATTTTAAAAATATTAAATTAAATTTTTATTATTTTTAGGGGCTAAAGTGTAATTTTACTTTTATTAATTTAAATTTTTGAAATTTTTAAAAGATATAAATAAAAAAATTTTATTTTAAGGAGACCGAGATCCTGCTAACCCCCTAATTACGTCTCCGCCAGAAATACTCATATCTTATTATAAAATTTATTTTAATCTCTCTCCTATTAAAAGGAATATATTAGTTTTTATATATTTGAAAAGTTGACATTTTAATGTCAAATTTGTTATCAAAAGAATGACATAAGTTAATAGTAGCTGACGTGACATTAAATCAAATATTAAATTAAATTAATAAGTTAAAGAACAATTTTGAAGAATAAATAGACGTAAGAAATTGATTTTACTTTTACCTCAAATTGTTTTTTTACATAATTGTTGTGTTTAAATTATTTGTAGGTTGATCCATATTATCTATCATTAAGCCACATTATTCCATTTGTTTTCAAGATTAATAAGCTTTTTAATTTGATTTGATGTCACGTCAATAACTTTATGTCATGCACCTCCATTAATGACAAGGTTAACACGTAGCGATTGAAATGTCATCTTTTCAAACGTGTAATGATTAAAATATTTTTTTCTAATAATGGAAGGACTAAAATGAACTTCTTAATATAATACAAGGACTCATTGTAAACTTTAACCATTATATCAAATATGGTTGTAAATAGGGATATCGAAATTAAATTTTATGGTCCAATAATTATATTTCATTTTCAAAATAAAAATATAAGGTCTAATGATTTTATTTTTAATTTATTTCTTTTCCCCTGGGTCAAGGAAACAAATTCATCAAATCTGTGGTCAATGGTGTAACCCCTTTCATCTCTTTTTCAATCCCATGACAATTGAAAATATATTAATTAAACAAACGTAGGATATAGATATAGCGAATAACAATTGAAGTGGAGCTATCATCTTAGACCACTTTCCTTAAGTATTTATAATATTTTACTCATTGGATTATTGCAAAAATTTACTAGATGATTTATCAAATAACTTTTTTAAATTGATTCTAGTCTGCATCAAGAAGAAGAGAGAAGTGGATTAGAGAATGCATATATGGGATCCACCTACAACGCCTTGTGGTATGTGGTAGCTTAGACACTATATTTTATATCTTTCATTCGGTATTTATTAATTAATTTAGTTTAGAGACATTTTTAGTTATGAAAATCATGAAAAATAATTGAATGAGAGGATGATTTTATTTCAATTTATTTTGTTGCATATAGCAAGAAGGATATAGGTCAAATAGCTTTCAAAAAGCTCTTTAGTTTAGTACGAAATTATAGAGTAAAGCTTAGGATATCCACCTTTAAGAAATAGCATTATATTTTAAGTTTGACATTTTTTTTTGATGAAAAAAAATTGAATAAAATCAACTACATGAGACCATTTACTTTATCTTCATGTAACAAATCAAGAACTTCTTTGAGAGCCTCGTCAAAAACTTGTAAGCTTGATTTCCAACTCAGACTGAATTTAGCAAGACGATCTGCCACCAAATTTCGATTTCTTGAAATATGTTTAATCTTCCACTCTCCTTCTGCCCTCATGATACGCCGAGCCCTTCTGAGAACAGTAATCCCGGATTCCTCCAACTCCAAGTCAGACAATACTTGAGCAACTTCAAGGTTATTAGTCAAGATTGAGATTTGCCTGTATTTCTTATTAAGTAAAATAAGGATTCCATCAAGGATACCCCAGACTTCAGCTCCAAAAGGAGAGCAAACTCCTAGAAACCGAGAGAATCCCACTATCCAATTGCCTTCATGGTCTCTAGCCATGTCTCCTGTAGCAGCAAATCCAGACTCTCTGGCCACAGCTCCATCCGTGGACAGAAAAATCCAGGAATTATTCGAGATATTTGTCGAGCTTGAACTAAGATTATTCCTTTTATTAGATCCCATGCGTGCTTCGTATTGTCGAGCCCAATAGCTAGAGTTCTTAACCACCTCAGTTGCTGGCCAAGAAAAATTCTGGAAGATAAAAAGATTTCTATTCTTCTAGATACGCCACGCAATTAAACCAAATAAACATGGCCAAGAGAGTTCACTATCCTGCGATCTTTCATGAAAACAAAGGTTAAGTGAAATCCAATAAGGAAAGGGAGAAGAAAAAAACCTTTGTTTAAGTTGATCTAGAAGAACAAGCCTCCACACTTCCTTTGCAAAGGGGCAATCTCGGAGAGCATGCGCCAAATCTTCAACCGCATGTCCACACAAAGCACACGAAGTACAATGGCCAATCCCCCTTCTTGCACGCTCCAAGTTAGTAAGTAGTCTTTACTGAAAAGCCAGCCAGAGAAAGACTCTAACTCTTTGTGGTCCCGGATATTTCCAAATAGACTTCCATTGTTCGTCGGAAGGATTCCAAGTAGGCTCTTTTAAGGCCCAATAAGCGCTTACGAACCGAAAATGCTCCTGACGTTGACCGAGCCCAAATTACCCTAACTGAACCAAAGTCAGGATGTGGGGGAGGAATACTAATGATCCTACAAATCACATCTTCAGGTAGCCATACACGAAACATCTCCAAATTCCTGCTTCCATCCAAATTGACAAACTCCCTAACACGGCAGTCAAGATCAAGGTTAGTATAAGATGGAATTTTAGAGATTAAAGAACTCATACCTGGAATCCAAGAGTCTTTCCAACATCGAACAGTAGAGCCATTACCAAGAGACCAAATTAGGTTATCACGAAATAGCAGCCAAATCTTAGAAAGAGATCTCCATAAATGGGAGCATTGATTCCTGCTAATCAATTCCGGATTAAGTTTGACATTTAGGAAATATTCAATTATTTATTATTATTAGATTATATTTACATTTCATATCCTTATAAATCCGTCCCATATGGGAGAAATTTATTTTCATTTATTAAAGGTTTATTTAATTAATGTCAATATAGTTACGAAACATCGAATGTCTTAGAATAATTACATACAATTACTTTTAATAAATGATATATAAAATATTAAGAAACACATAACAAGTCAATAATGGTAAATGATTAATATATCATTTTTTTAAAGAAATAGTAATTTCTTTCATTCGAAATAGAAATACAACATAATAGCAAATTTTAATCCACATTTAACCATAAAAGCTTAATTATAAGATTGAAAAATAATTTGTAAGCAGTGGTTTGTTAAACGCTTAATTCAAATTATTGAGTAAAAAAACATTAAAAACTAATACAAAAATATGTTATAAATACGTCTAATTATAAGTCTCTTATCTTTTTAAATGTGAATTAGTTTTTTAATTCGAAGATGAGATTAAAAAAAAATTTATAAAAATCAAGATTTGGATATGGTAAATATTACACAATAAAAATAATTTCCTTTGGTTCTGTTTTACAATTTCTTCTACCGAATATAGTTTATTGAGAAACATTTTATTTATTTATTTTGTTCTCATACATCACCACACGTATCGTTTTCACTCTATTTTATTGACAACTTACTTCGTTTTCATTGTGTTGAAAGCTAGAGTATTGACACCCAATGGTTTATATATTGAGGGAAGTGAGTGGCTAATTTGTGTATATTCTACTTAGATTCTGACGAGAAGAGATGCTGCATTTGTTGCCACAAGATTCAGATAAAATTTTATATCTTGCTGACTGAGGGGACCTCTACATCTCTCAAATTTTAGACCCATATCTTAATATCTGGACTCTCTCTGCCCCTTTAAGTTATGGTGTAAAACCCCCCTGTTTAGCTCGCCATTAAATGCAGTTGCCGCACCACCATCCGATGGTTACACGGCCGGGAACCGTGTTAGCTGTGGATGGTTAGGCAGAGTCTTAGCATCTCAAAGATCAGTCTTGTCTCTAATGGTGAAGATAAAGGTGTTTGTAGATGTGGCTTGGCTACCAGCTGCCCCAAGCCTCATTCACAAAGTGAGTGAATAAAAAATTGTCATTTATAAATATATATATACATATAAATCAAATAAGTTTAAATGGTTAATTTGAATTTTAAAGAATAAGGTCAATTAGAACAAAGGTGTAAATGCTAATGGCTTTTTTTGCCATTATGCCTAAAAATTAAATTCAGGGGCTAAATAATAAATTAAGCCTAATAATAATAATAATAATAATGTTGTGAATGGGCCATTTTACGGCATGTATGGTCTTAAGTATGATTGGTGAATTAGATCTTTGTAGAAACCTTGGTAAAAAAGTATATTAGCAGTGATGAAGAGAGTTTGATTCTAGTTTCAGAGGTTGTTTACTTGAATCCGACGGGAGTCAACTCAATAATCAGATAAATATAGAGCAGTATGAGGCTGAGGTTTTGTGGGGATATAGAATAATTATCCTATTGGTAATGATAAAACAGAAGGAGCCGAAACAAAACAACTATGCTCCAACCCATTTTTCAAACAGACCCTTTCGTTTTCTATCTAAACCACCTTGAACAAATATAAGCAGATCAAATAATGTAATAACTTAAACCTGTCTCAACAAATAGAACCTTTGGTACAAATAACTCTCTTGTTAACAAAATTGATATCCCAAATCTCTACAAGCTTACCAGAATGTTAGAACTTAATAATTTTATTAGGCCTTGCCTTTCTTTGAAGATCCTGGTCCTTTCTTTGCACCCTTCTTATGAAGTTGCTTCTTGGGTTTCAACTTGTTTGAGGTTGATGATGACCTCCCTTCTTGATTCTTTCTATTTCTACCTTTCTTCTCTTTTTTCACATTATACATTGTAACAGCCTGATTTCAGAAGAAAAAAAACCCCAAAATAATAAGGCTCAGATTATCAACAAATTGAGTTTACAACCAAATCGACCAAAATACATGGCTCAAACCTACCTTGTCAACGTTGAGTATCTCATGTGAATGCTTAGAGATTAGCTTGTTTAGAACATTCTCAGTTTGCTCCTTCTCCCTTGAGCCTATCCCTGGCCCTTCAACAACTGGCAAGAACTGAACAAAAGAAAAGGAAAATATTAGAGCATGATAATGTAGTTTATGAGAAATATTTACATTGAAACACAGGTCAAGAGGCCCAAGAGTTCAAACCTTGCGATGCTTTCCTTGCTTTTTAGCAGGCTTTTCTCCTGGCAATTTCCTATCGAATTTCCCACCACTGGCTGTAGATGTAGCAGCCATCCCAGCTACATTCCCCAATTCATCTTTGGTTACTTTCTTAGGTGGAGCTTGGGTTCCTGTTATGGGCAAAGCTGTAGCAGCAAGCTGAACATGGCTGCAGCAAACCATTTAAAGTAAAATCAACTTAACAAAAACATAACACATAGCCAAATTCTTAAACCAGAAATAGTGATATAAAATGATAGCAAGGAGTCTGGCAACAATTGGAAGACTCAACCAAAGATCTATTTTATTTAATGCAAGCTTATTAAAGTGTCCAAACTTCCTCATGAAGAACTAGGAAGTTTGGATGAAAATGATGCTTATAGAAAAGAGATCGAAGTTTAATTCCAGCAACCATTTCAAAGAATGGGAATTGCAGGTTGGAATAGGACTAATAGCATTGCGTGAATAAGATAAGACGAGGGTTATTTGTACCAATATGTGTCGAATATGATTAAGATATTGACCAAAAAAAGGAGCAAAAAATCTCTACTTCTAGAAAATAGCAATGTCAAGTTCTACATATATTCAAAGAATGGGTAAAACCTTGGCAAAGCACCAAGTTTTGCAGCTTGTTTCAAGTTCTGGAGGCGATTCTTCTCTTGCTTCTCAACCCGTTTCTTTTTATCATCTTGTCTTTTAGCAAAAGGATCCTCTCCTGGCTCTGGAAAAAACAACAATCATGGTCAACACAATCAAACATGTCCAATATGTTCTATTAGATGCTTGTAAATTTATGAAGTAAAGGTCTATCTATCACTTGATGTGTAATATATTTATTTCCTGCAAAAGCATTTATGTTGTGTTTGTAGTAATTAAAAAGTCAAATATATATAACATTAGTGCATCTTCTATAAGGAAAAAAGTCCATTCGATACTCACCATCAGTCATCTTGGCCTCAATGATGGGTATGTCTTTATCATCATTGACACGATCATAACCAAAGCGACGTTTCCATGTACCAGTCTGTTCATCCCATACAACTTTGTCCTTTTTACGTTTCTTTATACCTACAACATATTCCAAAAGGAAAAGGCAAAAGCAGTTAATCTTCAGACAATGGAAAATGAGATTGCACTCTAAAAGAACCATGTACGTACAATAGGTGAAACGGATTACCTTTCTTTTTAGCAAACTCCTCCCATTTTGTAGGAGGTTTAGGCTTTGGAAGCTGAAAAGACAGGCAAATAAAGCATTTCAGTTCTCATGGCAGCTTATCAACTAGACTTTCGAGAGCGCCAATATGCTTAGCAGTACTAGTATAAAAAGAATTAAGAAACACAACCACATAAAGCATTGCTTATATACACTAATATAAAATCCAATTTTCAAGAAAATTAAGTAAAAGGTCAGGCTTACATGCTTCTCCCTTGGAAGTTTTGTAGTTGGAGGAGGCAGCTTAACAAGGGGCCCATCTACATCTTCGGTTGAAGGTAAATTAAACAGACTATCAGCAACCGCTTGAACTAACTTGGTACCCTCTTGTAAACATTCCTTAACTAGTTCATCCCTAAACATATAGAGCGGCAATCAATAGATCAATAAAGGAACAAAATTCCACATCTTTTACAGATCAAATAAGCAAAATAAAAATACGCAGTTCATGCTTTGAAGAAAAAAAACTATCTTAACCAAGTTTGAAGGAAATAAGTATCATAGTGCATGGCTATTCAATTTATTTTAGAGCTCCAAATCACCTTTGGCCCCAAGAAATTTTTCATGATTCCAATAAAAAAAAATACCCCAAAGGGAAAGACGAAAAATATACATATAACAGATCATCTAAAAAATCAAACTGAGGCAAACTACTACAAAAACAATAATTATTATGAAGGAAGAAAAGGGGCAAACCTGGAAGTGGGGAGGGAAGGAAAGTTGTGAAAAGGGTTAAAAGCGAGGAGATTTCCCACATCAAGCTGAAAAGGGTTCTGGTTCTCCGTCTCCATCTTCAGCTGGCGTTGGTATGTAGTGCTTGCTGCTAAGCAAGGGTATTAGTTCGGCTTCTTAAAACCTAATAACGAGAGGGCAAAGCCAGGCGAGGACTGCGCCCATTTACGTCTTTAAACAACAGTGTGTATTACTTCGTTATTTCTTTCAAAAATAGAACACTTAAATCTCTGGCCCAAAATATTTTCAATGTTTTTTGGGCCTAAATTTCAATTGGGAGCCAGCCCGTTGGAAACTTAACCTTCAAATACGTCATGCATGTTATGGAATAGATTTGAAAAGACTACTTTATCTTTATTACAATTATAATTTATTTCTAAAATTTTAATTTAAGAAAATGAAATGTTCAATTTAAAGTGTATTTACAAATAATGTTAAAATTTATATTTTTTTTTGAGAGAAAAACATCAATAATATTATATTAAATTTGTTATGAATATTGTATTATTAAGTGAATTTCCATCAAGATTAAGATAATGTTTAATGTACTTTAAATTCTAATAGTAATTAGAAGCAGAGTTCTATTTCATTTATATTTTTAATGTCTATAAATATAGACTTAAAATCTCTTTGCTCTCCCATTCTCTTTTTACTTTATTCACTATCTTTTATTTTATAACGAAATCTTGATTCTTTCGTATATTTATTACAAAATTAATCTAAAATGATAAATTAAGTTTATTTAAAAGCTAAGATTTTGTGTATTTCAAATTTCAATTTCATTTGGAATAAAAATGAGACTGAGAATGATTCTTTTTAAAGAAATCGATTTTCAAAATTTATTTGGAGGGATTATTAAAGTTATCATCATCTGATTAATATTGTCTAAATCAAATAAGTCGGTCAGATCGAAAATTGATTAAGATATTGATTTGATAGAAAGTATAAAATTGGTGAACCCACAAACCCATACACATTGGGCTAAAAAAATAGTTGAACAAGTTTTATAATATTTTTTTACAGTTTTATATCTTTTGAAATTTAAATAACACAAATTTAAATTCTATTATCCTCTCCCTTCCTCTGCTTTCTTCAATATTATAATGATAAAAAAAAAAAGCAATTAAAGTTTTTTTAAGAAATTACTAATAAAATGACAATTTTAGAAAAATTTTAAATGTTATATATTAGATATGATTTCTTTTAGCTATTTATAAAATTTTTACTTAAGCTCATGTTATAAGTTAATATAGATTTTTAGTATAATTTTTTTACCTAATTTTTAATATAATTGATATAATATTATTTATAATAATTATAAAATCATTAATTAAGTTAATATCACGAATTAATTAATATTAACTTAAGTGAAAAGAGGTAAAAAATTATAATTTATTAAAATAACAACTTCTATATTATAAGAATATTTACGCATTTTAATAATTTATACTTTTTAAAAATTAAAACAACTTTAAAAACGATTCTTAAAATAAATCAAACATTAAGTTATAGACTTAAAAAGATTATTAGGTGTGGTTTTAATTTGAGTTTATTTATTTATAGTATTATTTAAACCTTGAATTAAGTTTGTTTACGAGTTAATTGAGTTTCAATTTAATTGAGAAAAGGTTAATATTTCATTTATATTAAATGACTACTATTATTAGTTTGACGACATTTTCATCTTTTCATATTTTTATATAATTTTTAAATAAAAAATTAAAATTAATATATCCAAGGATTAAACACATGTTTAATGAATTTATAAGCGAGGTTTTTTACCACTACACTAGTAATTATTTTTAAGTAAATTAAAATATATATTAAATATTTTCTCTCATCCATATTGATTAAGTTGGTATCACAAGTGAACTCCATGATAATATACTTGAATTTTTAATATTAAATTTCCCTTCATCAATATAATAACTTTTTAGCCTGCCATATATGACTTACTATAGTAATACATAATATATTAATTATTATCATATATTATTATTGTAGGGACCCAATTTAGTCCGAGCCCACTAAACCAAAAACAAAAAGATAAATAGTAAATAATAACAAGTCCAGTCCAAGTTTTACAAAGCCCAAATACTAAAAACCTAGCCCAATTTTTTTAAAGGCCCAACTGGCCCAACATACTAGGGTTTCTGGCGTCGCTGCTCCATGTGCGCCGTACCCCCGCTCCAGTGCGCACATCGCCCAAAGTTCCTCTCCGTCAACACCTGCAACAAACAAAAAGAAACAGAGCAGGATCAGAAAAAACAAACAATATAAACAATAAAAAATGTATAATCGGTTATAAAAGCTGGATCCGATTTGTAATATTGGGAACACAGAATCATCAAATAGAAAAAGAAAAAACGCAAGATTTATCAAAAAGAAAAAAAGTGATCTTTTTATTTTGGTTACATTTTCGAAATAATAATAAAAATATAAAAAAACTGGTTACCTATCGATTGGTCTCCGTCTTCACCGTCGACGCCTTTTCCAAGCCAAAGGTCTTCGAATCCCTAGGGATTCGGCCAAGACCGCGGCGGAGCTTCGAAAATCGAAAGGTTTTCTCCTTTTTCTGGAAGATCGCGTCGGTTTAAGGGTTTTGGACTCCGAAATCGGGATCCTACACTTAGAAACAAGCAAAAGGGCGTTTTTTTCTTTGGTTGGCCACCGCAGACGGCGGCGCCGTCGTCGATGACCGGCGGCCGCCACGGTGGTCCGGTGCCGGGGTCAAGGCCGGATTTCGAAGATAGTGAGAGAGTTTGAGAGGTTTTTCATTTTGTTTTTTTTTTTTTTGAAGAATAGAAGTAAAATGAACTTTTAAACAAAAAATTTGATTTATATAATGTTGTAAAATGGCGCCGTTTCACTTGGCCCCCTTTAATGCCAAAACGGCGTCATTTAGGGGCCGACTCGAAACTCGACCTGCTTCAGGAGGGATCCGTGTGTTTTTTATTTTTGGGCTATTTACGCCCTTAGTGCTTCCGCTTTTTTATATTTTGCAATCTAGCCCTATCTATGTTTTATATATTTATAATTTTCCCATATAAGTTTGTTCTCGTTCCATTTAGGTCATCTGTGAAAATGTGCATTTTGAGGGTTGGGAATAATTTCCCATTTAGCCCTTGTCCTTTTACGAGTGTTATATTTGGACCCTAAATTTTTTTCTTTTTAAATTTGGCCATTTAATTTTATTTTAGTATCGATTCAATCCTTATTTAATTATTTGTCTATTATAATTTAGACCCGCGATTTTGTTTCAATTTCAATTTGATCCTCATTTATTTAATTTCCACCATTTATAGATTTTTTTTATATGTTATTTTATTGTTTATTTATTTATTGTTCTTTATTTTTAGTACTTAAAATTAATTCATTTCCTTTTATTGTACATTTATTATTTATTTATTTATTTTATTATTATTATTATTATTATTATTATTATTATCTATTTTATTTTATTACAAATTACACCCCAATTTATATTTTAATTTGATCTTTTATTTTCAGTATTTTATAAATAATTTTTCTCAATATTTATTTATGTATGTAGTTGTTTCTTTGTCCTTATTACATTTAAAAAATTTGGCATCTTCTTTTTGTGTGCATTGTTTTGTCATTATTATTATTGTCATTGTTGTCATTTATTTTATTATTTATTTTATTTTTCTTTGATTGTTAATATTGGTATTAAAGTGATAGGTATCATGTGATTGATGCCATTATGTATACTAGGAATAACTTATTAGTATATTTATGTCGTCGTCATTCATCAATGTAATATTTTTTCGTATATCATTAATTTTTACCCAAATACGTCAACAAAGTTTTCAAAAAAATAAGCAATGTTCCGTATTTGAAAGATTCAATAAAATCGTGCCCTAACTTACAGGTTTCAATTTTTCTCGTTGAATTCGAATAACCAAACATCCTTTCGAAAATTAAAATACATAAGATTTCCAATAAAAAGAAAAGACAAGCTTATTCTCAAGGATTCGAAGTGTCGTGTCCTAACTTACGGGATGTGACATTTTGTTATCAAGAGATGAGAAGGTCTTCAGCATATTTTCCGTTTATTTCAAGCAATTTGTAAGCAAAATTAACATCAATGCAAAGAGGGATCGTATTTTCAAATCATTTTCAAGTTTTCAACCTTCGACATTAAGACACGAATTAATTAATTAGGTACCAATTCTGGGCGTCACGAGGGTGCTAATCCTTCCTCGTACGTAATCGACTCCCGAACCCGTTTTCTCGAATTTCGTAGATCAAAATCGTTGTTTTAGTAAACCAAAATATTTTATTAAAACGATCAAATTACGAGGTGATTCAATCACACCTCATAAAAAAAAAGATTGATGGCGACTCCCATTTTTCATTTTTAAAACAAAAGTCGACCTTTCAAAGAAAGGTTTCGACAATTATATTGGCTGAAATATGCTCTAAGTTCCTATATTTTTCTGCATTTGAAAGTTAGCCCTCTTACTATCTTATACCATTAGCTGCATATTGTTCGGTTATAAAATCGAATTTTTTCAAGCTTTGGGTTAGATTTATCTTGGGCTCGAGCAAAATTAGTCTCAGTCTCAGATCTATTATGGGCTCAGGTTCTGTCGGACTCAGATTTTCTCGAGCTTGAGCTTTCTTAGGCTCAGATTTTCTCGAGCTGGGGTCTATTTTCCCAGCTCTATAATTTAGATAACATTTGTGGTTTAAACCATTATTATATGACTTATCAAAGCCACCATTAATGCAAATATAAATCATTTTCCTTGCCTGTGAGCAGTATATGAGCAAACCTTACCGAGAAAGAAAAAGAACTTACTGAAAATTCATGAAAGCAGTACCACACCACTAAAATATAAATGAAGATGGAAACAATCTGCTTGAAAAAGAAGGTACATGAATTAAAGCATCTGAGCATATTCCAGTTTTTTAACAACTCATCGACCTTATTAATTCGAAACTTTCAAGAATAACTATTGGAAGTAGCTAAAGACAAGTTTTCCATGCCAGAGAAGCAATGGTTCACCTACTTTCCAATGTGTGATCACAGTCACAGAGGACGCGGGAAAGTACCATTCTCCCTCTGTTCATTCCACTTCTCAATCTGGCATCAATTTCCACAACATCCAGGATGTTAAAATGGAAACACGAGTTTAATAAAATGGCTTCAGTTATCTATACTCTACTTCCTTTACAAGTAACTCTTGATACAAGCACTGTAGTTATTAAAGAAGAATCACAATAATTTACAAAACTGTTCCTAAACCAATAACATGTTCAAGAAGACACTTCATTCATATTTGTAATAAACATCATCAGCCAAATCAATGATAATTCTATCAATATGACGTATAGAACAGCTTGTAGTATACTAACATGCTACATCACTTCTGATAGTGAGAAAGAAAAAGAGCAGAAGCACAATAAAGGGCACACCTGGTGAGCAATAAAAGCACCTATAATTTACTTATGCCCTTACTGTCAGAGTTTCAAGTTATTTCCTTATCTTAACATATTTCTATACGAATCAGTTGGTATCTGAAAGTACAGAATATGTAACAAGCTTCATCAACAAAGACATGACGTATACAAGGCATATTTGCCTGTGAACAACAGAGCTTTGTACTACAAGCTAGGAGAATAAAAAGCACATGATATAAAGCTTATATACAGCATCAATTCCATTGCAACAAGGCAAACTCTGGTTTACTTATGACGATAAGAAAAACTAGGTATACTCACCCATTCACCAGGACAAAGAGAACGGTAGTATTAGGCAAAATTTTCGCATTGATTAGACTCTTCACCCTTTACAGCCAAGCACCTGTAATTGATTCTAAGATTATTAAAGAAAGAAGGGGGGGAGGGAACATTTGATAGTTTCCTAACAAGCAGTGTACCTGTGAAACTCAATGTAGCGGCCGAAACAATGTCTAGTTTGATTTGTTGCAGGGAAACGAAAGTCAGCTGGGGCTGTTTTCAGTTCAATCTGGGACAATATACAAGGAAAAAATGGTGTGGAAGAAATGTCAGAGTTCAAAGTGAAACTTCCAATTATGACAGCCCAAAATCATTGTCAAAGCAAAAGAGAAATTTGAAACCATTTGCAGGGGTTATAGATTAATCTTTCAAGGAAATTATACAGTAGAATAAGTATAGAGACTCGTAACATTAGAAGCCAACTGGCATGAATATGTATAAAGAATTAGTCACAGCCAACAGGCTTCCAAGAGAAACATACAATAAACGATAATTGAAGTTCCAAAATCCCACAAAAGGGTATCTGAAAACTCTCACTGCAGAATCGAAGTGTCATCTAATTCCCCACCAAACCATCAATTAATGTTCACACTTCACAGACAAGGTCCATAATACCAGAACAGCGCCTAAAAGGAAAGCTGTCCAACATCACAAATTCCTTAAATCATAGATAAACCAAGAAATACATAAAAGTATCTGTATTAAGTCATTAAAAGAGGACAAACTAGTATTTGATTTTCCTGCTATACATTCCAACATAGAAAAAGAAAGATATAAACTAAAATTATAAACACCTTATGCTGGAAATTGACTTTCTGCTTGTAAATATCTAATTTCCTTTTAGATAATACTTTCAGTGGTATAAATCCACTACAGTAATCCAGTGTTCTTTGACTAATTCAGGAATGCCATAAAGCTTACTACAGTTAAGACTTTTGAGGTCATCATGTGCTGCCCTAATTATAAGTAAGAATTGGATATCACCCGTGTCTACATTTCTTACCTTTGCGGTAGTTTTTCTCCAAATTAAGTTTCTATAAGTTTTTATAATTGAAATTACATTTGACCTGTGAATGGATGCTAATTAGGCAAATGAAAAAAATCGTGGATATTATGATGCCATTAGTGCCAGACACAAGCACCCTTTAATTTATGTGACATACGCATTAAAAATGCCTTTTTTTTTATTATAAATTTTTGCCTACAGCAATAAACATTCACATTCTTCTAAAATTCATAGTATTTCAATTCTTGTTCAAGCATTGGCAAGGAATGAGAACATTCACAACTAACACCTAGAAATTTTATAACACAAAGTACTAAAAAACAAAACAAGTGACCCATATTTAATTAAATATATAAGAAAACAGTGAATAAATTTAAGATCGATCAAGGAAATCGTTAATCAAATTTTGGTTTCTGGGAGTTCTGCAAAAGAAAGGAAAAAGGAAAAGAAAAGGTTACTGCATCTGCCAAGACTGATCCAATCAGTGAGCAAAGAAGAAAAACCAGGTTTCGAATCTTTGATGGGCTACTTAAAAATAGGCGTAACTCAAGCGAGGATAAATGGCACTAACACTAAAATTAAACAAACATAATACTATCTAACTAAAATCTAATTACTAAAACCCAATATTAAACTTAGTAATTCACTTAAAAAAGAGCCTAAAACTAAGTGTGAATTTAACTCTAACACATATATTAATTAAACACCTATCAATTTCGTTCCAACTGTCATTGTAATGTAATGTTATAATGTTTTTGTTCTAATATATGACAATGCACATTGTTTGTCATATTTTTGTTCCGATTTAATGCACACTACCATTTTAGTGTAATGTTTGCCAATAAATTGTTTCAAAATGGTATGAACTTTGAACCAAAAGAAAAGAAGAAGTCATAAACAACATTTAAATAGAAAGCCGACAAAATTAATTGAAGTTGGTTCGATTCGGTTAATTATTTTAACAAAAAAAGCTCAATTCAACTAACGGTTTAGTTAATTTTAGTTCAATTAACAATGGATCGAACTAACTATTTCAACACCCCTTAGATTAAATGTTTGAGAATATAAAACAAAATACTTAGAATTATTAAATATTATATCCAGAAATCATATTTACAGGTGCAAAAGTTGGAGACTACTATGCCATTCATCTTGTAATTGCTTCAAACGCAAGGAAGACCTAGTTCTTTCACCTTTCTCCTATTCTAAAAGCATACATAGTTTCAATTGAACAGTTTAGCGTGCAATGGATACTAAGATGCTAATTTGAGGGTAAAATATGGAATGCCCATATTGTAATCTGTGGTGCTTTATTAACTGCTGATATCTCTAACAGCATAAAGCTAACAATCCAGGGTTAAGGCGAGGCTTTCAAGGCAGCTTCTCCTAGTTTACCTCTGAGCAAGTGATGGATCGTAGGGTGCTCCCCAAACTGAGCTAGGGACAGTTTGACTACCGGTTGCAGCAATAGCAGCTGGAACATTGGTACTATTACCATAAGGGGTTAGGCCCTCTACTGGCCCAAGACCCGTCTGCATTACAGGCCGACTGTAGCCATCAAAATAGGTGGTGCCACCTTGAAAAGGTGGTGCATATGAAGGATCAGGATTCATGTAGCCACCAGCATATGGTACCATTCCTATTAGTGTTAAAGAACACAACATCAGTGTAAGTGTTAGCAGAGGGAAAAGGTGGGAGAAAAAGAAAAGAAGTAACCAGATTGTGTGCCAAGTACCATTTATATAGGAAAAGAAAGTTACCATGCATTTTCTTCTCAGCACTCAAGACTTCAGCGCGTAGCTTTTCAACTTCTTTTGCCATCCAGATTAGATTCTTCTCCATAGCTTGCATTTGCTCCACCTGCTCTATGTTTAACTCTTTTTCATGCTGAAATGTAACGCTACATTTAAACAAATTCAAAAAATAATCAGAGCCTACATCTTAGCAACTATATGGTGGTGGAAAGGGCCACAAATGAAATATGAAACAAAGAGATCGTGAGGTAAGCAACATGATTATTTTGCTTGCTTGAACATTTGCATAACTTATGACTCTGGGCTCATAGAATAATTTTTTGATAATCAATATATAAATCTGGTGCTATCCAGGCTTATTACAACCATTCCCATCTATTGATTACTTAAAACAGCATGCCACACTAAAGCTGGAGCATGGGGCAATAATAACAAACGGCATATTCAACATGGCAATTTTATTAACAGTTACCAAGCAGTTTATAATTCAGATGAACAATAGAGCAAATAAATCATATTTAAAAGTTATGGAGCTCTTGCAAGAATTTGAATGACCAAATGCAGTTACCAAGTCCTGTGGTATTATTTCAGGACAAACACCATCGTATTAATAACAAAACATTTTACCACAATAACAGTGAATATTGCAGCAAAATATTTTCAATATGATAACTTACTGAAGGGTTCCAGACACCAAGAAACAAAATGATAGTTTAACTCACCGTAATCTGTGGTGCTCTTTCCTCAAATCTTCAAGTTCAGCATGCAACTCCGGCAGACACTTAACATCAGAACGAGTTTTTACCAACTCCTGCGAGGCCTGTTGAATTTGGGCAATTAACTCTTGTCTCACTTTGACTAAATTTTGTGCCTCAATGAGTGCCTGTTGCAACTCTTTTTTAACACTCTCACCAACCCGAATATCCGGTTCCATTTTTGCAATCTTTTCCTGCAGAACCCTGATCTGAATATCACTCTCATTCTGGATGCTTCTAATGTGCTCCTTGAGTTTCTGTGCTTCATGACGAGCAGCCACAACATCCTCCCTCAAGGTGACATAACTAGCTGTCAATCTGTGATTGTCTCTAGCAAGTTGCTCAATTTCTGCAGCCTGAGAAGCAATCTTGTTCTCTAAAAGCTCAGGTCGTAGAAGTGGCTCCAAAGCCCCACGAGCAGCAGGAGGACCTGAGCCAGCAAGTGAACCATGCCGTATCGCACTTGGAGCCTGGATGGAACGTCCCTCATATGCTGATCGGATTTTTCTAGAACCCATCTGTCTGAGAATCCACTCAGACTAGGTCACATGTAAATGGTAATCTAGATGGTGAACACCTTAGGTATGGATACCTAACTGCTCTTCTTTTCTTTGGTAAAGAGAGAAAAAGGGCAAGGGTCAGTCACAGGAATGAAGGCCACGTATATGATAATGGAGTAAAGAGCATACCCTTCTACAACCACATTATAGGAACAAAATTTTGAAAGACCAAGTACCCCCAAACTACAACCAAATTGTATAAAGAGAAGCCCTGATACAGGTCACAGAAGGAAGAATGTCCTTCAAACTATACCCAATGGAAAAAAAGGAAAAAAGGAAAAAGAAAACTACAGCAAAATTGTATGATGTGCAGCGTAGAATCCTCTCTCAATTAGAAAATAATTGCCAAGAAACATAGAAGCTTCCTTTTCTTTCTTTCTATTCTCTAACTTCTGTTGGATGGATTTAACTCTATAATACATCTAGCAACAACAATATAATTCAACTCCATTTATCAGATTAATTCAAATACAGGACAATAACTATTTAGTTGTTTAGAAAATAGCATGGTTTATCATTAAAACAGAAATGAACTATGATTCTCACAGTGAGGAGTCATCTACATGCATCATTACCTTCGTCACCCGGACTCGGCAATTTGGGGTGCAGTATCCGTGTCGACACGATCCGACACGGATTCCGACAGAGATCCGGCAAAAACCAGCGGACACGGCTGTGGGCGAGAACTGAGATGAGAAGAGAAGAGAAGAAAAAAACTGATTTGCAGAGACGAGAAAGGAGATGAACGATGGTAGGGGGAAGATGATAACAAGAAAGAGAAATGACTTTTCAAAAAACTGAACAAAAACAATTAGAGTGTAATTTATAAATCAAAAACTAATTTAGGTGGTAAACCGTTAGGTTATGAATTTGTGGAAAGGGGGAAGGATAAATGGGCTGCTTAAGATCCCACGGATAACAATCTGTTTCTTGCCCGTTTTACACTTTCACTTGATTACTAGTTTTAACTTTACAATTTCTTTTTTTAACTAATTTGATTTTGTAATAAACTTTTTAAATTAAATTTATTAAATAATTATTATTTATTTAACTTTCCAGATAATTGTTATACCATTATTCCAACCTTACCTGTGGCGCACTCAAAGAGCTTCAAGTGAGTACTTGAGGATGGCCCCTTACCACCATCTGCCATGTCGTCTTTAGCTAATTCAACCCCCCAAATCGACTTTCCACCACAAGCTACTCGCTAATAGAAGATACACCCTCCCTCTATCTAGTCACTGATTCGTCATTGATAAGTCATAAAAGTAACATATTTTTAATCTCATTCTTGATGCATTTTTTAGATGATTTATTATGTGAATTAGTGAATTTGATGCTCCTAATCTTTTAAATTCATGTGTTCTATACTTAGGTGAACATAGGGGAGCGAAAAACGAGACAAAATCGGGCAAAAAAGTTGTTTCCAGGATCCACACGGGCTAGGCATTTCCATACGGGCTGGCCACACGCCCATGTGCATGTGCCAACCCGTGTCAATTTCGCACGTTGCTTCCATGTTACGTGGAAAAACCCAATTTTTAGGGTTTCTGAGCATTCTAATGTTTATAAATACACATTAGAAGAAGACCTAAGAGGGGATACAGAGCTAAACGAAGAAAAGACTCGAAGAACGCGAACGGATTCAACTTAGAAGCAGGATCTCTTTCAAGACTGAAGATCTCTATTCAATTTCTCCAGAAGTTTTTGGATTTCTTTATGTTTTGTTGTTTTCCTAATTTTAAGATGTTTTCCACCCAAACTATGAACTAAATTCTCTAGATAACTAGGGAAGATGAAACCTAAGACAGGTCTTATTATTTGATTTTTTTGAATTACATGATAAATATTTGTTCTTGATTTTAATTATGTGTTCTTATTTCATATTTTAATGTTTTTAGGATATTAATTCATGATTCAGTGGAGCAAAAGTCCCTGTTTAAGAGTAGATCTTGCATAATTGAGTGAAGTTGCATGCAATCCTAGAAATAGGACGACATAAATCTACCGGATTAAAGTCAAATCTAATAGGGAATCCATAGATCGAGTTAATGCGACAATAGGGGTTTTAATTAGAAAGAGATTTGAATTAATCAACCTAGAGTCAGTTGTTTTTATTCTCGAAAGAGATATTAACATAAGTTAGGGATTTCTACGGATCAAGACAAGTGAATAAATCGTTTAATTCAAATTTAGAATAATAAGTGAAGTCTAGATGGATTATTTTCTGGGTTTTGTCTCTCTCATCGGTTTTCTTCAAATATTTTCCTACTTTATTCTCTGTTTCGTCTTAGTAATTAGGTTAGTTAAGATTAGGTTAAAATAAATGTCTTCAATTTATTCGGCTAGATAATAAAAAGATAGTAACTACTAGTACTTTTAGTCATCGTAGATACGATATTCTCGACTCACCATAGCTATACTACCATTCGATAGGTGCGCTTGCCTTTGTCGTATTTTAGTTAGTTCGTGGCGCCATCAGTCATGGTTAGGCCACCCGCTTTTTAGTATTGGGACCCACCTGGACATAACAACCTTATATTGCCTGATAAAATAACAGATAGGCCCCAATGTGCACGTCCCTCACGTACCCCATGATAGTAATCACCTTTCCACGTCATGCAAGTAGCCAAGTGGATCTCGCTTATAAATACCCTCTTAAACGATGAGAAAATTATCTTCCCCTTTGAGCAATCCTTGAATCCTTACCTTCAATGCAAATCAACCTCCTTAACTCGCACAACTATCTTCCTGTCCTCTTGTCTTTCTTAGCTCTTCCCCTTCTTAGGTGAACTAGCCTCCCTTCAGACCACCACAACCTCCTAATTGTCTTGCCCCTTGTTTGTACTTAGTATCAATAATTGGTACGGTGAATGTGCACGACCTACAATGACTTTTTCTCAGAATGATGCTCCTTTCAACTCGACAAACCCAGTCAACTCCACCAACCCAGCAAGCTCATTTACTCCAACAGATCCTATCAACCTTGTAAACTCTAAGCTCCTTCCAACCCAAAACCTCACTAAGAATGCTCTATTGAATCAATTATCGAACCAACCTTTCCTATCGCTTTCTCAACCTTTTTCATCCTTTTGCGCAGTTCATGGCAACCCTCAACACTCCCTTGGCCTCCAACCCATCTACATCCGTCCCACCTATTACCCCTGTCCTACTAGTAGTCACCAAGTTACACCTACCCTCTGGCATCTCCTCCATTGACCCTAGAGAACAACTCGCCCAATACTTCCAGCAAGCCCTTGCCTATTTTTCTGCTCAACCATCATCGCCATCCCCGTGGATCAAGCCTCTCAGCAGTAATAATCATCTAGATTTCAACATGTCAATAAAATGCAAGAAAAAAATTAGGCACATGGAAGAACAACTCCTTGAGTAACAGCACTAAGTCCAAGAGCAGTAGGAGCGTCATCGTCTCATTAACCATACGAATGCCAAGAATGAGCAGAAAATTACCGACCTTACGCAGTTAGAGATGCTGCCAGAAGAAATGATCCACTGCATTGCGACCACCCAGAAAATTCTACTTAATCCACCTTTCGCAGAAATAAAGACAAAAACCATCATAATGATATGCCTGCTAAAGAAATTCACCTAACCAATCCTCAGGCTCGAGACACTCTAAATAATCTTGCTTTCATAGAGGAGCATATTGTGACCCACAAGTTAGAATTGGTGCAAGAGGTTGTGTGTCTAAAGCTAAAGAGACCTCTTGGAGTTACTCTAACGAGCCCCTTGTCCTCAGAAATGTTAACCTACAATCTCTCTACCTCATTCAAATTTCCCAAGCTCTCCTACAATGGCATGGGCAACTTAGAAAAAATCCTAGCCTATTATAACAACCACATGAGCATGATCGGTGCCTTCGATGCTGTTAAATGCAGGGCTTTCTCCATGACTCTCACACACACTACCCGACAGTGGTACCTGTCATTGCCTCAAGGTTCCATCTAGTCCTTTTGATTAATTGGTCGAGTTATTCATGAGTAGATTTTTTACCAACAAGACTCTTCAGCGATCTCTCGTCTACATTATGTCCACCCGTCAAAGAGAAAACGAGTCTCTAAGTAACTTTATAAGAAGATTTAATGCAACAACTATGGTCGCAAAAGGGATTTATGATGATTTGACCATTCAAGCATTTATGGCTAGCACCACAAACCAAATTTTGAAGTACCACATCATTAATAACCCCTCGTACAAATTGTCCACTTTATATGAATGCGCACCATTTTTTCGAAGGTGCTGCAATGGAAAAGAATCATGTCAAGCCATCAATAACCAATCTTATTAATCGTTTAGATTCACCCATTTAAAATATTTCTTAAGAAGCACAAATTTTCACTTCTTCCTACTTCTCCCAAATTCCCTTTATATATCCACCTCTAATTCACTTCAATTTACCCAATCAAAGCTTACTCTATAAATTTTCCTCACTTTCTCACAAACCAAATGCTTTTCATTGCCACCCAAATTGTTCTTCCAATGGCTCGTACCAAGCAAACAACTAGGAAATCAATTGGTGGCAAGGCTCTTCATAAGTAGCTACCCACAAAGGTCGCTTGCAAATTAGCTCCGACAACTGGAGGAGTGAAGAAGCCTCACTGATCCAAGCCTGGAACTGTGGCTTTTAGAGAAGTCAAGAAGTACTAAAAAAGCATTGAACTCTTGATAAGGAAGCTCTTGTTCCAGAGGTTGGTAAGGGAAATCACTCAAGATTTCAAAATCGATTTAAGGTTCCAAAGTAGTGTTGTCACTGCTCTTCAAGAAGTTCGTAAAGCTTATCTCGTTGGGCTTTTCGAGGATATTAATCTCTACACTATTCTTGCTAAAATGGTTATAATCATGCCTAAGGATATTCAACTTGCTAGGAGGATTAGAGGAGAGAGAGCTTAGATAATTTGTTTGTTTGTTTTTACTTTTTAGTTGATAAAATGCCTATAATCGAAGGAAACCTAAGCTTAATTTGCTTTCTTAGCAAATATTGATGTAAATTGGTGGAATTCTATTTAAGTCATTGGGTTGTTAAAATCATTGTTGTATGGTCTTTTTTATTCACACCGTTTGTACCAATCAAAAGCTTTCATTTCTCTTATCTTCAATAGTTCAGTTTTTTTTCATGAAATAACTTTGAACATCACGAGTCTATGAATTAAAATCCAAACAGCTTTCTTTTCTGATATCTAACATTAACTGTCAGATCGACTTGGACTTAAGGTATGTTCTTTTACGTATTGATGGCTACTGATTAACCGTAATGATAGTCGAATCGTCGCTTGAAGCTCACTAACCAGACTTTAAAAAAAACACTTAACAATCCAATGACTTAAATGTAAACTTTTGAATAATTTATTATTTAAATGAAAACTTTCGAATAATTCAATAACTATTTTATAACCTTTTTATAATATTTTAAAGTTAAAGTGATGTTTATATTAAAGTTATCCAAATTTAATCTAATTATAATAGCAATTTTTGTATTTTATATAATATGTTTATTATATATAGGTATAAGTCACACATTACTAATAGAAACAAATTCAATCCTATAATATGAATATTAGTTGAGCATTCTTGATCAATACATGAAATGCTAGATTCATTTATTATATTCTTTTGGTTAAGAACATTCCATGTCAATATCATACTTTTAACACGGTCTATCAACAAGCCTTTAAATTCACGTGCTACATGCTAAAAGAAACAAAAGGCATTAAATTCATGGTAGACAATCACTAATGTTTGACCGTCTTCAAGATTTACAGTTTTGGTGACCATCACCAATTGGGATAAGCTTCAACTTTTTTTCTTTTCTTGGGTGTTTCGGATGGAGATAAGCTCTCAGCCATTTTGAAACGCACATTCAAGCCAAAACAAAATAAGGAAGTGACACTGTGACAGCAACAACACCAACAAAGGTAACTTATTTATTTATTTGACAGCTAATCCACTTTCACATTAATTCTTAAGTAATTTCTATCTGTATAGCTTTGCGATAGAAGGGCTAATCTAGAAAGAACGATTTTAAGTAGGATTTAACATATAAAAAGACATAAATTTCAGAAAAAAAAATATTAATTGTCTGACAATCAACGGCTAAATAAATTAAATATGTGGGAAAAAAATTATATGTCCAATTTTTTTTTTAATTTAAGGAAATATATCGTTTTTTAAAAGATCATGTAAAAGTGCGTCTAGCGATGCGCTTTCCTTTTAAGTTGTATTTTTTGAATTTTTTAATATAATTAATTTTTTGGTTAGATGGTTAAATATTAGTGATTTTGTCCTTTAGTCTTAGGTTCAATTTCTCTTCCACTCACATTTATATTTTTTAATTTCATGTTATTTTAAGTTTTTTTTATTTTTAATTAATATTTTTAACATATGAACTCTATTAGTTTAATGATTAAATAATAATAATTTCAACTTTGAGTCCTAAATTCAAATCTTCTTTCAAATACATTTGTAATTTTTATTTCATACGGTTTCAAGTTTTTATTTTTAATTAACAAATTTTTTTTCAAATTTTTATTTTTAATTAATAAATCTTCTATTTATAAAATCAAATAATTATTAAAAATATAATTTTTTTAGTAATATAATTTTTATATGTGTAATACTTATTTTTCAATCCATATCATGATTGTAGTAAATTTTAGTATTATATATTTTTGTATGTGTATCTAAAATATTTGAAATACCATACCCACAATGTAGATGAAAAACAACGATATTTGACATAATTTACATATAAAAATAATAATTTCACTTTATAATATTATAAATCATCATACCCACAATATACGTGGAAAAAAATATTTGACATATAAATATAATATATAAAAAAATTAGTTGATATTTATATATATATAAATGAATTATTAATTTCAAATATTTTTAACATAATGATATATGTAAAATATATCTTATTATTATATAATTACATATTTATTATTTGATTTTATGAATAAAAGAGTTATTAATTAAAATTAAAAAAAAAAGCTTGAAACAAAGATAAAAATTACAAATGTGTTTAGAAGAGGAATTGAATCTAGGACTCAAAATAAAATCATTATCATTTAATTATTTAACCAAATGAGCTGATATGTTAAAAAATTAATTAAAAATAATAAAAAGACTAAAATAATATGAAATAAAAAATACAAATATGAGTAGGAGATAAACTAAACTACTAACATTTAACCATCTGACCAAAGAAACAAATAACCAGCTGGAAGCGCTTTCACACACCCTCTAAAAAAAAGGACATATTTTCTTAAATTTTAAAAAATGAACTTATTTATTAATTAACTTCTTCTTTTTTCGACATATTTAATTAATTTAGCCGAAAATGTAGTAGCGTTGGACTCTATTCAAAATAGATAAAAGCTATGGATTGGGAGGACATTAAACTTACATGTGGTTTGGTATTTTTTTTTAAATTAAATGTTAAATTTTTAGTATTACTTTTTACTAAGTATTGAATTACTAATTAAGTACGTAATATAATTTTGTTGTTTGAAAATCAATCTTGATGTTCTAAATATATATATTTATTTATTTATTTATTTTTAATTTTATTAGTATATTATTTTTGTATAATTTTGAATAAAAATAAAATATAGTAATTTGAATGACTTTTTCTAAATAGAGATTATTTATTTTAAATATAATTCCATAAAAATAAAATCAACTTAGCAATTTCAACGTTAAGTGATAAGCAACCATCTACCTATTTATCTGTTCAATAGTTTTTTGGTTAAAAATTTTATTCCATGTAAACAAATAAATGGGTTAGTATTTGAGAGTGTATTTTTTTTATTCCACAAGCAATATTAAAAACTTGACATGTGTCTCTTTTTTAAAAATATTTATTTTTTAATATTTTACAGTACACTTGTTAACCCTGATGGTGGAGTCTAAAAAATTCACTAGTATTGTATCATATAATTTCTCAAAATAAATATGATAATAAACATATTTAAAATATTAAATATTGAAATTTTTTATTTCATTAAACAAAAAGAATTTAGCATTTTTTTAATATAATGCTTGTTTCTTCACGAAACTTTTCCAAACATTTATGCTTAAACCCACGTTTTTCTAATTATTACTAATTAAATTAAAACTTAATCCCGATAATCTAACAATTTTTTTAATGTTAAATCTTATTAACAAAAATTGCACACTTTTATAGTAAAAGTATAATTATATTCTAAATTTGACTTTTAAACTTGTCCATCTAATCCTAGTGTCCCTAGGAAGTTTGTTTTAAAGACTTTCCCTTTCATGGTAATTTTAGGACCAATATCCAAACAGGATTTTGAATTTTCTTATTGTGCAATTATGAATAAAATGATAGAGAAAAATAATAATTATCCAAAAAAGAAATAGTTTATAAGCATTAGATGACAGTATACAAAATAGAAGTTTGTGACAGGATTCAATTATTACAGCTTTGAGAAACCAAGCACACGACACCAGCCCTTATTGCCATCATTCACATAGACAGAAGGTTTTGACTCATATATCACAAAATAGTTTTGCTGTCTTAGTTCATATTTAAAATATTATTGAAATAAAAAAATTGTATAATAATAAAAATGAAATGCACAAACTTTATCATGAATAAAGTTTTTTTTTTTTTTAGTTTTTATATAAAAAGATAAAATTATCTTTAAAATAATATATATTATTTATTAAAAGTGATGAGTTTTTGGAAATTTATTATTAAATTGATGATTTGGTTAAAGGTGGTATCACGATATCAATTTAATGAAACACTTATATAGTAATAGGTACGGAATAAATATTAGATTTATACATGAATTTTGGTTCAATGTATAATTTGATATATAAAACTTCGATTTTAATTCATTTATATACTTTTAAAGAAATGAAAATTTATTTTCATTAGTATGATTCCCTCACTTCGCGTTGGGTTGATTATTTATTTGTGTCAAATTATGAAGTACAAATTTGAAGGCAATAATATACTCTAATCCTACTTTTATATTTAGAAATTTAGACCCTTTGCTTTTTGAGATTTAAAAATTTAGGTCTCAATATTACCATCGTTAAAATTCTTCTATTAAATTCTATTGTGCGACATTTTGAAATTAAAATAAATCACTTGATAGTTATATAACAATAAAAATAACATTGAAAATAATTATTAAGATTTTTTTCTTAAAAATACTCATTCAAAATTGTCATGATAAAATATATTTTTTTTATTAGAATATTGTCCTTAAGAAAAAATAACAGTAGCATTTTGACTAAAATAGTTAATAATATTAACTATTTAAACTAACTAATGTCATTATAAAAGTAGATGGACTAAATTATATCAAAAGTTACAATGTATAGATTAAATTTGTCTTTGTGATAAATAATTTGATTACTATTTAATAATAATTGACTTTTCATGAAGAAAGATGTAATAACTATCGTGAGATAAAATAGGATATATTGGAAGAACAGATTTATCCCAAAGAGATTAATGATAACCTATGAGGATAACACACTTATGGCAATGTCATTGAACGAGCATTTATTAAATAGCTTTCGTAATAGTATATAATAAGTGAGAGCTAACTTTGTGAATAAATAAGTTTATAATTAATAGGTGAAAATCTAGAACTTAATTATAAATTATTTGAGTACTAATTATATATGTCCAATCGATCCCTTCGCTAGCTTGAAATATACAAGGGTTTGTCTCCCTCCTCTCATACTTAGGATGCGAGTGTATTTTCTATTTAAATAATATTAGTTTTCAAGGACTTACTCAACTAGATCTCTTATACATCTCCCTATAAATATATAGCACCAGTTGACCTAAAAAGATACTTTATACATTATTCATATATTGTTATTCTGTAGAAAATAGCGAAAATTTATTTATAAAAAATAAATTTTATTTTCTTGGAATTAGGAGTTTTAGTAACTTATAGAGAGAACTTACTTTTATACTGAAAGTAGGTAAATCTTTTTTTTTTTAATGATTTGGTTCGTGTTGCTTGACCTCACACTCAACGCGATTTGTGGTTTGAGAATAACAGAGAAGGTCGTTCAGTTGAAAAGCAAGGTCAACTTGAGTCCACCTCGCACAAAATATAGGTATAATTCTAGTTTATAATTTATTGCTATAAATATCATAAAATGACTTGATTTTGAGAAAAATTTAATTTATACTTTTACTATACTAATAATAACTATTTTCTTTAACTGGTTTTCCCAATACTATGAATTTACCATGCAAAATAATTTCCCTTTTTTCGTCTTCTTTTCTCAAAATTTTATGTGGGATTTTAACCAATCCCATATATATATATATATATATATATACATCATAAATCATGTTTAAAATAAACTCAACTTATATGTATATACAAAATAAATTAAAATTACATATTCAATAAATATGGTAAACAAAAAGCTCTCATCGTAGCTACAATCTAAAATCTTATTATAAACTTTAGTGTTTTTTTAACTTGAGGTTAATCCATATTAAAGATAAAGTTTATATTAACCAAGTCTACGTATGATTACTAATTGAGAATTTTAATAATTGATTCATGCTTCATTGAAACAATTAATCATAAAAATATCATATTTTATATGCGTTTAATTTATTTTCAAATTAAATCAATCGTAGCCATTCAAAAATATTTAAACTCACACTTTTTCTTATACTTGTTAGTGATGCATGAAAATCCCGAACAAGTAGTATATCAATAGCGTGGGATGATGGTTTCTCCGTAAGGGCAAAAACTACTCCTTACATGTTGAGAACAAAGAAAAATGTGTTACTGATGACTCTTGAAATTGTTACCATAAAATACTTTGATCTTAGAGATAGGAAAAGGTTTACCATATGGAACAATGGGCATCATTGAAGCATTGGTAGTGCTAGCAGTGTAACAACCTGATTTTTCAGTGGTGTTGGAAATAGTGGTTTCGAGGCCACCAAATCCTGTGAGTAAGTTCGTAAATATTATTATTTAATATTTACGAGTCAATTATGGTTTTTAACAGGTTTTTGATTTGGTAATTATGTTTTACAACGATTTATTAGGTTCAAGTGGTAAGACCCTAAGGTCAAGTGGTTTTAGAAAGTGAGGTATCGGGACCTCATTTCTATAAACTGAAGAGTGTCATTAAGGTGGTATTAAAGTTTCGTTGAAAAATTTTAACGTTTCGATAGTTAATTAATTAAAAAGGACTAAATCGTAAAAGATGTAAAATTTAGTCACTATTTGATTTGAGTGATTAAATGATTTATTGAATAAGGAAAAGGGACTTAGTTGGAAATTAGACCATTATTAAAAATAATGGATAAAGGTGGACGTTAAATGGGTGAATTTTAATATTATAACAAAGGTTAAATTAGTAATTTAATAATTAAAAGAAAAGTAAAATAAATAAAACGTGGCATCATCTTCTTTAACCTTTGTTTTTCCACCGAAATTGTTAAAGAAGGAAGCCATAGCTAGGGCTTAGTATTCGGCCAACTTTGGTTTGATGATTTGGTAAGCAAATTTTGCCTGTTTCTTTTAATTTTTATGTTTTTGAGATCATTGCAATTAGGTCCAGCTAACTTTTACCTTCGTTTCTGATTCTGTTAAAATTTTTGGAAGTTTTCATTGATAAATATTAGATGTTTTTGATGAATAACATAGATTTCGAGCTTTGATTGTGTCGTGTGATGATTTTGTAAAGTGATTTTTGTTAAATATTGATTTTAGGATTAAATTGTGAAAATACCAAAATATTAGGGTTTTATAATGAATTTTAGGTTTATTAGGGGCTGTATGGGGGCCTAGAATATTTGGATAGATTATTGATTTGAGAAAATTAGTTAATTTGATAGATTAACTAATTAAGGGATTAAATTGCAAAAATTGTAAAAGTTTGGGGTAATTGCATAAATTTAAAAAATAAAAGGGTATTAATTGTAAAATTGATTGGAAATGAAATATATGCTAATAAATGAGTAATTTTATATTTTAAATCAAGATTCCATAGATACTTGTGGAAAAGAAAAAATAGCGGAATAATCCCTAAACTTTTGCAATTACTACAATTCAGTCCAAGTAAGTTTGTACAGTTAAAATTTAATTTTTTTATAAATTGATGATTGGTATTATGATATATTCTATTGTTGGAAATGAATTATTGTTTGAATTATAATATTGAATTGGAGGTTTGAATTGAACGCGGGATTTGAGTACATTCGTGATTTGGTGTATGATGGGGGGGTTGGAGTGGAGATGGTATTGGAGGGAAATATCGGCATTTTACCCAAGTAAATCGGGGTTCAGCATTTGTTGTGAACTCTCATGTTTTACTTTCTGTTTGGCGTGATTGGGTGGATCAGCTTTTACGAGTTTTTGTTCAGCTCTTACGAGCTTCTATTCAACTTTTGAGTTTCTGTTGGCGTATTCGGGAGGACCAGCTCTTATGAGCTTCTGTTGACGATGTACTCTTATCCGTAATTCGTTTTTCGAATTGAAAAATCTTGATAAGGTGATTTATTTAATGAAATTGAAAGAAATGTTATTTATTTTTGTATTGATTTGAATACAGATGTATTTATCGATTGAAGTTGTGAATGACAGGGAGTTGTCATGGATGATTTTTATTATTTGATTTATTATAGTTAGTTAGGTAAGATTTTTGTTTATCTCGTCGAACTTATTAAGCTTCATTAAGCTTACTTGTGTTGTTTAATGTCATTGTAGATTTTCGGAAGGTTGGACGATCGGATTGACACTCAAGTCACACTATCCAATTTATCTCTGTAGTTTTTAAAACGTTAAATTCGGATTATATGGCATGTATAGGCTCTTGTGCTATTTTGGTTAATGTTTGACTTATGTAAATGCTATGAATGATATTTTGTGCAAATAACCATTTGCAAAGGGTATGAGAATGATGTATAGTTTTTATGCTAGTATGTGTGGCTTACATATATTTGATTTGTTGTGGTTGTGGTAACTTTGTTAGGTATTTTGATTTGGTATTGCTTGAATGAGTTGATGAATTGAATTAATGTGTATTTTGAGATTAAATTGTATATAATTGTGGTGCCAATGAGGGTACATTGGTTAGGCACATATTAAGTTGGTTTTGATGTATTTTTGACCTGATTAATGTCATTTTCATTTTGTATTTTGGTTAGTATTTGAGTTTCTTAAGGTCCAAGCAATTTGATTATGTTTGTATTAATGTATGATTTAAATGATTTACGATTCTGTTATCCTGTAATACTTTGTAACCCTGTCCTGGCGACAGATACGGGTTAGGAATGTTACAAGCAGATTATGTCCTTAAGGATAATTCGTGGATTCGTATATCTCTAAAGATTCAACAAATACTTTTGTTAACCAAAGTAAAACAAAACAAGAAGAACTTATCAATTAAATACTTAGGTAAAAGGGGAAGAAGAAGATTGAGAAAGAGAAGAGGAAAAAACATTAAAGTCAGTAATTTGGTAAAATCTGTTAAATAAGGTTTAGAAAATTTGATTTTAATATTTCATATGAGAAAATTATGGGGTTTTAAGATAGCCTTATTTGACTAAAACAAAAAAACAAAAAAAATTAAAATATAATAATAAAAATAAAATGTAAAAACAAAACCAATCTTCGACCTAGTATCACACACAAGGGGAGGGGGGATTCTACTTGTTTAAATTGAATCGAGCTTCTAGGCGTCCTCATCTTTCGACTCCTATAGGCACAATGTAAAGTAAAGCTATATAAACATTTCAAGTAGATTATTTAAAGGATGCGGAATTGTGATATTCTTTTAAATACATTAAAACTTCCAACACCCGTGGCTTGAACAAGATTAAGATTTACAGATTCATGAAAATAAATTTGGGCAAATTCTCAATTTGTTAAAACATGATTTTTTTAATTTATAGATTTTTATATTAATTTGGGATTTTTATACTTTTTAAAAATTTTGATATAATTTTAGAATTTTCTAAACTATAAGTATAACTTGAGAGAAGGTGTCCAGCTCAAGAGCGAAATGTGTATTTAAGCCAAATAAAATAAATTAAATTAAATTAAATTTGCTGAAAAGAAAATTTAGAGGGATTAGTTATATAGGTTGATCTAAAATTTTGTACAAAATAATAGAATTATGTATCACATTACTTTTCATTACACTTTTAACGAGAGTTAACGGATGAGTAATCAAAATATAGTAAACTGATAACATTGGTGACCACGTAGCAACTTTTAAAAGTTTAATGACCAAAAAAGTAATTTTAACGAAATATGTTATTATTATTATTATTATTATTATTATGGTGGAATGCCACAAACTTTAAGGAGCAAATCTCATTAATAAATCTTATCCAAAGCAGTGCATGGGGAAAAAAAATCTGTTATCTTAATTAGCTACAGGAAGCTTCTAATCAGCATTAAAGAGGTTCTGATATTCTTGTTTATTAAATTAAGCACTGCTTTACACATGTAGACCAAAAGGCAAGCGAAGGTTATTTCATTTGGGATTTGGGATATGGTTTTTATAAATTAAAAAAAAAAAAAAAACCAAGCAGTTTCTCCAGGCAAATCTTGCTGGTTTATCATACTTTATTGGAATTATAGATTGAAACAATGTCGGTAATCAGCTAATCATAAAAAAATAAACACATGAACATCACCTGATATTGTCAAATCATATTAATGTTAATATCATTGTTTCAAATTTGTGAGGAATATTTGAAGACAAGCTTTTGATTACAGAATGTTTGTCTTTGGATAGAGAAGTTGTGGTTCTGGTTAGCTCACAACAAGATCAACATCGACACAAATTAGTGCTGTATATTTATACAACACAAAAAATGAATATTAACAAATAATAATTAAAATAAAAAGAAGAGAACCACTATGAGCCTATGCAAGCCATAACAACCTCCACTAAATTATATATCTCATGTGATTGAAGGTTAAGTTAAAATGTAACACGAGGCTTATGTATATTTCAGAGAGAGTGAAGAAGGAAAAAGAAAAGCAACTTTGATTGAAACTACCATCAATGCATCCATACATATATTGAACATCCTTTGGTAGAATCATTCATTTGGTTGAATTTATCAAAGAGACACCCTTGATTACATTAACTGGTTAACCCCCTCTAGACAATATTTAAATGTTTTTCTTGTTATGGCACTGGTGGGAGAATATTATTATTTGAAGTCAGGGTTTAACAAAGTGGCAATGCTTCAGCATAATTGCGGGGAACTATGGATTGCTCCAATGACTTGGTGGAACAAGCTTAATGGTAATGCCAATGAATTGGAACAACAGTTGAAGCAAGTCATTCCATGATATCTTTCCTTTACACTTGGATCATTTCTATAGAGAGACAAGTGGCCAAAAAGATGAAAGAGTTGGCCGTAGGGCCCTGGGAAGAAGCCAGGCAGATCATATACAAAATGGGGGTGGTTGTGGATTCTGTGGCATATGCCTGATAACAAGTCAAATGAGATTAAATAAATCCTTGAACTGATAGTGGAAGAAAAGGGAAGGAGAAAATGAGAAATAAAAAAGGGTCCCATGGGAGGGTATTGTCTAGTTATGGGTCTCATTTGGCCTTAAATGATTTTTTTTTCAAGTGGAAAGTCTCTTTTTTCATGAACCATGTGATGGCAATGGCCGGTGGGTTTGATCGGTTCTCGAGTGCTGTCTGTTGGTACGTGTGCAGCTACATCTACATAATTCAATCGCACGTGAGACCCTGTGGGGTGCAAAGCACCTGGGTGCAAAGCATTTGTGATTTTTATGCCTGTGTGAGGGGGGAGAGATGAGTTCTTTGTCAACTCTCATTGACCCTACTCAACAGTCGTTATTATTGTCAACGTAGATTTTGAGCATTTCCCCTCAATGTATTTGATTCCACAATAACGTCTTCATATAGTGGTAGGACTGATAGCTTACCTCCATGTTGATTGAAAGGTATCTAAATCTTAGCTTGTTAGGTTCAACTTTTAACAAGCCCTAAAATGAAAAAGGTAAAAAGGGTATTTGTCAAAACTGTTCAAACCCTATTTAATTGACTTGCAGGTCAAGGTATCTGTGATTGTAAAACCATACTAAGAGCTCCTTGCAGCAGCAAAGGGGATTAATCTATATGATCCCATCACAGTTTTATGGAGATTAATTATATGCAATGAATCAACTTATTATCAAAGTTTTGAGTTGTATAAAGGAGTAGGTACTTGTATTAATTTTTTCTAGTACCTTAATGATAAATGATAGATTGGAGTTGGTTGAGTGTATCAATTTAGTTGCTTGTAATTTCAGGAAAAATCATTAGTTTTTCTCCTGACAGATTGCTTAATTCTCTTTGTTTGAATTGCTGCTATATGTAGCAGTTAAATCATAAGGTACTACAATCGCAAGCAGTGCAATACAGTTTCTTTGGTTAATTTCTGTATATTATTAACTTTAATTAAGGTGATTATAAATGTGGTCTTGCCATGGAAACTTTTGTTGATTGATACATCTGTGATCTTCTTTCTCACAGCAAAGAAAGTCGGCTGCACCATTTTCCTTCATCGAAATTGACAGTTAAAAAGCTTAAAGCGCTATCAGGTTGCTGTGAAATGAAAAAAGGTTAAATTACTCATGCATCATAGAAACATTCTTATCATGTCAAAAAAAGAAAAAAGAAAAAGATCACACTGTGTTTCAAGGTGAAGCATTTTACAACCCCATTCTCTTTCGGCTGCATTTAAGGGAAACGTTTGCTTTCTTTCGGTTCTGTTGTAACATTATTGTTTTCATGTCAAAAAGAAGGGTTCGTAATTCTCTTGAAACTCACTTCTGGTTTTCATGCAGAAACAAAAGGTTAAGGGTCAAGGGAGCCTTTTTTGGTTTGTGGGGCATCAAAGGCACTAACCAAAGCTGCCAATGTGGTTCACTATTTTCACAAAAATTCAAAGCTAATCTATCCTACCATAGAGATTGAAGAACATATATTGGTTTTGCGTGTTCCAGATTCCAATTTTCTTCTCAACCATCCTCAATCACCATCAACTTTAAAATTCCATATATATTTTTTTCTAAAATAAAAAAACAATGGTTGTAATCAGTGGTAGAGCCTTCCACTATTAACTTGATAAACCTAACCCCCTACCTTTAATTATTTCAAGAAACATGAAAAATGATCTGTCTCAATTACTTAGTGGAGACTCCCTTTAACTTCAACATTTTATTCATTTATTTGTTATCACTTGTTGCCTATAAAAGGGGAACCTAGTTTCCAAACACATCAAGTTGTGAGTTAAAGTTAGCATAGAAGTTTAAAGGCATTCTTACACCTTACTTCTCTTGTCTTTCTCTTTTTCAGCTAAATCCCACTTGTTGAATAGTAGAACATGGTCAGTTTTCTGAGTTTCCATGACACTATGAAATATAGTATTGTATCAATGGCTATATTAACATAACCAAAGCTTCTGAAATGTTTTTGTTCATGGATTTTCCAGGAAGGGAAGATGAGTTGGACGGTGGCGGATGCGGTGGACTACAAGGGTTTCCCTGCTGACAGGTCGAAAACCGGAGGTTGGGTTCCGGCTGCACTCATTCTAGGTATGTTGGTTGCATCAACTTCATTTTATATTGGTTTGGATTATTGATCATTGTTGTAAACTTTCAATCATGCAGAAGAAATTAAGATGAACTAACAAGTATTGACTAGATCCAGAGTTGTTTCCCCATAACTTCTAAAATCAATCATGTTTTTTTGTTTTTTTGAAGGACAACCATTTAATCATATCTAGGACAAAGTATAAATTCATGTTAAAAGACAATAGCTTTGGTAAAAAATATATATAAAAGAAGGTGATATTCCATCAGAGCAACAAGCAGTTAGTTCATGCAAGATGATGGTCTGATGGGGCTTTCATGTCTTAATAATATAATTATAAATCATTAAACAGAAAGTTAGAAGATTCATCAGTTATACATGATACCCTCTTGCAAGTTAAAAGAAAATAAATAGCTCGGAATAAGAGAAAAGGGCTGTAGATGCTAGGAATCGAACCGTTTTGCTGGTTGACATAACCTGGTTTTTTATTTTATCACTTCGATTCACTTTTAATTATGAGTGGAGTGTAGGAAAAGGGAGGCAAGGGGGGGCAAGCCACATGGGACCCTTTACAACAATCCATATATACTTACTTCAAATTATAATCAATTTCATGTCATTTTCTGCTTGGAGTTTGATGGGATAAGGAAGATATTTGTCTGGGGCCATTCATGCATGTAGAAGCTCTAAATTATTGAGATTTCCTCAAAGCAAATCTGCTTTCCACTATCATTCTTTGTGGTATTTAATATAACTCCACTTTTACAGCATTATTATATAGCCTTCACTTTTCTTCTAACATTCCTTATCCACCCAAAACAGAACAAAAAAAGGGGTTTAACTTATTCTTTTGTTTACTTAATTAAAACATGCTTTATAGAAATATTAATAACCTTAATCATCAAGTTTTTACATGGCATCCTAGGGTTTTCTGATATAAAGCTTTAAATCATTGTATCCCTCACCAGCAAAAAAGGAAGCTGATAAAAATGATTTCTTTTGTATCCGAGTTCTTTTCTTTTTTTGAGCTCCTTTTTTTTTTTCATTTATAAAGAAGTAAAGAAAAATAAGTTTGAAATGATTTCACAGGGATTGAGATCTGTGAGAGGCTTTCAACAATGGGAATTGCAGTTAACCTTGTGACATACTTGGTTGGTGTAATGCATTTGCCAAGTTCAACTTCAGCCAATGTTGTGACAGATTTCATGGGGACATCTTTCCTCTTGTGTTTGCTTGGAGGATTCCTTGCTGATTCATTCCTTGGCAGATACAAGACGATTGCCATCTTTGCCGCTATACAGACACTGGTGGGTGTTTTAAACAGCTCCCTTCTTAACTTAAAACAACTCAAAAGTGTTATTTCAATCTTCTGCAGCATGTCAGGTTTTTTGACTTTGATGATAATGGTGATTTTAGGGGACTGGGGCATTAGCAATAGCTACAAAGCTACCACAACTACGCCCACCACCATGCCATGCATCGGCATCCCATACATGCAAACCAGCCAATGGATTTCAGATGGGGATTTTATACGTGGCCTTATATCTAATTGCACTAGGCACTGGTGGCCTAAAATCTAGTGTCTCAGGATTTGGAACTGATCAGTTTGATGACAAAGATGAAAAGGAGAAAGCGCAAATGACCTATTTTTTCAACAGGTTCTTCTTCTTCATTAGTACGGGAACCCTGACGGCGGTTACGGTGCTCGTCTACTTACAAGATGAAGTCGGTCGAAGCTGGAGTTATGGAATCTGCTCTGTTTCCATGTTTGTAGCCATCTTGATATTCTTATCAGGGACTAAAAGATACAGATATAAGAAAAGTATAGGAAGTCCAATAGTTCAGATTTTCCAGGTTATTGTAGCTGCAATAAATAAGAGGAAGATGGAACTCCCTTACAGTGTTGAATTGTTATATGAGGACACCCCAGAGGCTCAAAGAATTCATCACACAGATCAGTTCCAGTGAGTTTATTTCACGGGAGTAAATATATTACTTAATGATTTATTTCTTTGGTTGTTGTGCTAATATAACTCTACACTAGGTTCTTGGACAAGGCAGCCATTGTTGCCGAAGGAGATTTCGAAAGAAATGTTGTTTCAGCTCCAAATCCATGGAAACTTTGTTCTGTCACAAAGGTAGAGGAAGTGAAAATGATGGTGGGGCTTTTGCCGGTGTGGGCCACAACCATCATATTTTGGACCACTTACGCCCAGATGATCACTTTCTCAGTGGAGCAAGCCTCCACCATGGAAAGATCAATTGGAGGTTTCCTAATTCCTGCCGGTTCCCTCACCGTCTTCTTCGTAGCAGCTATACTGATCACCCTTGCGGTATACGACCGTCTCATTATGCCATTATGGAAGAAAATGAAAGGAAAACCAGGTAAGTATATGACACACACAAAAAATCTGCTATGAAACTGTTTCAATGGTCTTAAACTAATTACCATTTCCTGCAACAGGTTTTACCAACCTACAGAGAATTGCCATAGGCCTAGTCCTATCAACGTTGGGAATGGCGGTCGCGGCACTAGCCGAGAAGAAACGATTGGCAGTGGCGAGAACCGTGGGTACCACCACAACAACGCTGCCTATAAGCGTGTTCATGCTGATCCCACAGTTCTTCCTAGTGGGGGCTGGTGAGGCCTTCATCTACACAGGCCAACTTGATTTTTTCATCACTCAATCCCCCAAAGGAATGAAAACCATGAGCACTGGTCTCTTCCTCACGACACTATCGCTGGGTTTCTTCGTCAGCAGTTTCTTGGTATCAGTAGTGAAAAAAGTGACAGGAAGCAATGATGGGCAAGGATGGCTAGCGGATAACATAAACCATGGGAGACTTGATTGCTTCTATGGACTTTTAGCAGTTCTAGGCGTGATAAACTTCGTACTGTATCTTGTTTGTGCGGTGTGGTACAAACCAAAGAACCCAAAACCTGCCCTACAGATGGAGACCATTGTCAATGGCTCATCTGCTGAGAATAAGTGCTAGAAGCATGATATTATTGCATTTTGTTGATGTTGTTGTAACTTTAGTTTCATCGCCTTCTTTTGTGTATTAGTAACTGGTTTGGGTTTGGTTTCTTTTCTCTCATTGTCTTTTACAATCAATAGAGAATCAAGGTTTCAGTTTCATCTTAAGGATTCTTTTCCCTACGCCGTTATACCACAATATGCCGCCACTTTGTACTCTTCTTGGAAAATCATAAGTCAAGATGAGATTACCATTAGCTTAAAACAATATCAACCTCTAAATCAATATATGACTCATGCCAAATAAAACAACCGTTTATATTGCCCAGTTTCTTACTATTCCATGAAATACAAAGTTGTGTCATCCAAATTGTTGTTAAAGAAATAATACACTGATGAAACTAGGTGATCTGTGGAGGGCTTAAGGCACAAATAATAGATGTAGTTGAAACTTTCTTATATCAATCGATTTTCAATAATAGTTAATTTTCTTCTTTTCTGCCCGTAATTTTTTCCCGAAATAGTTTAATGTGTTTTATTTTTCTTTCTTATTACTTTATGATCATTCTATATTGTCATTATTGATGTTCAGTTTTAACAATTCACTTTAAGCTCAAAACATACAAAACGTCTAAGTATTTCGTAAAATATGAAATAAACTATAATGTATATATAAAAACATAAATTTGAAAAAACTAAAAAATTAAGTGTTTCATAAAAGATTTTTATTTTTCATTGTATTACTAATTTGACTTTTAAAAATAATTATAATATTTTATTTAAAATTATTAGATAAAAAAGTGACATAAAATTATCACTTGAATTAACTCTAAGAATAAAATATAAAAAGAAATTTTGAAAATTATAATTATAATTTAATTTACAATTATTAATTAAAAATAATTATAATTAAATTTTAAAATTATTATAAAAATGAGTTTTTTAAAAAAATTGTGCTAATTTTATTTATATAAAATAAAATTATTAATTGAATAAAACTTTAAACATCTTATTTATGGCTTAATTAGTATTAGAATTATATACCAATTAAATTTAACTTTAGCTTTATAAGTAGTATTTAGTAGTTAGGTATACTTAATCTAATAATATTTAAGAAAATTTATCGGGAAAAATAGAGTTTAATAATAATAATAAATTAGAATTATATAAAAGAAAAAGAATGAAAATATTTTAATCCAACAAAATTTTCCATGCATAACGATTTGTTTTATGTTTACTTTGACTCATTTATATGTTGGTGTTTGTCTATATTATTTTTTTCATAATATGTTGTTGTTTATGTTGTTTTATGTGCTTAAAATTTTATAAATTTATATATAATTTTTTCATTATATCTAAATTTTCACGCGAGGATATTATGTCATCCACATAGTTTTTCCATGACATCATATGTTCAATTATTTTAATTTTTTCTATATTTCAATTCATCTCATAATTAATCAAAATAATTTAATTTTAATAAAAGCTAATATTTAAAGTCTAAAATTTTAATCTAAAATTCAAAAGCCAAATGAAAAAAAAAAAACTCTAATTAATGGTAATTTGCTTGAAACCACAGCCTCTAATCCACTCCAAAATAATTTAGAAATGGAATATGAACTATGTCATAAAAGATTTGGATATCATTGGCCTTGCTTCTCTCTATAAGTCAAGATAAAATTAAAACACAAATATATTCTTTGAAAGAAGAAAAAAAAAAGAAAAATATTTAATACGTTTTTAAGAAAATTTTTAAACATCACAAGTAAAGTTTTAAATTCCATAGATAAGATTAACGGTTCACAAATGTCTTATAAAAATATAATAAAATATTTTTTTAAAAATACATATGACAAATTTAATTATTTGTGAAATATCAAAAAAAAAATATCAAATACTATTCCTATTTAATATAAAAAGATATAATCTTTTCCATATTATATCAAATAGATGTATTAAATAAATTACTTTTTAAGTTATTCAAAAAAATAAAAACAGAGAATCTAAACAACACAGTATATATCTATCACTAAACAGGGCTGTATTGATTCTACACCCCATGTTTGGTATCTTACAAATTGGAATGGGTAGCGAAGCCTTCCATCTTTTTTATTAGAAGAGATCCCATTTTTTCCAACATCATATTTTCGGGTTTTTGAACCAAACAATATAAAAAATTTATTTATTAAAATAATATGCTCCCGATTAATTACCTAAATAACATCGGGTTTTTGAATCAAAAAGTATGTGAGCGAAAATCGGCACCTCATAACTCGATTTGCGGTGCAAATCGGCACCTCAAATGCGGAATTGTGGTACGCCAGTCTATGTCCCTACTCCCCTGACATTGACAAGCCCTTTTATTTGCGGGAATCTAAGAAATGCTGGAATCAAAGAGAAAAAAAACTTGGGTTTAAAGTTACAGTTTGAGATTCAAAACAACCTTAAAAAAAAACCTTACTTAGCCAAAAAAATATCATTTGTTGAGATATTAAAAAAAAAAAAACACTTGTGAAAGATTTTGTTGCTTATGTATTCTACGAAAGCAAAAATTTGTCGATCTAAAATTGTTGTCGTTTTTGAATTCAATTAATAGATTGGCATAAAATTCAACTGTGATGCTAATATTGATAAAGTAAAAAGAAAGATTGATGCAAAAATATCTCGCTGTTGTGGAATGATGATATTAAGATTCTTCTACAAATATCCAATATCATCTAATTTTTGTATCTTGATACTTTGGATCTTGTTAACAATGAAGATGTGAATACAATGATAAATAGTCAATGGACATCATTGGCGGATGTTGTAATTGATGCTACTCCAATAAATTAATAAAATCCTAGAGCTCAATGCCCCTACGATTTTGATCTTAACATTGGTTGGATTGATCCACCTTAATGTGGTGTGGCACCCTAACTATACCCAACCATCAGTTGTCAAGTTTGAAAACAACATAAAGTTACTAGATGAAATAAAAGAAGAAAAGGAAGAAGAAGAGGTCCCAAATGTCTATGTTGATGAATTTAGCAAATAAGATTCATATGAAGGTTCCAATTACGAATGTGATGAAGACCAAATTCAAGATTTTCATGACTTCCTACATATTGGTCGAACTTTGGGTGGTATGGTAATTAAATTCTAACCCACTGAATATTTATCAACTATAAATAAAGGTGCTCATGGGTCAAGTTGAGTCAGGTTTGGGTTGACCTAAACAAGGTATTTAGACCACTTTTCCAAGACTGGGCCCAATTCGACCCAAAGAATGGGCTTACTTTTTTGCCCAAACTCAACTCTATTTAAGAAAAATAAACTTGGACCTGACCTGACCAGTCCATATTTAAATTTTTTAGATTAATTTTTATTTAAATTTATTTTGTTAAAAAAATATATAATGCACTAAAAAATGTTAAAATAAAATTTTTCTAACACAATAAAAAATATTTATATTAAAAACACACTACCATAAATATAATAAATATTTTATTATATTAAAAAACATAAATAAATATAGTAAATATTTTATTGTATAATAAATGTTTTATTATATTTTCCTACAAAGTCAATAAAAAATACGTCCAATTGGATTTTGACAAAAAAAAACATTTTCCATGTTATTTGAGTAAAAGATATCGATTCATTCCGTTAATTTAAAAAAAAAAGTTAACCTGTTAACTAATTTAGCGAATTTGCCCTCCCAACAACCAGGGGAAAAGGCAGAGGGGCTGGCATGGGCCCCGGTCCCCCTAAAATGTAAAATTATTATTTTGACCCTTAGGATTTTTTAAAATTTTTAAATTAGTAAAGGTAAAATTACACTCTGACCCTCCTAAAATTATAAAAATTCGATTTAATCCTTTACAAATTATAAAGATATAAACTATAAAAAATTAAAATTATATCCGATCCCTTTAAAAAATTGTTCTGGCTTCTCCCTGCCAACAACCCCTCCATATTAGTTCCATCAATAATTGTGGGTTTATGTTATTTTGATAAATAAAAACCTTTTTCATGTTGTTTGGGTAAAAACCCCATACTATCCCAAGTTTTGAGTATGGAATTAAGACTGGTATACATTCGTCCTATTTGTTCCCTTTTTATTATTATGTATTTTGGTGTCAAATCTTGACGAAACAAAAAGCTGGGTGAGAAATGGACAGTTTGATTGATGATGATATATTATTCTCTTGCAAAGGGATCGCTCACTTGTTCTTATGGTCTGCTACCATTGATATACGTAGTTACGTGGCCAATTATGGTACACAATTGTAGAAAGGGTTTGGGGGCAGCTCAGCTGAGATGATGTGTAAGTTTGAAGGAGTTGACAAGTCTAGTAACCTAGTTTTATTTTAGATTCAACGTACACCTCTCAAATCACAACTTGTATATATGTTTGGTTATTTAAATCAACTTGATTTGAAAGCAAGAAATGGTCGATGATAACCGTAATTTTGATTCCAATCATGTCATCACTTCAAAGGATTTCCTTACTAATTATGTGTAAATATTTATCTAATAGGAACTTCCATTTTTTTTTCTAAAAAGAAGATTTAACTACAATCACATTTTCTGGCTTTTATATTGTTGAATTTAATATTATTTATTAATATCAGGTGTTGAAATGTTTGTCCATATTAATTCCAGTTCATAAGATTTGAGTTTAATATAACTTAGAGTCCATAATAAATTTGAGCCTAAAAAATTCAAAAAAATATCTAAGCTCGAGAAAATTTAAGCTCAAGAAAATCTAAACTTGAGAGAATCCAAGCTCAACAAAACCCGAACCCAATAAAGCCCGAGTCTAAGACCAATCTGGCCCGAGTCGAAAATAAATCCAATTCAAAGCCTGAACAAAGTTTTATTTATATATATTAATTTGGAATGAGTTTACTTTTATTTAGATTGGAGTTTGAATAAAGTTTAAGTTGGATTTAGGTTTGAGTTAAAGCTTGATTGGTATTGGGTTCGAATTTGAGTTTATATATATAAATATAAATTTGAGTACCTAATATACTATCATTTAAATCAACCAATCACCCAAGCAATTTAATTAATATCCATCATACAATTACATCAAAAATTCAATTTCACACAATTAATACAAAGTAAAAAGAATGAAATTGCGAAGTTGAGAACAGCTTCGGATTTGTGCAGAAGCTCCTTGATTCAATGGAAAGAATACTTCATTCCACAAAATTGATGAAAGCCCGGTTGTAAAATCTTCAATTGAACAATAGAAACAAATAAATTGCAAGTAAAATACTAACCTTCAAAAATAGTCCCAATGCTGTTCTAAGCCCTAGAAAAAAATTAGTAGCTGGAATAAAATTAACTTAAAAATTTTAAAACTAATTTCTAACCCCCTTAAAAGCTATGGAAAAAGTTTTTAACCTATCAATTACAATAATACAATTAATTATAAACTTAAGTATGGAAAATTTGACCCAGAGTATCTTCATGTTGTCCTCTTGATTTTAACTCCGTTAAGTTCAATGTCACGACATCATGCCTAATGTCGCAACATTCTCATCAAGGAGCTCTAGGTTGCGAAATTGAGAGGGTGTGGTCGCAACCTTACTCGATTCTTCCACTCCACAGCTGAGGTTGATGTTGCGACCTTGACTTCAAAGGGCTCAGAGTTGCAACTTTGAAGATTGAATGTAGGAACTTTGAGGGCAAGCTCCTTGGCGGATGGATAACAAGCAATGTTGCAACATTCATAGGTAATGTCACGACCTTAGGGTAAAAATACTCTTGGTTGCAACACTGCGTCTATCTGCTTACTTGCCTCATCACTCTCCTCATTTAAGTATCTGAAAAGGTCTTAAACCACAAGTACGGACATAAAAACATGTAATTGACATTTTTATTCAACTAAACATAAAACAAACTAGAAATTGTAATCGAAATTAAAATCTACCCTAAGTACGAAGAAACGATAAAAGGCTCAACTAATTACACGAAAACAAGCTCTTTACATGCTTAAAGAGCTTAATTTGTCATATCAAAATTTGACACATCAATGAGGTTGTGGAAACTTTTAATTCACCTTACAATAAGGTTAAAGAAAATGTTTTGGACTTCCTTGAAAAGTGAAAACGCTTTCAGTAAAATAATTTATGGAAAATTATTAATGTTTTAAAAAGCTGATATCTTGTTAGATGATTATATTGAAAAATATTTTTTGTTGTTTAATAAATTTTATTAAAATATTTATTAAAAAAAATTTCAGTGAAACAAGCATAGCTTAGATTATATTTATTGAAAAATATGATATAAGCATTTACTTTTTACAATTGGAATTTATTTTATAATAACAAATGTCTTATAATAGCTTTAATAATAACCCTTGCCTAATTAAAAATTTAATTTGAAGATATATATATATATATATATCCTTGCGATGACGGTGATCGGAATACCAAAAAAGTTTCGTTTCAAGAAAGCGGTTGATGGGGAAGAAACTAATATGGTTGTTGATTCTGATCAACAACCGTTGATGTCTTTCAAAGACAAACTGTTGGGGGGAGGTTTGGCTTCCCCTGATGGGAATCTTGAAAGGAATGAGTGTGATCTTGAAATACTGGATGGAGATGTGAATACATCAATGGTCAATGGGATTCCGGCAATCACTTTTTTTGATCGCATCAAAGATATACTTTTCAAAGAAACGGAATCGACAATTATTCTTAAGTTGCTTGGGCGTAACATTGGATATAACGTGTTATATAATCGTATCCTTAATCTATAGAAACTTGAAAAATCTTTTCATCTAATGGATATCACTAATGGGTATTTTTTGGTGAAATTTCAGGATATGGAAGATTACAACAAGGTTTTAACCTAGGGTCTGTAATAGTCCGATTTTGACCCTAATCGGAACAGTAGTTTTAGGACCACGAATCTGAGTCAGAAAAATATATTAAAATTATTTTCTGTGTTTATTATGTGTGAATTTGCTTGTGTGAAATTTTCGTGTTTTAATTTCATCGTTTAAGTGTCCGATTAAATAAAAGGACTTAATTGCATAAAATGTGAAATTTTCTAATTAATGTGTAAGTGCTAATTTGCTAATGGCTTTTTAATATTAAGTCCTTAAAAGACAAATGACCCATTTTTAGTTATAATGGATGACATAAGGACATTTATAACCATATTAATGTGTTTTATATAATAATATTATAAAGGTTAAATTGGTAATATTTTAAATGAATGATATTGTAATAAAACAAAACATAAAAAAATTAGCCATTATCATTTTTTAAGTGGCCGAATATTGCAAAGAAGAAAGCTTTCATGTTTTTCAAAATTTCGGCACCTATTTTGGCTTGATTCAAGGTTAGTTTTGTTCGGTTTTTTATAATTTTTACGTTTTTGAGATCGTTGCTAAGAGATGTACAAAACCCATGTCTTAATTTTTGTTTGTGATGATGATTTTGTGTTTTTCCATTGATGATACCTTGTGGTTTTTGCTGTTTGAGGATGAAAAATGAAATATATGTGCTAGATTAACAAGTTTTGTCTTTGAACTTTTGATGAAATTGAGTATGTTGGACTAAATTGCAAAAATTAATTTTTGAGGGACTAAAATATGATATAAATGAAATTTATGGACTTGTATGAGGACTAGGAATATTCGGCCCTTAAGGTGAATAGTCAAATTTTGTGTATTTTGTGTTTTGTGCAAAAAAGGACTAAATTGTAAAAAGTGTGAAATGTTAGGTGAAAATTTGTAATTTTCCCATTATATGTTTTTTTTTACTAAATTGAGTGTAATGGTGTTTAAATGAGGTTAATTTGAAATGATATAGATCAAGAACAAAAGAAATCAAATTCAGATTGGGGAGAAACAAAAATAATTAAATAGCCGATACGTAACGCCTGTCGATATCCGAGGTAAGTTTTTAAGCAATTGAGTTGAATTAATTTTTCTATAATGATGCATACATTTTTAATAGAGGTAAATTTGTACAATATCGACATTGCTAAATATGATATTGGTGGGAGATGAAAATAGTCGAATGTAATGTATGTCTATATGTCCATGAAATACCCGAATGTGATGTTGATATGAAGATGAAATAAGTTATTTTGTATGTATATATGTGTCTACTTAAGCGAGTAACAGGTTTAAGTAAAGCACTAAGTGTGCGAATCTAAATACCGAGCACTATGTGTGCGAAATCGGTCATTTGGCACTAAGTGTGCGGAATGTTAATGTAATGACACTAAGTGTGCGATACATTACAAGTATTTGGCACTATGTGTGCTATATGTTAAAGTGACGGCACTAAGTGTGCGATACGTTACATGGTTTAGCACTGATTGTACGGGTTTACAGATATTTCAAGGATATCGGTTAGTGAAAGTGTTAAATGAAATAAAATGATCAGGTATGTGATTCATAAGGGTTTGAAAATTAAGTACAACTTCGGTAAGTGATATATGCATATGAAATTAAAGAAAATGTGATGTATTTATTTACAATGAATTTGTTTTGAGATGAGAAATGATTTATAGTTCAATGTGAAGCCTATTATTGAATGTTTGAGTATTCGGTATTAAGGCTACAAAATATGATAGTTAATGAATGGAGTTATGAATTATAACTATGGTTATAAATCTTAATGATGTTTATAATAAATTGACCTAATTAGTTTAATGTTATATTGCATTGTAATATAATTGCTTATAACTTACTAAGCTGTTAAAGCTTACTTGGTGTTTTTAAATGCTCTTGTGTTTTAGATATCTTTTGGGGAAAGTCGTTACGTGCTCGGGGATCATCGCTAAAGCTCATCACACTATCAACAATATTTTGGTACCTTTTTGAGGTTAAACTTAAAGTTTATGGCATGTATAGGCTGTGTTACTTTTGAGTATTCCGAATGGTGTGTATACAAATATATGCCATGCAAATATGGCTGAATTTTAGTATTTTAGTCTTGAGTGAATTCGGCTATGATGTTAACTCAATATGAATTTTCAATTTTTGATGTGTTTATGTTTAGTGTTTGAATATGTGGCTTGATCAATCATTAAATTAAATTTTAGTTATGAAACTTCAACTATGGTGTTTATGTGATACGGTAAATAAGTTCATGATAGGCAAGGATGGCATCATAGGTTATGTATATTTGGTTGTGTAAAATTAGTCATGATAGACATATATGTGTATAATGAGTTTGGTTTATATGTTTTAGGCTATTTATAAGATAAATATGTTTTAATAATTTGGCTATGATAATTGTAAGAGATGTGGTTGATTATATGTTAGTTGTTTTTGGCAATTGGTATTGAGTTTGATATATCCTAGATTCAGTTAAGTAAGTTTTTGGTATATGTATATTAGGTTTTGATAATAGGTAATTTGTTTAAACAAAGTAATTCTAGCATGTGCATATTCGGACATTGTAATGTCAAAGACCAAATGAATAGTAACTTTTACTTTAATGAAAGATGCTTATGTATGATTTATAAATAGTTCTTTTAGTAAGCTTAAAACATGTTCAAATAGAAGATGTAAGTGACTATGAGATTCGGCCTTAGTATATATATTGTATTGATAAATATGTAATGAGTTTTAATAGTTAACTTAGGATATGAATAAATGTGTAAGTGCCGTGAGAAGCTGAGTACATTATTGATGAATGTTCTTTAGATTTAGGTTATTGAATGTATAGTACTTGTGCATATTCAGCTTATGAGATGCTTTAATAATCTGAACATAACGTGCTTGTGTACTAGGCTGTGAGACATTTTAAAATGTTCGATGAATGAAATGGTTTATGCTAATTCTTATATATGTGAAAGTGGGTAAAATGTAATTGATGTATGTTCCATAATGAATTCGAAATTTTTATAGACATGCGTGTGAAGTTTATTTGATCCAAACTTGTATTAAAGAAGTATGATATATGTATATTAATGCCTATTCTGAGTTGGGTTTAGATCGGTAATGCCTCGTAACCCCAATCCGGCGACAGATACAGGTTAGGGGTGTTACAGGGTCAATGGATTATATTTGGGCAATACCTCACTGTGTAACCATGGACGAAAACTTTTAATCCGGCACAGCCTTATCCCAGCGTGGTGATGTCTTGGATTCGTCTACCGGGTCTCCCAGGTCTCCCAGGGTACCTGTACAAGAGACAAATCATTGAAGCAATTGGCGGTTTAATTGGGAAAGTCGTTAAATTGGATTTACAAACGGACAACAAAACCTGGGGACGATTTGCCTGTTTGGTCGTGTTCATCAATCTGGACAAATTACTTACCTCCAAAGTATTGATTGATGGTGTCATTCAACGGGTAGAATTTGAGGCACTCCCGATGGTTTGCTTTAGTTGCGGGAAATATGGGCATGTTAAAGAGATATACCCGTCGATTGGGGTTCAGGTGGCTATAGAGAGGCTGGTGACTGAGGCGGTGGTGGCTTTTGGTGAAAAGGTCGGTGAAGGTGGTGATGGTAAGAGCATTGATTACGGGCCGTGGATGTTGGTTGAAAGGAAGTCACGGCGGGGTCAACGAGATTCTCAGGCTAATAGGGGTGTGAAATTAGGAAAGAATTCGCTGGGGTCTAGGTTTGCGCCGTTAATGGTGGATGAAGTTTCAGGGGGAGATGTTAATGAAGCTGATGGAGGTATTTTAAGGGAGAAGAAGAGTGGACATGCGGCTATAGGTAAAAATTATAATAAAACTAGGTTTTTTTCTAATGATGATTCGGGCCATTTAGTAGGAAGAGATCGTGGAGCTAAGGCTGTTTTTAGTGAGTCGGCTAGGCCCATTTTAGGCTCAGGAGTTAGTAGCCCGAGTTTGGTTGGGTCAAGTCATGTTAAGGATGACAAAATTTCTAAAACCTTGGGGGAAAAGCCCGTGGGGTCTAATGGATTCCCCCAAAAAGATAAGGCCCTGGAAAGTATTTATTCCTTTTCGAAATCTATTTCTTTCTTACTGTCTGCAGGTTCAATGCAATCGAATGGGGGTAAGGCGCAGGTAAGTGGATTGTTGAGTGTACAACGTGGTGGGAAAAGTGAGGAAAAGATTGGGCCAGACGTTTCTTTAAATTCTATTAGGTTAATTCCTGGTGGCCTGGATAGCTCTGTTTTGAATGGAGAAAAAGTTATTTTGGATAAATAGTATTTGGGGGGCTGTTCTACTAATGTTTTATGTGAATAGGAAATTGTGGAGGTGCATTCAGGAAATGTGGAGAATAATTTGGTTATCAACAATCCCATGTTCAAAGGCCACAATGAATCTGTGGTCAAATTAGACGCGGATATTTTGGACCCAAAACACCACTCGGCAGTTATTTTCAATGAAATTAATAGGACAAAAACACAAAAAGGTAATAAGAAAAATATTTTAGTTAATACTAATAAATCTTTTTATGTTTCCAGCGGGCGTGGCTCTGAAAATAAAGTTGGTAATAACGGTGATGGAGCTTCCCTTAATTGCTCGTTCAAGGAAAATGGAGGTAAATTAAAAAATGTTGGAATTTCTCGAATCCTTTTGACAGAAGCTATAAGTTCCATGGTAAATCTTGTCAATTCGCAAGTTGGGCCTAGAACAGATGTGGTTGGAGGCAGTGTTAAGGGACAGACTGGTGGTATTGGGTCCACATCTACATGAGTTCGTGGTATTCTTTATTTTGTTATTTTTAAATTTTATTTTTACTATTTTTTGTTAAAATTGTCAAGGTTGTGCTAGTTTAAAATTTCCCCGTATTTTTTGGGAGTATAATAGAGAGAATGAGCATGATTTAGTTGGCCTTCTAGAAACAAGGGTTAGTGGTCCCAAAGCGGATTTTATTATTGCTAAGCTTGGTTTTGAGTTTTCGCATCGCATGGAGGCGGTGGGTTTCTCTGGAGGAATTTGAATAGGATGGAAAGATTCCATTTCTGTTGATATTTTGGGCAACCATTCCCAATTCATTTTTCTTAGAGTTTCTAGGAAGTCTTATCGGCAATCGGTGTTGGTCACTTTTGTTTATGGCAATCCTAATAGTCAGAAGCGGAAGCAGTTATGGGATGCTCTTAAGTATACTGTGCCGGTGGATGGGATTCCATGGTTAGCTAATGGTGATTTCAATGTTATTCTTGATTCGTGTGAAAAAATAGGTGGACGGGTCATTGAAAAAAGGTGTGCTCTCTTTAATGAGTTCATGGATTCCATGGGATTGCAAGATTTGAGATTTAGTGGTCCAAATTTTACTTAGAATAGAGGGGGAGTTTTTGAGAGACTAGATAGGGTGATTTGCCGTGATGCTTAGAGCCTGAAGTTCCCTTTGTCTAAAGTTCTTCATCTTCAAAAGCTTAAATCAGATCATAGACCACTCAAATTATCTATGATGCCTAAAGTTTTGCCTTCCTCTAGGAGACCTTTTCATTTTTTGGCTGGTTGGGTTGAACATCCGGGGTTTTTTGAGTTTGTTAAGGAAAATTGGAAGTTTGTGGGAGATATGTCGACAACTCATAATACTTTCACCGGTTAAGTGAAATTGTGGAATAAGGAGGTTTATGGTCACATTATGCATCGGAAGAATTTTTTGAAGAAAAAATGGACAATGTGCAAAAGGCAATTGATCAAAGAAGCTCGATTTTCTAAATCAGGTTGAGTTTGAAATTCGTGAAGAGCTAGAGTCAGTGTTACATCAGGAGGAGCTTTTATAGAGGCAGAAGGCTATGTGTGATTGGTTAGTTTTTGGGGATCGTAACAAGAGATTTTTTTCATAGGCGGACTTTACAGAGAAGAAAACATAACCGAATGGTGAAACCCACTTTTGTTTAATTGTTCGAGTTTTCGAGCTTTGGGATTATTTTTGACGAATAGGTTAATTTGCAGGTTTTTGGGATCTTTTGGTGGAATCAGTAAGTTACTTGACTTTTACCCAAAAAACCTAAAGAATTAATTTGGAAAAGTATTGTAATTTTAATTATTTTATTTTTCTTTAGGATGAAATCATGGAAAGTTTGGTTAATTAGAGTTAGTTTCTTTTTTTTTTTTTTTGCAATCTTATAGCATGCTTTATTAGAATGATATGAAATTAAATTGAAAAAGTATCTTCATGCATATATAATATAAACATATCATATAGTTTAGGAAAAAAATGCTCATTTTTGTCCTTTTTAGCAATTTCTTCTCAAAATTCAATACTTAGAACAATTTAAGTTTATTCATCATAAATTTTTATTATAACTCCATGAGTAATGAAATTGCACTTTGACTTATTTCCCGATAAAAATAAGAAAAGTACAATTTAATCTCTATACTTTTTAAATTCTGCATTTTAGTACTTTTTGTCACATTTTCAATTATTTTCACATTATCTAATCTCCAACGTGATATTCCTTTCCTAAAATCTATTATCCAAGTCATTCCATAAATTAACTCATAATTTTTTCGGTATTCGACCCCAAAATTATGTCACATGACATATTAAAATTTTTGAGTCATTACCATTCCTTAGGGATGTCGTCGCCCCCTATATGTTCTACTTAGTATAAAACTTGTATTTTATATTTTATATTAAAATATTGTTATTTAATTAGACATTATTCGAACAAAACTCTTGTCTCGTTTCTCTATAAATAGGAAATATGAGTCAAACTATTTACACACATTATTAAGCGTCGTTATTCTATCAAAAAAATAGTTAAAATTTATGTTTAGAATAAATTTTATTTTTTGGGAAAAATTAATTTAAGAAAAGTTTTCATTCTGTGTACTTGATTTGTTTTATTTGAGTTCACACTCAAAGCAATTCGAGGTTCAAAAATAGCAAATGAGATTGTGTTGGAGAAATCTGGTTAAGAAAATGGTTATAAGAGTTACAATGAAAGTTTAAAAATTTTCAAAACCAAGCCACTCTGTGACATTTATGGCAATGAACCTTAATCGAAATGTACATGTGTTTTGTGTGAGACGAATTTGGGTTGATCTTGACTTTCAATCAAATGACTTTCTTCACTATCCTTGTACCCCAAATTGCACCGAGTGTGGGCTCAAGCAACACAAACCAACACAGAAAAAGAATGATGTAATTACTTTAAGAAGAAAAACATTTTTTTCTCAATATAAACATGTAAATATCATAATTCCCAGAAAACAAAATTTATTCTTAGACAATATATTCTTATTATTTTCTGGCAAAAATACGGTGTATGAAACTTATAATTTCTAGGTCAACCAATGTCATTTATTTATAGGGAGAGATATAATAATCCTGGTTGAACAAGTCATTGTAAAATAAAATTATTTAAATAGAAAACACACTCCTACTCTAGTTAGAGTAGGGATGGACAACACACCCTAGTAAATACTAGGGTTGTCGCCCCACACTTATCATATAAAAGAGTTTGGGCCTCTCATGTAGTGAGTCCATTTATACGTGCTTCTTAAACTTTTGATCCAACACTTTATAATTTAATTAAACTAAATATTTTATTTATTTATTCAATCAATTTAATTAATTAAATTAACTAAATTAATTTTTCAAATAAATAATTTTCTAAACTCAATTTTAATTCCGGCAAAGTAATGATGATAATTTTACTGTAAAATAATATATGGGTAAATAATTAATTAAATACTAATTTAAAAAAATTAAATTAATTCTCAAGTCATTTTTGAATGTAGTGAGAAAACACATTCGTTTGTGAATGCGATGCGTTTCTCTAACTTCATCATTTTCATTCATTTCTTACCATTTGGTTCTTCATGCAATTCATTTCTTATTTCAACGAGTTAGTGGAGGGATCGATTGGACATATATATTAGGACTCAAATAATTTATAATTAAGTTACAGTTTTTTTATTATTAATTATAAACTTATTTAGTTACGAAATTATTTCACTAAAGTATTGTGATTGAGCTCTCCCTAATTAAATACCATTATAAAAGCTAGTTAATAAATACTCGTCCAATAACCTTGTTGTAAGTGTGTTACCTGTCGTAACCATTTTAAAAAAAAAAAACGAGAATTGACTGTTAAAAATAGGGAGTCGCCACCGATCTTTTATTCGAGGTGTGATTGGATCACCTTGAGATGGATTGTTTTCATAAAACATTTCGATTTATTAAAACAATAATTTTGGTCTACGAAATCTGAGAAAACGGGTTCGGGAGTCGGTTATGTGCAAGGAAGGGTTAGCACCCTTGCAACGCCCGACGTTGGTACCAAATTGATTGATCAATGCCCTAATGCGGAAAACTTGAAAATATCTAGGGTAAAAAATTTAGAAAAAAAGAATTCGTTAAATTGGGATTGAATCTCAAGATTATCTCATTTCAAATGGATGAAAGTATCATACCCAACACGTTAGGATATAACACCTTTATATTTTGACATTGGGATCATCTTTGATCTTCAAAATATGTAGAAGAAGGGTACATGAGTATTTAGTCGAACGAAAAAAATCAACACCCAACCCGTTAGGATGTAATTTTTCGTACTTCTAAACATACAAATATTGTCTTGTTTTCGATACATTTCAATTTTTAAAACGATAGTGGGTACAATATTTAAAAGACCTATGCGATTTGTTCGGACTCAAAAACGACGATCTAGGTTGGATAAAAACATTGAGGTTTAATGCACAATATGATGGCATAATATGGAAATAGTAATAATCGTGGATAATAATACATGAATAAAAACACTATACGAATAAACAATAAGGATATAAAAATGCGAATAAATGAACCATAATGCATACGATGACAATAATCAGACAACGTTCATCATTTAAATACTAATATTGGCAACCAAAGAGAAAAAAACAAAAAAAACCTATATGAAACAATTTACAATAAATAATGGTTTAAAAATGAATAAGTTGAAAAAAAAATTCAAAACAAATAAATAAAAATTTCGAATAAATAATATTCAAAAGGCTCATATAATAATAAAGCAGACTAAAATAAATAATAATAAATACGACATATAAAACCCCATTTTTAAAGAGAGAAAAAATATGTATATATATATGTACGTATAAGATTTAAATGACCGTATATAAGGACTTAAAATAATACAAGAAGATATAATATGAAAAATGATTTGAAACAAGTAATGTATAACAAAAGAAAACTTAAAATAAATAATAAATATTTTTAATAGATTAAATGGATTAAGGACGAGATTAAAATTGAGCTGAAATTCGGGGCCTAAATTGTAAATAAATGAAAAAGATTGCTGGGGGACCACGGTAGAATGCGCTTAAAGAGGGAGGGACTGATTGAGTAAATATCCATAGCCCTCATGTGCATTTATAAGTCAAGGACCCAGTTGAAAATCTAACAAAATTAATGGTGAAATCCGTAAAGAAGGAAAAATGACAAAAGGGGCCCGATTGGATGGCGCTGCAATGGGGAGGGATCCATTGCGGAAATATCCCTTTTGAGGGAAATGCGCAGTAACCCTAGCGCCAAACGGCATCGTTTCGTCTGTTATAAAAGTTTTCTTTTAGAATTTTCATTCGGTTCCCTTCCTTCCAAAATAAACAGAGAGCTCTCCTCCTCCCATTGTTTCTTTGCTAGGGTTCAACCCGAATGTCACGCCGTCGATTAAGCTTTCTCAACCACCCTTCGTACCACCGTGCCACCACCGTATCGGTGGCCGGTGATGCCCAAGATCGGGCCATTTGACCCCCTTTTTTGAAACCCCCATTTTAGCCCCGAAAACCCGAGAGAAGAGACCCTCTGCTTTGGGTTTCGGCTTGGCCTCGATGACGAAGAGGGGAGGGCTTCGACGACGAACTTCCGGAGTTCAGGTAAGGCCTTTCTCCCTTCTCTTTCGTTTTTTTTAAAAACTTGTAAAGGTTTTTTCAAATAAAAGATAAAAAATAAATAAATAAGCAGAAAAGATAGTATAGACAATAATCGGAATCGACCTTTTTTCTATTCTTGCTTTCGATTTTTTTAGTGTTCGTAGAAAAGGGGACCCTTGCTACAAGATTTGCTTCGATTTTGTTATAACCGAATTTACAAAGATTTTTGCTTTTGGTTTTTGTATTTTCTGGTAAGACGTCCGGGGCCAGAAAAAAAAGAGAATATGAAACGTTTCCCTTCGGTTTTTATAACCGATTTCACAGATCCCCTTTTTCCTTGTTTTCTCTGCTGTTTGTTGTTTTTCTCTGCTTGCAAGGTATGGGCAAAAGGAGTGTGCGAAGCCAAAGGCGCATGGGGCGCTGAAGAGGCAGAGGCGTGCGAGACCGATGCGTGGGGAAGGGCGCTGGTGGAGGCGTGCGTGGAGGGACGCGTGGATCTGAAAGGGCGCGCATGGGAGTGGGAAGGTCAGGAGGCAGACATGTGGCGGCTGCGTTAGGGACTAGGGTTCTTTGTTGGCTGAAATGTTTGGGCTAAAGGGGCTAGGGTTTTTGGGCATTTGGGCTTGTTGGGTTTGGGGTTTGAATTGGGCTTAGTGGGTCATTCGGGTTTGGGCTGGCTTGGGGTAGGGTTTGTAAATGGGCCCTGTAATTTGTATTAAATTTAGGTCTGGTGTTGGTTTTGTAATTGGACATTCAAATGGACTGTTTTTTTATTATTGGATTTTTGGTTTTATTTTTTTGTTTATTATACTGGTATTGGTTTTTTTTTAATGGGCCCCGGGCCAAAATTGGTTATTTCAGCTGCCCCTCTTTGCTTATTGTCGTGTAACGAGAATAGAGCAAAGATAATAGAAGAATCAATTTTGCCCGGTCTTGGCCAAGCCTTGATTTATTGGTCCTCGTCTTCCTCAAACGTATTCAAACTCTACTGTAACATGTTGCTTTGATCCATTCTGCCACTGCTTCCGCTAGATGACCCCGTAGCTTCAATTCACTTTTCCTCAATCTTCTAAGGGATGGGATTTGCTTGCTCCAATGTAACTTCACGACACAAAGAGGTTTGTAGCTTCGATATACTAATTGTTCCACTAGGACTTCGGTGAAATAAATCTGAATCTTTCAAACTGCTTCCTTATTCTCGCAATATGAGTTGGCCTTTTCTTTCTCTTTTTTTTTGTTTTTTAGACAGAAATTGAAAAACAGAAATTGAAAGACAGGAATTAAAAAAAATACCTCGGCATGTGACCCGAGGCTCAACTCACCTATCGTATTATGAGTCTGAACAGAAATTGAAAAATAGAATTTGAAAAAAAATACCTCAGTGTGTGACCTGAGGCTCAACTCACCTCTCGTATTATGAGTTGATATTTGTACGGAAACTGAAAAACACCTCAGGGTGTGACCTGAGGCTCAACTCACCTCTCATATTATGAGTTGATATTTGAACAGAAATTGAAAAATAAAAATTGAAAGACACCTCAGCGTGTAACCTGAGGCTCAACTCACCTCTCGTATTATGAGTCTGAACAGAAATTGAAAAACAGATTTTGAAAAAAACACCTCAGTATGTGACCTGAGGCTCAACTCTCCTCTCGTATTATAAGTTGATATTTGTACGGAAACTGAAAAACACCTCAGGGTGTGACCTGAGGCTCAACTCACCTCTAGTATTATGAGTTGATATTTGAACAGAAATTGAAAAACACCTCAGGGTGTGACCTGAGGCTCAACTCACCTCTCGTATTATGAGTTGATATTTAAAAAAATAAAAATTGAAAAAAAGACACCTCAGCGTGTGACCTGAGGCTCAACTCACCTCTCGCATTATGAGTTGATATTTTGAACAGAAATTGAAAAACACCTCAGGGTGTGACTTGAGGCTCAACTCACCTCTCGCATTATGAGTTGATATTTGAAAAATAAAAATTGAAAAAAAGACACCTCAGCGTGTGACCTGAGGCTCAACTCACCTCTCACATTATGAGTTGATATTTGTACAGAAATTGAAAAACACCTCAGGGTGTGACCTGAGGCTCAACTCACCTCTCGTATTATGAGTTGATATTTGAACAGAAATTGAAAAACACCTCAGCGTGTGACCTGAGGCTCAACTCACCTCTCGTATTATGAGTTGATATTTGAAAAATAAAAATTGAAAAAAAGACACCTCAGCGTGTGACCTGAGGCTCAACTCACATCTCGCATTATGAGTTGATATTTTGAACAGAAATTGAAAAACACCTCAGGGTGTGACCTGAGGCTCAACTCACCTCTCGTATTATGAGTTGATATTTGAAAAAAATAAAAATTGAAAAACACCTCAGTGTGGAACTCGGATGTCCTCTTTTCCTTGGTTTGGTACAGCTATCGTCAAAACTTCATGTTCGATTGGTGTACTTGTATGTGTCATGCGTGATGTTATCATGATATACACGTGCTGGTCTTAAATGCTTTTATGCCTACATGATTATGCCATGCGCCCTGGGTTTATTTGTCGTGTGTCTCTTCTTGTTACGACTCTCATGATGACCTGTATTCATTGCTTCGACTCTTGACTTTCCTTTCATGTTTCGTGCCAGTCCTCGAGTTTTATGAGTGATCTGCGTTTCGCCTATGTCACCCTTTTGCCCCCTGTTGAACTTTATCTTTGCCTTGAGGCTCTTGTATTTACCAAATTTTCATCCAGGTAATGTTCAACATTCCTTTTGTTTAGAGTATGTAATTTCACTATTTATCATTTAGCTGAACCAAACATGAGATGTCTGAAAATGGGAAAGTAAGTACGAAAGAAATACCTCACATTCATATTTATTTCAAAGCAATAAGCAAAGAAAATTGACAAGGAACAATTCAATAAAGAAAATGTTATAAAAAGGAAAGTAAGTTCAATTGTCGCAAATGCTCTAGATATCCAACGCACGAACTTCTCCATGTTTCTTCATCCTGGATCTTTCCTAGCAAAGCCTTTTGGGTAGAAGATTTTGAGCTTCCGAGTCCGCTTCATCATTATAATCTCGCCGTTTGACTCCCTGTTCAAATTGACCCTGCTCTTTAAGTCCGAATCCCCTTCATCAGGACTCCCTTTCAGGTTTTCGTCCCAATATCTCTTGTTTATCAAGACGCCCTTTTTAGGGTTTTCGTCCTGATTTTTTTTATGCATAATATTTCTTCACAGCATCTGAGTTCACTGGATTTGGTAACTCCTTCTCATCCATCTCAGTGAGAATCAAAGCTCCACCTAAGAAAGCTTTCTTTACGACGTATGGTCCTTCCCAATTTGGTGTCCATTTTCCTCAGAAGTCTTTTTGTATTGGGAGGATCTTTCTCAGCACGAGTTCTCTTTCGCGAAATTCCCTTGGCCGTACCTTCTTGTCATGGGCTGTGATCATTCTCTTCTGGTACATCTGTCCATGACAGATGGCTTTTAAGCGTTTTTCTTCGATCAGATTTAGTTGATTATATCGAGCCCGAACCCATTCCGATTCTTCTAGTTTTGACTCCATTAAGACTCGCAGGGAGGAGATCTCAACTTCAATGGGCAGCACAGCTTCCATTCCATAGACCAGAGAGAAAGGAGTTGCCACCATAGAGGTCCGCACACACGTGCGATATGCATATAGAGCAAATGGTAGCTTCTCGTGCCAGTCTTTATATGTCTCGGTCATTTTCCCAATAATCCTCTTAATGTTTTTGTTAGCAGCTTCTACCGCTCCGTTCATCTTTGGACGATAGGGTGAGGAATTATGATGCTTTATTTGAAATTGCTCACACACTTCTTTCTTCATCATGTTGTTCAGATTCAAGGCATTATCTGAGATGATTCTCTCAGGCAAACCGTATCGACATATGATCTCCTTTTTTAAGAACTTGCAAACTGCGGTCTTTGTCACATTAGCAAACGAAGTGGCTTCTACCCATTTCGTGAAGTAATCTATGACCACAAAAATGAATCGATGTCCATTAGAAGCCTTTGGGGAAATTGGCCCTATAACATCCATGCCCCACATGGAAAAAGGCCACGGAGAAGTCATGAAGTGAAGGGGCGAAGGTGCTGCATGAATTTTATCGCCGTAAACTTGACATTTGTGGCACTTTCGCGCGTAGCTAATGCAGTCGCTTTCCATCGTCAGCCAGTAATAACTGAGCCTCATAATCTGCCTAGCTATAGTGAAACCGTTAGCATGCGTTCCGCAAATTCCTTCATGGACATCTTCAAGTATCTTTCAGGCTTCAATAGTATCCACACATCTCAGGAGCACTTGATCTTTTCCCTTTTTGTATAGGATGTCCCCATCAAGAACAAATCCCGCTGCCATTCTTCTGATTGTTCTTTTGTCATTCTCATTTGCTTGCTCAGGATATCTTTGATTCTTGACATATTCTAAGATATCATGGAACCATGGCTGTCCATCCGCCTCTTTTTCAATGCTAAAATAATGCGCAGGGGCCTCATATATGCTCATCTGTAACAACGTGTTTCGTGAATTATCTCTCCCTAGGTATATCATTCCTGCAGATGTAAAAGTTTTCGACAAGGGCGGATACATTATGGGCTCCCATTCCACTTCCCGACCTGAGGCTCTTGCAATCCTCCTTTCTTGTTCTTTCTGTAACTGTTTCCTTCTTTGTCGTACGTCAGGCTTGAATCTTAAACCGCATCGAGCCTTGTGGTGTACTGGCTTTAGTGCTCTGACTATTCCTTGCTGGTATTTTCCCAATCCTTTCTTCGCTCGGGCTCCTTTCGCCTACAGTCAGCTTGATTCCCATCTTGGTATTCCTCGATAATTTGGGTGCAGGAATCTTATTTCCTTCAACAACAAATGTAGCATTGATAAATTTGAAGGAGCGAAAGGAGCATTCTACTGCATCTTTATTTGCTTCAATGTAGGGCGCGTTAGTAGAGACAGACGCAATAATGTCTTCTTCACCAGCGACCGTAATCAAATGGTTATCCATGACAAACTTGACCTTTTGATGGAGAGACGAAGGAACTGCCCTGGCGGAATGGATCCAAGGCCTCCCTAAGAGGCAGTTATACGAAGGTGCGATGTCCATGACCTGGAACTCAATATCGTATGTACATGGGCCCACTTCTAGAGGAATCTCGATCTTTTCCATGACCTCTCGTCGTGTCCCATCAAACGCCATTACTGCGGAATGACAAGGCCTTAGGTAGGATATATCAACCGACATCCTGGACAGTTTAGCCAAAGGCATGACATTGAGTGCAGACCCGTTATCAATAAGCACGTTCGGTATTATATAACCTTTGCAACCGGTCGTGATGTGCAATGCTTTTACAGAACCCCTACCATTTGGTGGTATTTCGTCATCACTGAAAGAGATGAGATTATCCGCATTCAAGTTGTTCACCCACCTATCAAGCTTTTCGACGGGTACGTTGCTTGGTACATACGCTTGGTTTAACACTTTCAGTAAAGCGTTTCGATGTGGTTCTGAGTTCAACAGTAGAGATAACACTGAGATTCTGGCCGGTTACTTGTTCAATTGTTCCAAGATGTTATATTCACTATGCTTGATAAACTTTAAGAATTCATGTGCTTCATCCTCGTTCACAGGTCTTTTAATTTCTTGCTCAGACTGTGTTTCAACACCAACCTCAACACTACGCATTGGCACTTTTCCTTTCTGTTTTGCGTCAACAGCTTTCTTCTTTGGTTCGTCCACTTCAGGGGAATAACATCTCCCGCTGCGGGTAAAATGCCCCACCTCGCCAACACTTCCAGTCGTAGCTTCGGGTATGGTAATGTTAACATTATATTTCCATGGCACCACCTTGTCGTCCTTGTAAGGGAAAGGAGATGGTACTTTGATTATCATCTTTGGTTCGACCTCCTTTTTCTTGGCCTCATAATAAATCACCAGAGGTCGATCGACACTATAAGGGATGGCTGGTGGTTGATTATCAGAGGCGCATATTTCCCTTTCCTCGACCTCGTCTGTTTTGTCAAAGATCTTGACCTCCTTGTTGTTCATCAAGCCTTGAAGTAACTCTTTGAATTTCCTGCAAGACTGGATGTGATGCCCTTCTATGCCATGAAAGACACAAAAACTTTGACCCTCTATACTTTCCTCCTTGAAACTTTTCCTGAACAAGCTCTTCTCAGTCATTATTTCCCATACTTTGCTCAAAGGTGTCTTTATTTCAGATACGCGATCTTTAGCTTGCTACCTATCTTCCTTCATCACCACGCTCACGTTCCCTTCAGCATGGTTACGGAGCGGATTTCCAGCCATATTATTAATATCATCAAATCGTAAAATGCCTGCATCAATAAGATCTTGAACCCGTTTTTTGAAAGTTAGGCAATTTTCTGTCGAATGCCCCCGGTTTCCCGCATGGTACATGCAACTGGCGTTAGGATCGTACCATTTTGGGTATGGAGGTTTCAGGGGTGCCATATAATGTGGGGATATTAATTGTTTTTCTAGTAATTTCGGGCACAACTCTCCATACGACACAGGAATAGGGGTGAATTGAAGTTTTTCAGGATTGGGTTTTGTTGGCCTTTGTTCATTTTTGGGCTGACTTTGAGCGGGTGTAATATTTGGCGGGAATATAGTGAATGGCCTTTGGTTATCAGTGGCATAGAAGGGGTAAGGAGGAGGTGTTTGATAGTAAGGGTTTTGAGGAGGAAAATAGAAGTTCGGAGGTGGGCGAAATTGAGGTCATGGTCGGGTTGGGTATGGATTAGAAGCATAGCGACTTCCAGTCTCCACCATGTGAGTTTCAGGCTCTTTTTTCTTAATGGGTACTGGCCTTTTTGAACTCTCAGGACCTTCCATCCTTCCACTCTTGATGCCATTTTCAATGAGTTCCCCAGACATTACGATATCGACGAAGTCTTTTGTGGCGTTTCCCACCAATTTGTCGTAAAATGGCGCTCTCAAGGTGTTGATAAAGAGGATCATTATCTCATTTTTAGTCAGTGGGGGATCTATTTGCGCCGAGACGTCCCTCCACCTTTGAGCGTATTGTCTAAACGTCTCTGCTGGCTTATTTTCCATCATCTGCAGCGTTAGTCGATCGGGCGCCATATCAGAGACATGCTTGTACTGTTCGCAAAATGCAGATGCTAGGTCCTTCCGTGATTGGATCCTCTCTCTGCTGAGTTGATTATACCATCGGAGGGCTGATCCGATCAAGCTATCTTGAAAACAATGTATTAACAATTTGTCTTCATTCACATAACCCGCCATCTTCCGACAAAACATGATAAGATGCGCATTTGGACATCTCGTTCCATCGTATTTTTCAAAATCTGGCGCTTTGAATTTCGGAGGTAGGACCAGATCAGGCACTAAACTGAGCTCTTTGGCGCTCAGTGCAGAGAAGACTCCAGTACCTTCTACCACTTTGAGTCTTTCTTCTAGACTCCTATACTTGTCTTCGGCATCATGCTCCTTCATTCTCAGCTTGGCTATTTCTACCGGATCATCCAAATCTGGAACTATTGGATTAGCGGAACTATCTCCGGAGTTCGACGCAAACATACCTTGCCCTACATGAGCAGGTGGTGCAGGTCGTTGCTCTAGGCCTACCGGTTCCCCTTGAGGATATCCTCTTTGCGTTGCATGGGCGTGGGGTGGAGTGAATCCTGGGAGATAGAGCGGATCCTGATTAACTCTCGAATGGGGCTCTGTAACATCAGGACTTTGCGCGGGCCCTTTTTCTTTGACCAGAGTTGACATCATCTCCATCATTTTGGCCATTTGATCCTTCTGCTCGAGCGATTCCTCTCAGGACCTTGCCATCAGATCTCTTGCTTCTTGCTGCGACTTGGCCAACTGCTCTTGTAACTCTCTCTGGATTCTTTCCATTCTTTCGATTCTTTCATTGAGTTCGGCATCCATAGCTCTAGTTCTTAGACGTGTCCTATAGGGATGGCGTGATTCCAGGTTCGTAGTGTCGCAACTGTGGATTATACGATTTTAGCCTCAGTAAATGATTAAGGTGATATGATACTATTGTATGCAATGCAATACCAATGCATGGTATGAATGCAAAAAGGTGTCAACTCTGATTCAATTCCCCATAGAAAACTTTCTTAGAAAACAAAGCTCTTTATATAAAAGAGATTACAAATATGGTTTGGCCTTAGCACCTAGATCCCTAATCTTTCGGAGTAACAAAGCCAACTCCTGTCCTCGGCTTGTCCGCAACTCATGCCGCACACCTAATATCTCCTCCTCCGCTGCCAAAATTTGTAAGTGTTCGGCCACCTCTCGAATCTGATTTATGGCCTCTCTCATGCAATAGTCCCTATTTTCAATTTGCTGCTGGGCATTATGTAACTCCTCCTCCTGTCGCTCTTTGCTCTCTTTCAAATACCTAAGATAATTCTCACAATCCTGCACTGTCCCTTCTAGCCCTTCAATCTTCTTTTCCATTTCTTCGATTCTACTCAAACTTGCCTTTAATTCTATTACAGAGTTGCGGTTTTGATAATAGTCAATGGACTTTTCCAACTCCGCCACTCTAGTCTTCAATTCATTTCTTCTGTTTTGGCCTTCTGACACTTACTTTTCTAAGATCTCCTTCTGAGCCTTCATTTCTTGGAATTTTCTTTCCCATTGCTCGGTCTTAGCTCTTTCCTCTTGTAACTCTTGTCGCCATTGACTCGAAGTCTTTCCTAGTCCCGCAGTTCTCATTGAGAGACGCATTTTCTTGTAGTCCCTCTTTAGGCTGTCCAGCTCTTCTTCGGCTTTGCTCTTCCCTTTCTTATCTTTTCTGCTTCTGATTTCTGTATCTCTACATCCAACTCCAAAAGCATCTTTTCTTCCTCCAACTGCTCAATTTTCTTCTCAAGCTCTGAACTTCGCTTTACAAAATCTTGCTTTATAATTTCTAATTCTATCGGTATCATTTGCAAACGTTCCTCTATAGATTGAGCATTATCTGAACTTGGTCTCGGGATATTGTCGTTGATTCTTTTGTTTATCCACACTTTATACTCAGAAGTCACCGTTTCACTCACAGTCAACCTCTTCATCCGGTAGGTTTGCTTCCAAGCACTTGCAATTTCCTTAATCTTCTTCTTATAACCTTCTCCTGTATATGAGAATTCGCTTCGATCCAACCCATGTGTTGCTGGCACGAACTGTCTAGACTGGTATTGTCTTGCTGCTAGCAGAGGGTATATCCAATGACTCCCCAAATTCCGGGTAGAGGGACCCAAATAAAGTCTCCGCATCTGTAAAGGATCTCTCCAGGCACCATCCACGTAGCTCTCCACTCAATGTCTCCCTCCTGAAGATTCTGAAGAATTGTCGTCCATCCTTTTTCCGTTATATCTTCTCGTCTTGACACGGCTACTTTCTCTTTTATCGGTGAATAATCCTTATAAAAGGGTCGACAAGAGACCTTATCCATCTTCCAAAAATGCCCATAAAACCATACTATTAATAGCTGTGCGCATCCGATAAACCTTCCTTCTTCCGCTCTTCTGCATGCATTTAATGATCTGAAAGTCTCTGCAAGAATTGCTGGGACAGGTGTAACTTGTTTATCCAATCGATCGAACAAATCCACCACTGCTTCATCTATGTGTCTTAGGGCTTTTGGGAAGATGACTAGTCCGTAGAGGCTTAAGGCGAAGATATCAACCTTCCTCCTCACATCAAGGTGCATCAAAATCAGATCCCTTAAATTTACCCAAGAAATACATCTCCCTTCACCTTTCTGTTGAATCTTGGTCGAGATCCACTGTTCACTCATTCCCGTAATTTTTATCAACTTCTTCGCCAAATGAGGGACATAGGCAGGCCTAATATAAACCTTGTCAACTTGCATCCCGGGAATACGAAGTAAAGTGGTATATTCTTCTATTGTTGGCACCAAATCCACTTTTCCAAAAGTAAAGCAACTGTATGCGGAATTCCAAAACTGGACCATAGCCCGAAACAGGTGTTTATCTATCTTAACATCCAATAAGTGAGAGATATCACCATAACGGTGGTAGAACATCTGTTTAGCTTCATCTTCCCAATGGGTCCAGATATCCCGCAACTCTTGAAGCTCATTTTGTGTCACGCTAACACGGGTGAAGTCCCTCAGCTCCGACGTATGACCTTCAACTAAGCTATCTCCTTTTTCTAACTGCAACTTTTCTGACCATGTGCGCACAGCCGCATTGTCCTCTACTTTATCAAGAAAGTCGTTTTCCATAGCAAACTTCCTATCTCATCAACCGAACAGAAATTGACACCTCTACTACATGGAATGTTATGCAAATCAAACAAATCAACACAAGTTAGTATTGCATAATCAAAACAAGCAAAATATCATTAAACGCTTATCTGGGTAACTATTTTGACACTCTGCCTAGGGTAGGCTCTAGGGCTTCTATATGGGGTTCGGTTCTAAAGAGGGGTACCTGAACCAGCAGATTCCTCGATCCTCACCCATTATAGGTTCATACGAACCAAGTTCAGTTCAGGGGGATACATTTCCCTATGGCCATGCGGAGGTGAAGACCTCACGAAGCACATAGGTACGGATGTATCCCGGAAGCAATCCACTAGCCCATGCGGAGGTGAAAACCTCATGAAGGCTTAGTTTCTTACTCCACTTAAAGGTGTGACCACAGTGGTCATGCGATGTAAATGCAAGTATCATGGGACTCAACAGTACTACAGTTATAACATAGGCAGATGCATCGACAGAAACATGATTAAAACAATTTTCCAAATTTTCAATCAAAAGGACAAAAAATCAATCAATTTATGGCCTGACTCTCGAGGTCCCCAGCGGAGTCGCCAAGCTGTCGTAACCATTTTTAAAAAAAAAATGGGAATCGACTGTGAAAAATAGGGAGTCGCCACCGATCTTTTATTCGAGGTGTGATTGGATCACCTTGAGATGGATTGTTTTCATAAAACATTTCGATTTATTAAAACAATAATTTTGGTCTACGAAATCTGAGAAAACGGGTTCGGGAGAGTCGGTTACGTGCAAGGAAGGGTTAGCACCCTTGCAACGCCCGACGTTGGTACCAAATTGATTGATCAATGCCCTAATGCGGAAAACTTGAAAATATCTAGGGTAAAAAATTTAAAAAAAGAATTCGTTAAATTGGGATTGAATCTCAAGATTATCTCGTTTCAAAGGAATGAAAGTATCATACCCAACACGTTAGGATATAACACCTTTATATTCTGACATTGAGATCATCTTTGATCTTCAAAATATGTAGAAGAAGGGTACTTGAGTATTTAGTCGAACGAAAAAAATCAACACCCAACCCGTTAGGATGTAATTTTTCGTACTTCTAAACATACAAATATTGCCTTATTTTCGATACATTTCAATTTTTAAAACGATAGTAGGTACAATATTTAAAAGACCTATGCGATTTGTTCGGATTGAAAAACGACGATCTAGGTTGGATAAAAACATTGAGGTTTAATGCACAATATGATGGCATAATATGGAAATAGTAACAATCGTGGATAATAATACATGAATAAAAACACTATACGAATAAACAATAAGGATATGAAAATGCGAATAAATGAACCATAATACATACAATGACAATAATCAGACAACGTTCATCATTTAAATACTAATATTGGCAACCAAAGAGAATAAAACAAAAAAAACCTATATGAAACAATTTACAATAAATAATGGTTTAAAAATGAATAAGTTGAAAAAAAAATAAAAACAAATAAATAAAAATTTCGAATAAACAATATTCAAAAGGCTCATATAATAATAAAGCAGACTAAAATAAATAATAATAAATACGACATATAAAACCCCCTTTTTAAAGAGAGAAAAAAATATGTATATATATATGTACGTATAAGATTTAAATGACCATATATAAGGGCTTAAAATAATACAAGAAGATATAATATGAAAAATGATTTGAAACAAGTAATGTATAACAAAAGAAAACTTAAAATAAATAATAAATATTTTTTAATAGATTAAATGGATTAAGGATGAGATTAAAATTGAGCTGAAATTTGGGGCCTAAATTGTAAATAAATGAAAAAGATAGCTGGGGGACCACGGTAGAATGCGCTTAAAGAGGGAGGGACTGATTGAGTAAATATCCATAGCCCTCATGCGCATTTATAAGTCAAGGACCCAGTTGAAAATCCAACAAAATTAATGGTGAAATCCGTAAAGAAGGAAAAATGACAAAAGGGGCCCGATTGAATGGCGCTGCAATGTGGAGGGATCCATTGCGGAAATATCCCTTTTGAGGGAAATGCGTAGTAACCCTAGCGCCAAACGGCGTCGTTTCGTCTGTTATAAAAGCTTTCTTTTAGAATTTTCATTCGGTTCCCTTCCTTCCAAAATAAATAGAGAGCTCTCCTCCTCCCATTGTTTCTTTGCTAGGGTTCAGCCCAAATGTCACGCCGTCGATTAAGCTTTCTCAACCATCCTTCGTACCACCGTGCCACCACCGTATCGGTGGCCGGTGATGCCCAAGATCGGGCCTTTTGACCCCCTTTTTTGAAACCCCCGTTTTAGCCCTGAAAACCTGAAAGAAGAGACCCTCTGCTTTGGGTTTAGGCTTGGTCTCGATGACGAAGAGGGGAGGGCTTCGACGACGAACTTCCGGAGTTCAGGTAAGGCCTTTCTCCCTTCTCTTTCGTTTCTTTTTTTTAAAAATTTGTAAAGGTTTTTTTCAAATAAAAGATAAAAAATAAATAAATAAGCAAAAAAGATAGTATAGACAATAATCGGAATCGACCTTTTTTCTATTCTTACTTTCGATTTTTTTAGTGTTCGTAGAAAAGGGGACCCTTGCTACAAGATTTGCTTCGATTTTGTTATAACCAAATTTACAAAGATTTTTGCTTTTGGTTTTTGTATTTTCTAGTAAGGCGTCCGGGGCCAGAAAAAAAGAGAATATGAAACGTTTCCCTTCGGTTTTTATAACCGATTTCACAGATCCCCTATTTCCTTGTTTTCTCTGTTGTTTGTTGTTTTTCTCTGCTTGCAAGGTATGGGCAAAAGGAGTGTGCAAAGCCAAAGTCGCATGGGGCGTTGAAGAGGTAGAGGCGTGCGAGACCGAGGCGTGGGGAAGGGCGCTGGTGGAGGCGTGCGTGGAGGGACGCGCGGATCTGAAAAGGCGCTCGTGGGAGTGGGAAGGTCAGGAGGCAGACATGTGGCGGCTGCGTTAGGGACTAGGGTTCTTTGTTGGCTGAAATGTTTGGGCTAAAGGGGCTAGGGTTTCTGGGCATTTGGGCTTGTTGGGTTTGGGGTTTGAATTGGGCTTAGTGGGTCATTCGGGTTTGGGCTGGCTTGGGTTAGGGTTTGTAAATGGGCCCTGTAATTTGTATTAAATTTAGGTCTGGTGTTGGTTTTGTAATTGGACATTCAAATGGACAGTTTTTTTATTATTGGATTTTTGGTTTTATTTTTTTGTTTATTATACTGATATTGGTTTTTTTTAATGGGCCCCGGGCCAAAATTGGTTATTTCAGTACCCTCATAGAATATCCTTAATCTTTTTGGGATAAATCCATTTTCCTAATATAATCATATTTTATCTCATGGTAGCCATTATATATTTCTTTATGGAAAGTCAATTACTATCAAATAGTAATAGAATCATTTATCACAAAGACAAATGACTTGCGATTACATTTATTTTTCATCTTTCATGTAATGTTGATGAAAGGATATCATTTACCTTTTAGTTGGGCTTTTGAATTCCGCTATTGTGGAGTGACGGTACATACCGCAGAAGTCGTATACCTAACACACTGACTTTTGGTTCATTATCTGTTTGAACTTAGACTTTTACTTACATCAAAATATACCAATCACACATACATATTTCATCATCCACTCAGGATTAATATATGTCACATTATAAACGTCACAAGTGAATAGATCCATAAATGGATGTAATATTTATTCTACTAAGGTCTTGTCTGATGTACTATTAGTTTAGTCAATCACATTTATATCTTTATTTTCTGGGAGTTATTTGCCTCGATGCTTAAGAGAAAAACATCTCCCCAATTAGACTTGATATATGACATATTAGTCTTTCAATCGGTTTGCTCATTTTCGATTAAACTAAGGACCTATTTAGTTTTATCTATTAATACAAGTTGTCTTTTCATATTATTATCCAACAACGTAATATTACTTAGTATTAGTTAAATGTTAGATAACTAGTGAGTCAATATTTGCTTACATTTTTTTGTGTGCAAAAACTATTGAGGAAAATATACAATAATATTAATATAATTGTTAGGATCGACCCGATTAAGCAACAAGTAAAAAAAATAGCGGAATAAATTAGGAAATTGAACATACAAATTTAACGTAAAAAAACCCCTCCAAAGAGAATAAAAAACCACGGGTAAAGATAATTTTACTATAATGGCAAAAGAACAAAGAGTACAAAAGATGGAGATAAAAACTAAACCTCAAACCAAAAATAAAGAAACCTCAAAACGTAAACACAAAAATTCTTTAAATGTGTTATGAGTTCTAATCTCTAATGGTTGTATTTTCTAAGGTTGCAAAAGAACCTACTAATAGGTTAAATTAGTAGGTGGAATGAAAATATATTTTGTTTAACTTAACTTGCAAGTAATCTCTTAGAATTTGGATCACACAACTCTAACAGTAATTAATGAATATTTTATTAAACCAATTTATTCGAAAAATACAAATATACATCGATGAAAATACTACACTAAAGACATTAGATCTAACAAACTGTTCAGTAGAAAGCCAAATCGATTTTAACCGCAAGCACATGTATAATTTTGGTTAAGAGTTTATTGTTATAAATATTATAAGGCTCGATTTTAAGAAACTTTTCAAACTTTCACCGTGCTTAAGAACACTATTTTGTAAACCGATTTTTTCAACAGTTTTTGGTTAAGAGTTTATTGTTATAAATATCACAATGCTCGATTTTAAGAAACTTTTTAAACTTTTACCTTGCTTAAAAACACTATTTTATAAAGTGATTTTTCCAACAGTTAGGCCCATTCGAATCAGGTTTGTTTTATGCCCGATAGATGCATCTCTGATAATATTATTGGGGCTAAAGAGATTATTCATTCGATTAAGAGAAAATTGGGAAAAACAGGATGAAAGACTGTTAAGATAGATATGGAAAATACATATGATCAACGGGACTAAAATTTTATTAAAGAGGCTCTGTTTGACGTGGGGATCCTGGGAAATCTGAAATATCTTATCATGCAATGTGTCATAACTCCTATAATATGGATTAATTGGAATGATGTACTTATGGATGAGTTTATACTCTTGCATGGCATTAGACAGGGTATCCCCTCTCTTCCTACATTTTTGTGATCTGCATGGAGAGATTGGCTCATTCTTTTACTCGGGAGGTGAGTAGGGGTAATTGGAAGCCAATTAAGTTGAGTAGAGAAGGCCCAACTTTATCTCATTTACTTTTGCCTATGATTTGGTTTTATTTGCTGAAGCTTCCTTGGAACAAATAAGAGTCTTAAGCAAGGTACTCGATGAGTTTTGCCAATCATCTGGGCACAATGTGAACATCCGGAAAACTCAAATTTATTTCTCCAATAATGTGTAAGATGAGTTGCAAGAGACTGTTAGCTGTGGGATTGGCTTCTCGAAAGTGAATGATTTAGGTAGGTATTTGGGTGTTCCTTTACCGCACAAATGAGTTACAATGGAAACTTATGGGTACTTGTTGCGACGGATTCAGAATAAACTTACTAGTTGGAAAGCTCGCCATATTTCGATGGTGGGCAGAGTAATCCTGGGTAGATCTATTTGAACTGTTATTACGTCTTACGTAATGCTATTGACAGGGCCATTCGAAATTTCATTTGGGGTCAGCTAGATGACAAGAGGGGAATTAATCTAGTGAGTTGGGAGGAAGTTTGCAAACCAACAAATGAAGGTGGACTTGGTCTGCATTGTAACATGTTAACACTTCTTTTTTGATGAAGATCGACTTCTAGCTACTCAAAAGCTCTAACCATCTTTAAGTGCGAGTTCTTCGTCCTAAATATAAGTGGACCGTTGTTTTCCTTTCACCGCAACGTACACCATAGCTTGCGTCTTTGGCGAGGGGTCTGCTAAATTGTTAGTAAGCTCGAGGAAGACTTAGGCTTCCTTTGGTTCACCGTTTAGCATCAGTGAAGTGCAGTTGGGGTACAAAACTCACTGGTCTGCTGTTTGGTTCAGCATTTCAGTGCAGTGAAAATTGATTTCAATCTCACTGCTGTGTTGAAACGGGACTGGAGATGAGAGCAGCAGTTAGAGCAATTGGGGCAGTAGGTATTTTTGACAGACAAAAATACCCATTTTTGAACATCTCCTTCAAACTTATGATTTCCTCTTCAGATAAATTTTTTGCAATTACCCGTTCTTCATCTCCCTTCTTCTCCATCCAGGTACTTTCCTCCTACCTCTTCTATTTTTCATCATTTAATTTCCTTTTCTCCTTTGCATCAATACAACTTTTCGCATGTCTTTTCTTCTCAGGGCTGCTGTTTCATTTCGTTTTGTGATTTCCTTCTTACCAAAAACAAAAACCCCTTTATAATGTATTTTTTGTTATAAGTTGTAAGATTCGGTAAAAAATTAATTCAGTAAAAAACATAGCAGTATTGGTTTTTCTGTTTGCTGCAATTTAGTTTAGTTTTAACATAGCTTATTTTAAGCTAAATTTACAGGAACATGTTGTTAACTTTGAATATGTTGCGAGTTTTCAAAAAGAGGGTTCAATGTAGCTTATTCCTATTGCGGGTTCTGAACGAAATGAAGCTGAAAAATGAGCTGCCTCTTATTTGTAAGCGTCTTCTGGGTTGTTAATTTGCTCATAGGGGATTCCAACAATTTGTGCCCTTTGTGTTTTTTATCATGTTTTATTATTGGAGAAAATTGTTTAGGTAATTTTTTTTTTGTTTTTTTTTGTTTAAAATCAATTTGCTTATTTGATTGGCTTAAATCAAATTGGAGAAGAATTTGTAGCTTTGGGTATGTTTTAGCTGCTTAAGACATTGATATGTTACTACCAGGTTTAAATGAGTACTTGGTTAAATGTAAGAGTTTATTGATTAAATTCTTATTGAACTTAACATCAGAGCAAGACAAGGTTGATTAATTGGCCGGTTTTGTGGTAATGCGGTGATGCTAAAGTTCATTCTTGACTGGAAAAATGTATATATATATATTTGAAGTATGGGAATTTTGAGTATAGAGATTAGATATGCCGGTCTATGTTTTTTTTGAGCTCCCCATGGTTCATGGGGTTGTTTTGAAAGTGCAGTAATTGTGCGCTTGTTGTGATTAGTGGTTGAGTATTAGTGTATTCGGGGGTTAGTATCGTGCTTGATTTAATGTTGTGATGCTAAAGTTCATTCTTTTAAATATGAAGTATGGGGCTTTAGAGTTTAGATATGCCACCAGGCCAGTTTTGATTTACCTGTGGTTTAAGATTTTTATCTAGCTCCCTTTGGTTCATGGGATTGTGTTGAAAATGCAGTATTTGTTTGCTTTGCTGCGATTTGTGAGAAAGACGGTGACTGATATTTTCAAATACAGTGAGAAAGAATTGGTAGTTATTAACTTTACGGTTTCAAGAAGAAAATTTTGGATCATCATCCTTGCTTCTGAATTAAAATTTTTCGAGAAGAAAGAATTGGTATTTTCAAATCCGTGTTTTATGATTCTTTGTTTTCATTTCAGTCAACTCCTTGCATATGTTGTTAATCATCATCCTTGCTTCTGAATTAAAATTTTTTGCTGTGGTATGTTATTCTTAATTGATTGTAGATAATGAAATTTTTCATTGCGATTTTCTAAGTTTAGACCCAAAAGATCCTCCATACTCCAAGGTAAGCATGCACTCGTTTGTGTCCTGAGTTAAAATAGGTTAGACATGCCTTTTTCAAAAGGCAGATCTTTGTGCAATACTTAAACTTGTTTGAGTCTTAGAAGTGGAAACTAAATGAGTTTTAGTAGCATGGCTCTTTTGTTAACCAGTTGTGCTTTCAATTGAAGGTAAGCAGCTCACCTCAGCAGGGTGTGAAGTTCCATTCACTAGTTTTAAACATCGAATGTCTTTCTCCTCTAGCTTCTTTTAATGCTACAGTCTTACTTATTCTTCGAGTTCTCAAGCAAATTGACGTTGCAGGTCCATGCCTGAAACACCCCAAACCCGGCCCACGAGCCTGACCGGATCTGGTATGTTCCTTAAGTAAACCAGTTTTCAAATTCTTTGCTACTTAGAGAAAATTTGTAAATTTTAGAAGATATTGTTTTGGATTGGACTTAGGTTGGGAAACCCATTTAATTAATTTAAAAAAAAAACCAATTTTATTAAGGTGACAAAAATAATTTTCTTTAGGTTTATAAAATATTTTCACTTAAAATTTAATCCAACAGTCATTTGTAACAAAATAATTAAAAAAAATAAAGCAGAAATAAAGAAATCCAACTTGGGCCTTATGGCCTTATTACATCAAATAAAACCCAATATTAAAATTAAATGTTCTAAAACGAAATAAGGTCCAAAATAAATAAAATCTTCAAATTGATGCATGGCCACCTCAAGGTCTACCGTCCTGGTCCGTCACTGTTCATCACCTGAAAATAGTTCCCACAACGGGGTGAGTCAACAGACTCAATGTGTACATCATACTAACATCCAACAAATCAGGCATACATGTTCATGTCAAATTCATATTCATATCAAAATAAATGATGCAACCCAACCCAAGCCTAATGGTCCATCCGCTACACACCACCCGTACCTGCCAGTCACACCGTGGGGACTACTAAGTCAACCCTCCATCCGCTACACACCATCGAAGGCAGTCGCTGCAGTCGACGTGCTCATCGCCCATATACGTTGTGTCATTAGACACTATAGTCAAATTTATACGTTGTGTCATTAGACACTATAGTCAAATATTGTAACCGAAGTTACCAAAATTCCGCAATGTGACCGTAGTCAACATATTTCGTTGGTGAGACCGTAGTCATCACCTTCAATTCTCCCTTCACATATATCCCGAATGCCCCAAATTATTTTATAACATATTCAGCATACTTAAATTTCATTCATGTTACTGTTCACATGTTCAAGTATATCACATTCATAATCCTAGAGAAGTAGGAAACGTACCTGGGTATTTTTTTGCCACATTTGTGGCACTTAGCCACATTCTCATTCTTATGCATATTCATATATTAGAATAACCATTGCCATAATATATTGAAAATTAGTGTGAGTACACACCTGATTGGCTTAATAGATTCCTTGAAATCCCGAAGAACGATCTACCGATCTAGATCTTTATCTCCTATATTCGGCCAATTATTAAAACATATTAACAAACCTATTTGGCTTAAAAAACCAAATCCTAGTAGGATTTGTATTACTTACCTTGTTGCCGAATTGGATGATTGTAAATCAAATCCCAAAATTGCTAGTACCCTTTTCCTTGAAATCGGCTAACACTAATTCATGTAACCATGTGAGTTTTTGGCTTTTGAAATAATGAAAAATAATTCCAAATACCAAAATTAAGCCTTTGCCGAATATCACTTACCATACAAATTCCAAATCTGAAGAGGATTCCTTGCCCTATATGTCTGTCGAAATCTTCATGTTAGATCTAATCTAACATATACATCATAACCTTTAATCAAATAAATTTATCTTACCTTAGATCCTTGATCCTTGTATTCGACAGTTGAAGAAACCCTTTTGATGTTGTAGTTGATTGCTCCTTTACTTAGAATCAACAAAGATTCGACTTTGACAGTAGAAACAGAGAAGAAAATAGAAGAAGAAAAGATGGATTTTGCTTGAAGAAAAATTCGGCAGAGAGGGGGAGAGAGCTAGGAAAATTTCGGCAAAGAGGAAGCAAAAGTGAATGAGTAGCCCTCCTGCCCTCCTTTTATAGCCAAAGTTATCAGCCTAGGAGTCCCTTACTTGGCCACCACTCCTCTTTTTGATAATATTATCTCTTTTATTTAAAAGATAAAAGCCTTTAATCCATCAATTATCTCCTCAATTATCTCCTTAGAAAATAATCCTTTATTTATCTCTTATTATTCACATATTTATGTGAATAAAACTCCTTTATTTATCTCTTATTATTCACATATTTATGTGAATAAAACTCCTTTATTTATCTCTTATTATTCACATATTTATGTGAATAAAACTCCTTTATTTATCTCTTATTATTCACATATTTATGTGAATAAAACTCCTTTATTTATCTCTTATTATTCACATATTTATGTGAATAAAACTCCTTTATTTATCCCCTAATTAATCAAATATTTATGGAAATAAAACACCTCTATTTTTAGAATGCTTGTGCCGTCCACCTTGGTGTGTCTAGAAGCAAAATAAAACTTATTTATTTGCTTCTCAAGTGACTCGAACCCAGGCCCAACAGCTCTTGCACATGGCGCCATTTCCATAGGCCCTAAGTGACACCTTCAGGCCACTTTTCCAAGCCTAATTGTGTGTCAAACTTCTCCAACTTTTTCTTTTAAGGCCCTCTAGCCCTTATTTCCTATTTTGAACTTTAAAATTTGGTATTTCGGCATCATTTCTAAGTTTCCTAAAATTTTCGATCGGTTCTGTAACTTGCCATTTTTCTTACATATCCAAGTTTCCTAAAATGTTCAAGTTTCCATTTTTGGATCATTTCCAAAAATGTTCAGGTTTCCAAAAATGTCTAAGTTTCCAAAAACGTTTGGGTTTCCAAAAATGTCTAAGTTTCCAAAAGTGTTCATTTCCATTTCCATTTCTATCTCCCTTTTCATTTCCATTTTCATGCATTTCTAGGTTTCCAAAAGTATCAAAAATTTATTCATAGTACTTGAAACTTGTCATTTCATACAATTAATCTGGAAATGCATAGGCCCTTTTCAGGATGTTACAATGCTATTCTTTTAGATCCTTCCTGCTCTGGATCTGGTATAGTTGCTGAGAGATTGGACCATCTGCTTCCATCTCATGCTGCAGGTAATTATGTGCATCTTTGTAGTGTGGTAATAGCTTCCTTCCTTATTTTTTTTAGTGGTTATAGTAATTTTCTCTTCATTTTAGTTTTCAATTTGTTAAACATAGTGAACTTTGGAGCTATCTCCTCACTATCTTTCCAATCATAAAATTTCTAGAAGCAAGTGTTACTGATGCGGACTTCTTATTTGGTATTGCTTATATTGTCATACCAAGTTAGTTTCCTATTTAAGTATTTATTATCAAATGAGTTTTGCAGTTACAATTATTTCATTACAATGTGAAAATTATGCTGCTCATGGATTTTAACTCTGTCCAAATTGCTCCTTGTTTTCTCTCTTATCTTCATATTAAATTATTCAGGTCAATTAGCAAATGTTGATGAAACAGAGAGACTTACCAAGCTGGCCTCCTTTCAAAAGAAAGCGCTAACACATGCACTGTACTGTTAAGTATATATATGTTTATGCTTTTATTTATGTGGCATTTAAATTATGGGTTGATTATATGTTTTACATTCTCAACTACAGTTCCACAAGTTGAGAGAATAGTCTACAGCACTTGTTCCATCCACCAAATTGAAAATGAAGATGTTGTCAAGTCTATTTTACCCCTTGCTGCATCTCATGGTTTTCGACTAGCAACATTGGCACCGTCATGGTTTTCCGTTTCTAGAAGGCTGTAAGTTGATGATTTATCCCACAATATCCATGTCTGTGTTTAGCTGCTTTTTGGACATCGGTATCTATGTGTATTAATTAGTTAAAATCCATGCTGCGTTATTGCTTTGTAGTTGAACATTTGCTCCGGACTGACCCGGTTGAGGACAAAGAAGGCTTTTTCATTGCTCTGTTTATCAGGGAAGAAGGATCTGTAATCCACCCATCGCTGAGCCCTGATTCATCTCATCTGTCTCTTGTAGAGAGTACTAAAAGGAAAATTCTTAGCAAGAAAGAGGCGAGAATTAGAATGTCAACCCTGTTTGGTGGAATGTTTAAAATGTTTTTATATTCTAATCCTAGTTTTAGAGTTAACCTAAAATAACAGCCTGCTATTTGATTTAAATTTTTTTATCAACCCTGTTTTGTCATGTTACCTCCCAAGTTTTAATACAATTTGCTGCAAGTCTTTCCCTTTCTCTTTTAGCCATAAATTTCTGCTTGGCATGAGGAATTCCATTGACCATTGTTAGCAAAAAAACATATGTGATTAAAACCAGAGATGGAAAATACAAGAAAATACTAACGGTAACATCTGCATTTCATGATTTCAACACAACACGACATAGAACTCTGATAAAATATATCTCATTTTATCTTTTATCCCAATCTCTTTTATATTTAAAATTTTAGTTTTATTAAATTTAAAAATAATGTTTCATTATAATAATATTGTTTGTATTTTCATGATATTAAATACTATTTTTAATTGGATTTTTATAAAAATTAATTATATAATTAATTAAAATATTTATAATAAAATATCATAAGATACATTTTAATATTTTATTAAATGAATTTATAAATTAACATTTTTATTAATTTTGCAAAACTTTATATATCAATTCTAATTTGATCTCCTTAATAGTCATTTTATATTCTCACCTCACCGCTACAGCTGCGTTTGAATCCAAACACACACTCCACTGCTGTTTCTAATCTCACTGCTACAGTGTCCAATCTCACCGCTACAGTAATTAACCTCACCGCCACCGCTGATTTTAACCTCACTGGAGGTAAACACACCGCCCATCTAAACTAAGCCTTAATATGGAATGTGAGAAATGGGCGAAATATTGATTTTTGGCAAGATAAGTGGATTTTGAGAGAGAATCCCCTTGTGAATTTATGCTATAATCGGGAACTTATCCCCCATGATTTCGTTTCTGTTGCTTCTATGGTAGCAGCGAACGATGATTAGGAGTGGAGCAAGTTTCGGGATTTATTGCCGTAGGATATGATCTTAAGAATAGTAGCTACGTTGCCTCTAACAGCAATTGATTCTGATGATGATCGTGGTTGGGCGTAGGATGATAAGAAGATATTCACAGTAAAATCAACATATCGATCCCTTCAACGTCAAGATAGTGTGCATGACAGTGATTTGTGGAAGCATCTCTGGCATTACAGAAGGCCGCCAAGATTGAAGAATTTGCTTTTGCTAGTGTGCAAAGGTAAATTACTCAGTAATCTTGAATGTTTTTGACGGTCCATTGCGCCTATTGCAATTTGTCCTTGGTGTCCAAATACTGCTGAAAGTATAAAACATGTGTTAAGGCGGTGTCCTTTTGCTCTTAGGCTTTGGTCATCAATCATAATCCTTGAGAAATTGCATGAAGTCCTTGCTATGGATGATAAAGATTGGCCTATGACCAATCACTGTAAACCAAGTTCCTTCTCGACTATTCCTGATTGGAAGCTGCTATTTGGTTTTATCTACTGGGGGCCTTGGAAATTCATATGCAAAAGGATTTTTGAACTTGATCTAGGGTTTAAGGAAGGTGTTTTGCAATGGAGTGTTAGATAGTGTAATGAGCTGACAGTTGCAATGAACAAAAATCTTTACTCGTCTGCAGGAGTCACTCGGGTAGTGCGACAATTGTGTTGGTCTTCCCCCTGCTAGTTGGTGTAAAACTAAATATAGATGGAGTCTCTCGACAGTTGGATGGTGTGGTAGCTGCTAGAGGGGTGATACGGGATGAGAACAGACATTAGATGGAAGGCTTTGCCGAGCCTTTAGGCATATGCTCGACGATTGGTGCTGAACTTTGAGCAGCTTTTTGAAGGACTGAAACGAGCTTGAAGTCTATGCATCGATAAACTGTTGCTTGAGACTGATAATTTATGGATAGCCAAAATGTTGCAAAAGGAGGCCTCTATAGATTCTCCAAGGTTGCAGGAAAGGATTAGAGATTGGTTGGCCAAAGCGTGAACTGTTACTGTGAAGTATTGCTATCGGGAATGCAATGGAGTCGCTAATAGGTAAGTAAGATGACGTTACTCGATCAAGTAGAAGCACATGTTTTTGTACACCACCGAATGAAATCATGAAGTAACTGCATGATGAGTCAGCTGTCTAACCAGACTTTGCTATATGTAAGGTTCAATTTTTTTGCCTACACAACCAAAAAAATAAGAGAATAAAAAAATAAAAAACTTCCCTCCCGTGATCAAACTGACGGGAAAATTTTAAATTCGACCCGTTAGATTAGATTTTAGGGCTTAGGGAGGGTTTCTATTTTTTTCCTGTCTTCTCCTTTCTGCCGAGTCCATCCCTCTCCTTTTTTACTCTCCGACATCCATTTACTTGTCCACTTTCTCTGTTTTTCTCTCATTCTTTTTTCCTCTACATGCTACTCATTTCCAAGATCTCGTCCTCTCTCTCTTAGGGTTTCATTAAACAAATATGGTGACGCCAAAGCAACTCCTCTCCATCATCGAGTCCTCTGTCGTCAGTCCTTTTCCTCCATCGCCGGCGCAGCGAATCGAGCTCCTTCACGCCATTCGAACCTTACTTCCCTCTCTCAAATCTCTCCTCTCCTATCCGGTATTTTCTTTCTTCTACAATTTGTGCGAAAGCTCTCTCTTTTTTTTTTTTGCTACTATATTGTTCGTTCCTTTATTAATTCTTTAAAAAAATTGCGGATTTTGTAGCCCCCGAGACCCTCGGACCGGGCGCAGGTTCGGTCCAAAGAAGTGAGACTTCCGGATTCTCCGCCAATCTCGCTTGACGATCAAGATGTTCAAATTGTCAGTTGAATTTTGCTTTAATGTTTTGCCGTTTATTTTCTATTCCTTTTGCAGCTTCTTTTCTTATGAAAATGAGGCGTTGGTTTTAGGTTTTGTTTTGGACAGTTAATTAGAAATTGGCTTAAAAGTTAGGTGAAATACTTTTAGGCGGTACTGTTTAACGTGGTTCTTGGATGGAGAGGGAATTACTATGTGTTTTTTTGATTTTCATGAGTCCATTTACCAACCTTGATATGGTTCCATTGGGTTCAGTTTTAGGAATTTCTTCACTGTGGAAAAAATTGCTGCACTATGGCGCCGTTGTTGGAACTAAGTTGATTATGCCATTTAATCTTTATCATCTGCAATGTTATTATCTTATTACCATGCTACTTTTGATTATAGGCATTGAAATTGAGTGATGAGCTCTATCTAAATGAGATAGATTGCGTTCAATTGCTTGTTTCTGCCAACCAAGAGGTATCTTTATCCTTTCTGTCTGTGCAAATTTTTAATAATTCTGTTGTTCCATGCTTGTAGACTAATGTTTTTGTTCGGGTATTTATGTTTTATTATGAAAAATTTCCAGTGGGGCTTAGTTGGACGAGGACCACTAGAGATTTTACGCCTTGCAGCAGGACTTTGGTATTCTGAGAGGCGAGATATAATGATGTCTCTCTATACACTTTTGAGGGTAATTCCCTCCCTAATGCCATTCAACATCCTGCATCATTTGGTTGCAATTCTGTTCTTTCATTTTTTTTTTCTTTTTGTTGCTGTTGTTGTAAGAACTGATAATTGTTTTTTTTTGGTAGGCTGCTGTGATTGATCCGGGACTTGAAGCTGGTCTTGTGGCTGATATTCAGAAGTACCTGGAAAATCTTATCAATGCTGGACTTAGACAGCGATTGATTTCTCTAATAAAGGTGTGGAACTTTGTAAAATGGTTGCTTTCATAGTATGCCTTCTGAGAATGGGTCTGTCTTTTTGCACTAATTCTTATTCTTCCTTTAGATTGTTAATATTGTCCAGTTGTGAGAGAATTGATAGCTCATTGGTTTGCAATTGTCCATAATCTGCCTAACCATCATTATTGTTCTGAATGGTTCAACATTTGATTTGATCATTATTTCTGGATTTTGTGATGGTCTTCATTTGAGTAGTCCATTACATATATTTCATGATAAGATGGAATAAATGACTTAATATTTATGTCTATCAGATATGTGGTTTATTTGAGAATCATATAGCTTAGAGGTAAATGTATAATATATGTGTTTCTTTCCTTTAGTTTTACTAGTAAACTCTACTTGAACTACTTGTTATAGAGCCAGGGAACTATATAGAGCATGCCCAATGATGTAGATAACCGTGAATATAATCTGTTTTCTAGTGGATTTGATGGACTGATCTCCTTTCTTCGCCAGATGATGTACCTATGTCTATGAGCATTTAACAAGTACATTATATTGGAAATTTTCTAAGTGAAGTTCTTTTGTAATCTAGTTTATAGAACTGTATAGCATTACCACCTGGTTAGTTTAACTTTCTTTAAATCTAAATAATTTTTTTCTTTCTTTTCTGAATAGAATGGCCTAATTAGCCTGATTGTCAACTTGATTTATAGTTTGAGTTGCAGAATTGAACTTGAACCCACCTTTTTTACATATTTATTTTGTGAAGTAGTTGTAAGTGGTATCAGGTTATATGTTATGAGATTTCATATTTGAGTACAACCGTCATTTTAAAGATGCATTTAGTTGAGCTTTATCTCATTTCACTTTGGTGAATCGTAGGTGATTGGTTTTAGGATAACTTTCCCTTTCTTGTTGGCATTAAATATGAGCTTTCCTCTAGTACTTTTCTGTTTGGTCTTTTAAATGCAATTGATTGTCATTGGCTTAGGAACTCAATCGGGAAGAACCAGCTGGTCTAGGTGGGCCTCTCTCTGAACATTATCTTCTTGATTCTAGAGGTGCCGTTGTTGAGCGGCGAGCAGTGGTCTGTAGGGAACGGCTTTTACTTGGACATTGCCTTGTCCTTTCAGTTCTAGTTGTGCGGGCAGGTAAGCAGACAATTCAATGCACTTTTTGCAGTGACATATGGCAGTAATCCACATTTGATTGAATGTTAGGACATGCTTTTGCAGTGATTTCTGCATGTCATCCTTATAGCTCGCATTATATTAAATAAATGTCATTTCTTAGCTTCTAAAGTAATGTTACTGTTCCAGTCTGTTGGCTAAAAATAGTACTACTAAATAGTGTTTCAAACATGCAAAGAGGGACATGTAGAGAAGATATGATTTGATATAGTACCCGTATCATGGTAAGGATTGAAAGAGCAAAGAGGATTTATAAAGTATCTTATGTATGTTGATCTTGAGCATATTGCTTTGTATAGAGCCAACAATGATGCATGATGATTCGTAGATCCTACATAGTGGGAAATGCTTAGTTTGTTATAGTTTGTTTATGTACCTCATAGAGGTTTACTTTTTGCATTAATTGATTAAATTTAGCCCCGTTCATTAATCAAAATCTGAGAAAGGAGTGAGCAAGGAGGTTAAACCATCTAGACTCAAAAAGCTTTGTTTCCAATTCTTGTTGAAATTGTTTTTTTGGTACTATTTTATGCAAACCCCGCCACTTGGTCTTTTGACTGATTCATTGTCTATAGTTTACGTTATTCTGCAATAGTTGGTGTGAAAATTGGTAATGCAGCGTGTAGGAGGAATTTAGCGTTTTTACAAGATGGAAGTAGATATTAATCTAGATGGATATGGTTCTTTTGAAGGATTTGAAGTATGTTTGAATGCAAAACTTGTGTTATAAACTTTTCTTATGAGGGGTTATTTTCAAATGTATGGTGTGGCCTTTGCTGCTGTAACTTGGAATCCCGGATGATGTTGAGAGTTCAGGTTTCTAACTTTAAGATTCTCTTGCATAGAAAATCTAACTTCAAGGTCTTGTAATTTCAGTTTCAAGTTGTGATGCTTTTGAATTGTGAAGTAACACTAACAATGATGGGCAACCTATAAACCGGCAGTAAAATAATTTCTGAGCTATTTGCTTTGTTTGAGTAGCTTCTTTAGGATATAGAGTAGGGAGTTATAAACTAATTAGTAGGAAATGTTATGTCCATCCATGATGTTCTCATTTTGACTTGGGTTTCTTTTGGTTTAGTTGTATGCTTCGTGTGATATTGTGGAGCTTCTATGTTATTTTCCGGTTCTGCCACCAGAATCTTGATTCTTCAAGACCTTTCCCCCCCTTTTGGTCGTTATTTAAAGGTTTTCAAAATGGAAAGACTGAACATCATAAACTATAACTAGGTTGGGAGCATTGTTGCCTAGGATAAAGTAGCATGAGATTTGCTTTGATCTTATCATAGGAGACCATACATTGCCCCTTTGTTGTGATTAATGCTGGTAGTATCTGCCCAAATTTTTGAATGAAATTTGAAACCTTAATATTGGTTATCCTGATGGTAGAAAAAAAACAAAGCCACGTTAAAGAAAAAGTTGTAGGATCCTGAACGCTCAACTCAAATTGAATATTAACTGCCAACTTCAAAATTACACTGCACAAAGTAAGAAGATTTCCATGGTTTTATGAGGTTCTATGTTTTATTTAGTGGTCGTTTTCCCATAGCAGCCTATTATGAAGCTGATTGGTCTTGGTTTAACGAATTTATGTGGTAATCTCTATTCTTTGTTTTTCATTTTGATAGAAAGGGGGTAAAATTAATACAAAAAAGGGAAAATCTTTTATATTTTAATCCAGGAATATACCAAATACTGGAAAAAAAGAACTAGGCTATTACTGGAACTTCTTCTAAGACCTGGATTCTAATCACAGGATGTACACTGTGTCTACATTTCTTCTGCACCCCACCTTTTTATTTGACATTTTACTGATTTTAACAAATCTGCACAGCCTGTATATTTTATTTTTTCTGATGTTAACAATTAATTATGCATTTTTATCGTGTAGGTCCGAAAGACGTTAAGGATGTCTTTTCTGTTTTAAAAGATAGTGCTGCTGAACTTAGTGAGAGCAGTGACACCTTAAAACATCAGGCATGCCATTTTCTCTGTAATTTTCTGTGGAAAAGATTTTCCTTTTATGTTTCTTGTCTTGCAAATATGTGCAGAAAGATGATATATGCACATGCTTCTGTATGCTTCCAGACGCTTATTATTATTGTTCATTTCTATGCAGATTTCACATAGTCTTCTTTTCTTCCTTGTCATTGCTTTCGTATCAGATGCTCTTAGTGCATTATCTGATAAATCATCCATCCTCTCTCATGATGCTTCTTTTAGAAAAGAATTCCAAGATACTGTAAGATGAACTACAGTCTCAGTTTCTTTTTCCCTTGTTGGCTTTATTTTTTAGCGAAAATCATGGAGTTATCTCCTGAAACACTTGAACATTTTAGGTGATGGCTGTGGTAAATGACCCAAATTCTGAGGGCTTTGTTGGTGGCGTAAGGCTCGCTTGGGTTGTACATTTGATGTTAATACATGATGAGATTGGCCTTGGTGAGGCAGTATCAACTGTGTCTTCAAATGAATTTGGTTACATAAATTTTTGCTTGGAATCGGTTTTTGCCAAGAATGTGTTCCACTTTTTGCTGGAAAAGGTTCTCCGAAGTGCAGCATATCAGGTGGATAAAGTTCTTTTGAAAAGATGTTCTCTATTTCCTGGTTCTTGCTTTTATTAATTTGGAGTACCTGCACGATCCCCCTTTACATAGTGGATTTTCATATTGATTTTTCCATTTTCTTAATTGTTGTCATCATTTTGATATAGCAACAAATTTTGACTGTACAATTACAAGTATAAGACAGGTACAAATATATGTCTGACCAACTACAATGTAGAATCTGACCAATACAATGCACAGTGGACAAAGAACTGGACAAAAGCCGGACCAATCTGGAAAGAATCGGACAAAACCCACCCAAGGCATTTGCACATGGTGGGAGGGAGACCCACACATCACAATTGCAGATGGTGGGACTTGAACCCCGACCTTCAAAGTCTGGGATCTCGGCCTCTGTCAATAGTGCCAGGGCCTCATTGACTGATAGAGCAACAATTTATTTTAATTTTTGGGGATGTTGTGATGTGCTTTATATTTGTCGCTTAGAGCATATAATTAAGGTAGTTGACCTTGTTGTTTGTGACTTTTGCAGAATGATGATGAGGATATGGTATATATGTATAATGCTTATTTGCACAAGCTAATTACCTGCTTTCTATCTCACCCAGTTGCCCGAGATAAGGTTAGTTCAAATTCTTAAATTTTCTGATCTCATTTATGGCTTGCATGTTGAAAGAAACTTGAATGGAGTACAACTAATATCAGTCAGATTCTGTTGTCAGTCCTTTTATGATATTAAATTAAGGCAACTTCGATATCTGTTTTCAATATGGTATCTTTAATTTTCTTTCCTGTACTTTAGGGTTGGGGTAGGTGGGCATTGAATCAATTTCTGTTTATATGCAGGTGGCTTAGATAAATTTTTTGTTATCACGGTTTGTGCTTAGTACCTGCATCACTAGGTTTATTTTCTTGATTTCATGCAACATATCAATTTATTGTGAACTGAGTGTATGTAAAATGCTATATACATAGCAAACATGTACATTTCTAATTTCATGTATTTTAGGATAATGACGCAATGAATCTAAATTTATCTCATTTAACGATAGTGGCTTTTTTCTGTGCATGATAGATCATCATTGTGCTTTTTATATGCGTTTTGTTTCTTAGACCTGATTTGTAGGAAATTACTTCACATTGATGATGTCTTTGAGGAGATATTTTTGGAAAATCAGCTTGGAGAAGAGTGTGCTTAATACTTACTAGTCTAGGGCATATTATTAATTGCTTTGGAAAATTTTTGCACCATTATCCTTCTGTTTCGATTTATCCTTGACTTCTAGTTCTATAATATGTTTGTGTTAGATTTATTTGCTTTTTAGATCGGAAATTCCATTTCATTTTCATCATTGTCAGCTTGACCTTTTAATTGCAACACTTCACTGTAGGTAAAAGAATCTAAGGAGAAGGCTATGATCACACTTAATACATATCGCATGGCTGGAGATTTTGTGCATGATAGCAGTATGCAAGGTGAACAAATTGCTGAAGGTGTTCCTTTACCTTTTGTGTCTCTCTTGGAGTTTGTGAGTGAAATTTATCAGGTTGGTTCATCAGTTCGTGTATGATCTATTCATTTCAAAAACAAAAAGCTTTATACGTATATTTGGGACGCATTGATATTCAGTATAATGTTGATGTTTATAAACCTAAAAGGAAAAGAATTGTGTTCATTACTTGAAAATAAAGCATTGAGAGTTGTTTCTTTTGGTAATCTGATTATTAAATTCTTAATCTGATTAAGCTACTACTCTCTCTTTTGCTTCACAAAAAAGTCATTTCTGTTTGATGAATGGATATTGTAGGAATTATAGAAATATATTAAATGTTTTCTACAGATAGATAAATCTGATTTAGGTAGATAAATCTTAGAATAAATCATTTGAGATATTCTAGGATTATTTTATCTTATCTTTTAGTAGTTTATTAGAATAAGGGAATTATTTTCCCAATTAAGTTATGACTCTTTTCTCTATTTAAATTCAGTTCTTTAGTTAATAAAATACTGAAATATACAGAGAATTACTCTGTTTTCTACATGGTATCAGTTTAGGTTCCGATTTTTTTTTCCACCCTAGACCATGTCAGGAACTTCTTCTCCTACATCTCCTTCTCCTACTCCGGAGATTACCTCAAATCCAGAAAATTTTTCTGCTTCTGATGCTCAATCAGATTCGTATGGTCTGAATATCACCTGCCATAGATTAAATGGCAACAATTTTCTAGAGTGGTCCCAATCGGTTAAGATTTTTCTCTTGGGAAGAGATAGGTTGGGCTATGTTACTGGAGAAATCAAGCAGCCTGCTGTGCCTGACAATGGTTTTGCTAAGTGGATGCGTGATAATGGCCAGGTTATGACTTGGCTCTTTAATTCCATGACCCCAAGTATAAGTCGTAATTTTCTCCTTTACAACACTGCTGCTGAAATCTGGACTGCTGTCCGCGAAACCTACTCCAGCAATGATAATATTGCCGAATTATATCATGTTGAAAACCAAGCAGCCACGCTAAAGCAAGGCACCATGCCCGTTACTCTCTACTACAATTCCCTTACCGCTCTTTGGCAGCAATTAGATTTGTATGCACAACATGATTGGGCAGTTCCCGGAGATGCTGCTCTTTATCAGCAAATTGTCACTCAAAGAAGGCTATTTCAATTTCTACAAGGTCTAAACAAGGAGCTGGATGAGGTTCGCGGCAGGGTCTTGGCTATTTCTCCTCTTCCTTCCCTTCGAGAGGCCTTTTCTATGGTCAAGAAGGAAGAAAGCCGCCGAAGTGTGATGCTTGATGAAACAGATTCAACTCCTGAAGGATCTGCCTTAGTGACACACCAATCATCTCCTTCTTCAAAACGGGAGAGACCTTGGTGTGATCATAGCAAAAAGCCTGGCCACTCTAAGGAAAAGTGTTGGAAGCTTCATGGTAAGCCTCAGGGCTGGAAGTCAAAGAACTCCAGAGATAATAAATCCAGTCTTGCCGCTGACAAATCTGTCATAAGCTTCTCCAAAGAGCAGATTGCTGAACTTCAAAAATTGTTTGGAAAGTTTCAGGGGTCTAGTGCGAGTAATCTGGTCATGAAAGAACCAGAAGGTAACCCTTCTTCCACAGCATTGTTTTCCTCTCAGTTCACTCCAAATTGGATCCTTGATTCTGGTGCTACGGATCATATGACTGGTAATAAGGCCTTATTTCACAATTTTTTCCAAACCTCTGGTAAAGCTGTTAAAACAGCTGATGGTTCCTTATGCAAAATAGAAGGTCATGGAACTGTTATTCTCAATGATCAGATTGCACTTCATAATGTTTTCTTTGTACCAACTCTGGCTTGCAATCTCATTTCCGTAAGTAAAATTTCCTCGGATTTGAACTGCTTCGCAACCTTTAACGGTCTTGATTGTACTTTGCAGGCACTGAACTCGAAGAAGATGATTGGTAAGGCCAGATTGCAAAATGGTCTCTACATCCTCCCTTCCTCACCTAAACCCGAGATCTCCAAATCTTTTACAGCTTTAAATACAGTTGATACTGTTATGTTATGGCATTATCGTTTAGGACATCCTAGTTTCTAGTATCTTGCTAAATTGTTTCCTGATCTATTTATTAATAAAAGGCCAAACTCTTTTTCTTGCAAAGTCTGTTCTCTTGCTAAACATACAAGATCTTCGTATTTTCCTTCTCCATACAAGCCTTCTCACCCTTTTGCTTTGATCCATAGTGATATTTGGGGCCCTTCTCGGGTGAAGAATGCTGATCATAGTAAGTGGTTTATCACTTTCATTGACGATCACAGTCGGATAACTTGGACTTATTTGCTAAAAGACAAATCTGAAACTGCTAATATTTTTGCCCAATTTTATAACATGGTTCTCACTCAGTTTGGGGCTAAAATCCAGCTCTTTAAATCTGATAATGGCAGTGAATTTTTTGCTAGGTCTTTGGGTAATTTTTTCAGGGACAAGGGCATAGTTCAGCTGAGTTCTTGTGTTGGAACCCCACAACAGAACGGCATTGCCGAAAGGAAAAATAGGCATCTCCTAGAAGTTACTCGTTCCCTTCTATTTACTACCAATGTTCCTAAATATCTGTGGGGGGAAGCCTTATTAACGGCTACCTATTTAATTAACCGAATGCCTAGTAAGGTTTTAAACTTTCAAACACCTCAATCTATATTTTTGCAGCACTTTTCTCATTTTAAGCCTATCTCTTCAATTTTGCCTCTTAAAATCTTTGGCTGCACAGTTTTTATCCAAAATATTAATCCTCATAAGTCCAAGTTAGACCCTAAGTCCTTAAAATGTGTACTGGTTGGATATTCTTCACTTAAGAAGGGATACAAATGCTTTCATCCTCCTTCTAAACGATTTTTTACCACTATGGATATCACTTTTTATGAACAGGATCCCTATTTCAAACAGGCTGATATTCAGGGGGAGACATGGAGTGATTATCAGCCAAATCAGGTATCTTCTCCTAATTTCCATTCTCAATCTTCAAAATTGCCACCAATTTTACCTTTACCTACAGATTTGTCACCTATGACTACTCCGATTAATTCTCCTGTTATACCTATCACTACCCCTCCTGAAAATACACCTACTCCCATTGAAAATCTTCAGCAAACATCACCACCCAAACAGCTTCGTGTCTACACAAGAAAAAAGAGAAATATCCCTGAGACTGTTTTGCAATCTGATTCTTGCCGAGAATTGGATTTGGGTCCAGTTGCCGGAATGGAAGAAGAAATCAGTACGTCCCCTACTCTAGATGACTTTCCTATTGCTATTAGAAAAGGGGTTAGACAATGCACCAAGCATCCTATTGAAAAATTTGCTGGCTATAATTCTTTGATGCCTTCTTTTCTAGCATTTACAGCAACCTTGGATAAAGAACATATTCCCACAAGCATAGCTGAAGCTCTAAAGGATCCTAAATGGAGAAGGGCTGTTGAAGAGGAAATTGGTGCACTAGAGAAAAATGCTACTTGGACAGTTACAGACCTTCCTCAAGGAAAAAGGGCTGTTGGCTGTAAATGGATCTTTGCTATAAAGTACAACTCCAATGGAAGCATCCAACGATACAAAGCTAGACTGGTGGCTAGAGGCTTTACGCAAACTTATGGGATAGATTTCACAAAAACGTTTGCACCTGTGGCAAAGCTTAACAATGTTCGTGTACTCCTAAGTTTGGCTGTAAATTGCGATTGGAAATTACACCAACTTGATGTAAAAAACGCATTTCTTAATGGCATGCTAGAGGAAGAAGTTTACATAAAATTGCCACCTGGCTTAAAGTTTTTTGAAGGTAATAACAAGGTGTGCAAGCTCAACAGGTCTCTATACGGGCTAAAACAATCACCCAGAGCGTGGTTCGAGAGGTTTACTAAAGTCATTCTTAAAAACGGCTACAAGCAGTCCCTTGCCGATCATACACTTTTCATCAAGGTAACTTCTACAAATAAGAAAGCTATCCTAATTGTGTATGTTGATGACATAATTCTTACTGGAGATGATGAGGAAGAAATTAGCAATTTGAAGAAGCTGTTGAACAGGGAATTCGAAACCAAGGACTTAGGAAAGCTAAGATATTTCCTAGGAATGGAGGTGGCAAGATCAAAAGGACTTGTGATAAATCAAAGAAAGTATGTACTTGATTTACTCAAACAAACTGGTTTTCTTGGTTGTAAGCCAGCTGATACACCAATGGAGGCAAACTTGAAATTCAACAAAGAAGATGATTCTGTAGTAGACAGAGAGAAATTTCAAAGATTGGTTGGGAAACTCATTTACTTATCCTTGACGAGGCCGGATATAGCCTTTCCAGTAAATGTGATAAGTCAACACATGACTAATCCTACTGAAGAGCATATGGCAGCAGCAAATAGAATTCTCAAGTACTTGAAGAAAACTCCAGGACATGGTCTCATGTTTCGGAAGACACAAGATAGAACTGTTAAAATTTTTACAGACTCCAGTTGGGCGGGAGATCTCACTGAAAGAAGATCCACTAGTGGCTACTGCACTTTTGTTTGGGGTAACCTTACAACTTGGAGAAGTAAAAAACAATCGGTTGTTTCAAGAAGTAGTGCTGAAGCTGAATTTAGAGCATTAGCTTTGGGAATATGCGAAGGAATTTGGCTACTTAAATTGCTAAAAGAACTTGGCACTAATCAGGAGGATCACTTTGAAGTCTTATGTGATAATCAATCTGCTATTCAGATTGCCAAGAACCCAGTCCAACATGACAGAACAAAGCATGTGGAGATTGATAAGCATTTTATCACTGACCACGTCAACAAAAAGACAGTCACTCTTTCATACATTCCTTCAGAAGGACAGATTGCAGACATTCTTACTAAGGCTTTACCAAAGCCTGTGTTTAATAAATTCCTAGTCAAGCTTGGATTATACAATGTATATTCTCCAGCTTGAGGGGGAGTGTAGGAATTATAGAAATATATTAAATGTTTTCTACATATAGATAAATCTGATTTAGGTAGATAAATCTTAGAATAAATCATTTGAGATATTCTAGGATTATTTTATCTTATCTTTTAGTAGTTTATTAGAATAAGGGAATTATTTTCCCAATTAAGTTATGACTCTTTTCTCTATTTAAATTCAGTTCTTTAGTTAATAAAATACTGAAATATACAGAGAATTACTCTGTTTTCTACAGATATGCTTGTGTTTTTTATTTTGCTGCTGTTCTGCACCTCCCTATAATGAGATTGATTCATTTCTTTTGTGTAAAACAAATTAATCCTTTTTTTGTGACGCACATTATATTAGAATCTTGAAATGATGCTTAACTTCCCTTTTTGTGGTAGAATATATTCTCTCAATCCCATTGAGATGGCCTTCCTCCTTTGACATGTTGGTGTTTTTTTTGGTTCTTATATCATTTTAGCCTACTTTTAACATTTGGTGAATCTTTCAGAAGGAACCAGAGCTCTTGTCTGGCAATGATGTCTTGTGGACATTTGTGAATTTTGCTGGAGAGGATCACACTAATTTCCAAACTCTTGTGGCTTTCTTAAACATGCTGAGTACCCTGGTATTTAATTGTATTATTTGTTTTGCAAAGCATCTGTTGTTGTATTTATGGGGTTTATTGCACTGTGGTTTTTCTTGATTGCATTTCCTTTGCAGGCTTCTAGTCAAGAAGGTGCTTCAAAGGTTTATGAGTTACTCCAGGGTAAAGCATTCCGCTCTATAGGGTGGAGTACATTATTTAATTGCCTTTCAATTTATGATGAGAAGTATAAACAGTCTCTTCAAACTGCTGGGGCCATGTTACCTGAGTTCCAGGAGGGAGATGCAAAGGCTCTTGTTGCATATTTGAATGTTCTGCAGAAGGTTTTGACCTCTTCTTTTTTTAACAATCTTTTGTGTGTTGATTAATGTTTATTTGCTCATTCTTCTGGTGAGGTTTTCAGGTTCGGCTGGCTGTTCCCCTATATTTTCCATAGATGCCGCCACTCCGTTCATCCTTTTTTCCTTTTATATCTTTGCTTTTTCTAGCCTTCTCTCTTTTGCCCTCTTCATTCTATCATTTATCTCAAGAACGTCTTTCTAGGATCTTTGCAAATACTTGACCACCAACAAATTAAAACTTATGATTTAGTAAGATTTGCTTTTGGGCAAAGGTTTTCGACATCACCTATGGTCTCCCATATAAAAATATATTAAATTGCATGTACTAGAAATTTTCACTTGTTTCTTTTAAGATTTTCTTGAATGATTAATGTTATTGAGAAAGTATGGATAACATATATGATCGGAATTCTTGGGTAGGGTGTATGAATTTTCTTTAGATATTGTTCCATCCTATGTCCTAGTTTGTTGGATTTTTTGGCTTGATTTCAAATTTTGTTTCAGTACTCCAGATTTATTAAGAATTTTTAATTCAGAAATGGTTTCTCCCTTGATTTTGATTTCTTGACCTTTCCTATAGAAGATGTCACTGCAGTACATATCATAAATGTTTGTTTAATTTTTATAATCTCCATGTTCATCATATTACAAAATAAGGTGAACGAGTGCGTCAAGAAGCAAAAACTGCTTAGGTCAATTATAAACTTCTTGGTGTATATATTGGTGAATCACGATTATAAAAGCTAATCTCCTTGGTTGTGCATTTTCCATTTTCTGTTGTTTGTAGCTTATACTCACATGGTTTATATTGTACTTTTATCCCTCTTTGTGCATGCATATCTATTTATCTTTGTGAGTTTATTGTCCTAAACTAATATGAATGTTTTTATGTTTACTTGTTCCAGGTTAGGTATCTTTGTCTTCCTATAGTCTGAATTGTACATTATCTTCTTTCTGTCTTTCCCATTGATGGAATAATTGGTAATCTGTCATTGGTTACAGGTTGTGCAAAATGGCAATCCTATTGAAAGAAAGAATTGGTTTCCAGATATTGAACCATTATTTAAGCTCCTTAGTTATGAGAATGTGCCGACATATCTCAAGGTTAGTTCTATCATTTTATCCCTTCTCTTTTCTTTTCTCCCTATTTAATTCCTTTATGTCGTTTCAATCTGAATTTATTGATGATGATTCCCAGACTTCTGCTGTGGCTGGACGTTTTAAGGAATTGCTTTTAAGAATATTTATATATTTTCACAGGGTGCGTTGCGGAACACAATCGCTACTTTTGTTCGTGCCTCTCCAGTCCTCAAGGATACTATTTGGACTTTTCTTGAGCAGTATGATCTGCCAGTTGTTGTTGGGTCACAAGTTGGGATTAGTGGCCAACCAATGGCAGCTCAGGTTAATTTTTCTATTTGGTATTAACGGTTGATGTGAAGGTGTTAGGTATTGGCTTTCATGTTTTGTTTGGTCAGGTGGTTGATAAATTGTATCAGATGTGGAGATCTATGACTTAGTTTACTTTTTGCAAACAAAATTAATAATAGAAGCTTATGAGTCCAACAAATTATCCTGAAGCAACTGCTTATTTTACATGAAGTGTTCATGTTAACATATGCCCGACAAAATTTCCAGGCAAATAAGTATGATAAAATGACCATGAGTTTTGGCAAGAGAAGTGTGTTGTGCTTATTCAATACATATAGTGTTCATGTTGAGTTTTGTATTCACAGGTTTATGATATGCAATTTGAGTTGAATGAGATAGAAGCAAGGAGAGAACAATATCCTTCGACTATATCTTTCCTTAATCTACTAAATGCTCTTATTGCTGAAGAAAAAGATGTAAGCGATAGAGGGCGTAGGTACTGACCGTTTCTTTGCATTCTCAGTTTCAATTTTCTTTCTGTTGCCTTTCTCACGGTGTGTTTCTTGCAGATTTTTTGGCATCTTCAGGTTCATATATGATCATGTTTTTGGGCCATTCCCTCAAAGGGCCTATGCTGATCCTTCTGAGAAATGGCAACTGGTTGTAGCTTGTCTTCAGCATTTTCATATGTGAGTATCTCTTATAGTTCCTATAGTTTTAATTTGGAAATCCTTTGTGATATTTTTGGTACTTTCATGTAGAGTAAGGGCTTGTTTAGCATTGCTTTTGGATGTCTGAATGTACTTTTTGGAAGGAAAAGCAATGCTAAACAAAAGGCCTCAAAAGTGCTTTTTGAACCAAATGCAAAAGCTGGTTTGAGGTGCTTTTGCTGTTGGCAAAAACACTATTTAAGTATTTACTTTTATATGCATTAATTATCACATATTTGCATAATTTGTATAAAATTATTTTTTGAGATTTTATTTTAAATACAAAACATTATTCACTTATGATATATTTATAAATTCTAAAATTATTAAAATAAAAGTATTGTTCGGATGAAAGAATTTTATTTTATTTTAAAAAATATTTTATATAAAATTTCAAAATTTATTTTCATTACATATTTATATATATTTTTAATACTATTAATTTATTGAATTATCATTACTAGTAATTTAATAATATCAGTTTTTAACATGATGTCCTTTTTAGACATTTTATCTTCTCACAACAATACCAAACACTAAAAAAATCTTATAGCACTTTTTCACAGCACCGACACTTTTTAAATGCACTTTTTCCAAACCAAGCTTTTCCCAACCACAACAGCAATGCTAAACTAAGCCCAAGTAGTGCCAGTTTTTGTTTTGTCAAAATTTATGATTATTTATTTGACTCCCCTACCCTTTTTTTTTTTTTTTTGCATTACTTGTAATGTAACTTGCAGGATTCTTAGCATGTATGATATTCAAGAACAAGATATTGATAGTGTTATTGACCGATCACAACTTTCAGCAGTAACGCAACCATCTTCACTTCAGATGCAGCTACCTATCTTAGAGTTGCTAAAAGTATGTTGCATGACTTTTTCTTGTTTCTGTCTTCCTATATGGCTAAAAACCATTTTTGAAGACTGTTGAAGCAAGTTCACCTGTGAACTTATTAATTTTTGGTGCACAATTGTTTATCCTTGGTGCAATCTCTTGATGTTTCCTAATGCAACCATTAATTATTTAATTGCCATCTAATTATTTTCTGCATAGGAAATTATACTTCTGAACAATATTAGTATAGTCATCCCTAATTGCTTTGACTCTGCTCTGTTTCTTGCCAAGGTGGCATTTTAGTGCTAGTGCTTCTAAGGTTAATATTGTAAACAAACTGCATCAAAAGTTGTGCTGGACTTCAAGAATAATTTCCTCAAGTTTAAAATTTGCATGTAATTTGCTCAAATTTATTTATAGTTTTTTTCTTAGTAAGTTTGATGGGAATGATTTGTGCCTGTTGCCTAACATTTTCCTCATTTTTCATGATATGATTTTTTTTTTTTTCACCTCATTGATATTAAGAACAAAAAAAAACATAATGTTCTCTTGGCAGGATTTCATGAGTGGTAAAGCTGTTTTCCGAAATATCATGAGTATCCTTATGCCAGGGGTGAATACAATCATTGCTGAAAGAAATAGTCAAGTATATGGGCCACTTCTAGAGAAGGCTGTGCAGCTGTCATTGGAAATTGTAATCCTTGTTTTGGAAAAGGATATACTTTTAGCTGATTTCTGGCGTCCTCTATACCAGGTAATTATTCCAACTGTGCTGTATCTTTAGTTTTTGCTTCTCTATAGCTTAGGATGGACTTTGTAGAATATTGTTAAGTTGCAAAAACAATAGGTTGAGATTTGGAATTCTTTTCTGACTTTTTAAGAGAGGTTTGGATGCTAAGCAAAATTTTCTGGTGATAACCAAGTTGGTAATGACTTCTATATCTGACTCCAGCTTTTTAATTCCACATATTTTACTTGATGACCCATGGTTTGTTTTGGAAACAATGAGGTGTTTTGCTTGATTTAAGAGTGCATGTTTTCTAAAGTCAATTGTTTCTATATTTCTCTATTAAGGCCATTGGCCTTTAACAGATTATGGGTTATTATTAATCTGTGAGCTGTTTTCCTTGTATACTCTCTCTCTATCTCTCATGTTCCCTGTGTCTAGAAAAGATTTGCATGCAAATTCAAACTTGAGCTAGCCTGTAAAAATGCTAGGAGAAGGTTTTGAAGAGCATAATTGTGAAATAATGTGAATGTCTTTTCTTGGGCAAACATCTGGCCATCATAAAAATTACTGTCTTTCATATGTTTGAATTTAGCTGATGAACGTACATCTCATCCCTATTCATGTTGGTTGCAGACTTGCAGTGTATTCTCAGCTAACTTTTTGAGCCCTAAGTAGTATATTTTACATCACATGCGATGCCAACTGATATTTCCTGATAATAGCTTCCATGTTTTAGTTATGTGTGTGACTAGATCAGAGGGAAGAAAATAACCTCAATTTTTGCATGTTGCCTTGCAGCCTCTGGATGTTGTACTCTCGCAAGATCATAACCAAATTGTTGCTTTATTGGAGTATGTCAGATATGAGTTTCTACCACAAATTCAGCAATCCTCTATCAAAATCATGAGCATTCTAAGGTTGGCTCTATTGGACAACATTTCTCTTATCTCTCTTTCTGATTCTTTGGAATTTGATTTAAATTTTTAATTCTACCTTGGTTGAAGTTCTCGCATGGTTGGGCTGGTTCAGCTACTGCTGAAATCCAATGTTGCAACTTCATTGGTTGAGGACTATGCTTCTTGCCTTGAGTTTCGATCACAAGAATGTCAGGTTATAGAGAACGGTCGTGATGATCCTGGAATTCTGATAATGCAGGTTAATCTGGATTTGTAGTGTGTGTATTTTTTGTTTGTTTATTTATTGTGGTCTTTAGTAGTTCAAGTGCTTTGAGCAGTGTCTTGAACTTCTACATAAGTTTTGTGATATTTTCAGCTCCTGATTGATAATGTCAGTCGGCCCGCACCAAAATATTACACATTTACTGCTTAAGTTTGATCTTGATACCTCCATTGAGCGGACACTTTTGCAGCCAAAATTCCATTTCAGGTTTTGTTGCTAGTTTTTCAAATACATTCGTGTTTATTTATGTAAATGTTCGCTTGGACCCTTCTGCAATACACTCATTATTATCTTACAGCTGTTTGAAGGTTATCCTTGAAATCTTGGAGAACCTTTCAAAGCCAGATGTAAATGCATCGCTTCATGAATTTGGTTTTCAGGTTAGAGCTACTCTGTTTTGTATATTAGATTTCTTAAATGGAAAGTTTCTTGCATTCAGATTAGATCTATTCTCATTCATAGCTTCTCAAATTTCTAAAGAAGTGGGATTATTTCTTAGAAATTACTTGTTCACTGATGCAGCTTCTTTACGAGTTGTGTTTGGATCCATTAACATGCGGACCTACCCTGGATCTTTTGAGTAACAAAAAATACCATTTCTTTGTAAAGGTATAACATACTTTGATGATTTAAAGATTTAATGATTTTAATTGATGTCTCTCTCTCTCATGCGTTTTGCTTGTTTCAAGGAACTAAATCTTATGCATTTTTATGTGGCAGCATCTTGATTCTGTAGGTATTGCTTGTTTCAAGGAACTAAATCTTATGCATTTTTATGTGGCAGCATCTTGATTCTGTAGGTATTGCTCCACTTCCTAAACGAAATAGCAACCAGGCATTTCGTATCAGTTCTCTGCATCAGGTTTTTTTCTTTCCTGGTTAATTTAGTTTTATGCTTTTGTTATTGCATCGTTTTAACCAAGTTGTAGTGCAATTTTCTTTTTTATTGTGAGATGCAACTGAGGCAAATCTGATGGTGGTTTTCTGGATTAAAATTTTTTGGCAACTTCCCTCATGATTGGAAGTTGACTATCTTGTCAATTAATTTTATAATCTGAGCTTGACCCTTCACACTTGACTTGATTAATACTTGATAACAATCGTTTCAGTAACCTGCCTTATGTTTTACTCCCAACAAGATTAAATAAGCATTTTCCCCCTTATTTTCTCTGTTTTGCTTAAAGCACCCTAGTCTTGTGTCAGGCCTTTTTAAGCTCATTTATTAAACAATTTTGTATTTACCTTTTTTTTAGCTGAAGTTTGTTAAATATATTTTGAAACCAGTTGCTTGGTATTATTTTACATTGATTAATGGTCATTATGGTGCAAGCTTCATCCCAACAGATTCAGAATTAAGTTCTTTTATTTGAAAATGTCTTGTGAGCTATATTGTACTATTTTTCTTAACATTTTCTCCTTGTCTTCGGCAGAGAGCATGGCTGTTAAATTTCCTCACATGGCTGATGATCTTAAAAAAAAAAGAGAAGTTGATGGTTATCAAAAAGTGAGTTTAGTTTCAGTTTCTAGTAGTTCTTTTCACTGCTGTTGCTACTGATGTAGTTTTTCCTCTTCTCGATTCCCCAGTTATATGTTTTATGAGTCAAAGTGGTGGTTCCTTTGCTTTTTTAATTATTAATTTTTGGCTGTACCAACAGTCACAAGAAACTTTGACAAGAATTTTGGGAAGTTTTGAAAGTTCAGTTTATGTTTTATGCTTGTTTCAAAGTGGTGGTTCCTTTGCTTTTTTAATTATTAATTTTTGGCTGTATCAACAGTTACAAGAAACTTTGACAAGAATTTTGGGAACCTTTGAAAGTTCAGTCTATGTTTTATGCTTGTTGTATACGTGCTGATGCATGTTGCATTGTTCCTTTATTTACTTTCCATTATTGGCAGGGTTTTGAATCTTTTTGACTATTGTTTCCATGTATGCTATTAATCCTAGTCTTATACTTTGCATGAGATGCATTTTCTGGTGTGTATTAATAGTGTCATATCCTTTAAGAAGAGTGTGAAGTTGGTTTGATGTCTCACATTGTTGCACTTATTTGAGATTAATTTCAGGTGTCAGAGTTGCTTGAAGTGGTCCAATTCAGATCTCCAGACACCACTATGAATCTTTCTCAAATTATTTCTAATATGAAATATAATTTACTGGTAAAATCCTCTGACTGATAGTAGCTCTGATTCTGAAACTACCTGTCATCTGTGCTTGCTCATTTCTGCTTTTATAGGTAGAGGACATACTAAGAAATCCATCAACTTCTGGAAAGGGTGGCATCTATTACTACTCTGAACGTGGTGATCGTCTAATTGATCTTGCTTCACTTCGCGATAAACTTTGGCAGGTCTGCTCCTCTTTCTTAAAAGAAAACTTGCCTCAAAATAAGATGTTTCGTTGCTTTAATGTTATATATGTATATATGTATATATATATAGCCGAGTTTGATCTAATTTTGTTATTTCAGAAGTTCAACTCTGTTTATCCTCAGTTGAGTAACTTTGGTAATGAAGCCGAGCTGAATGAGGTTAGAGAGACGATTCAGCAGTTGTTGAGATGGGGATGGAGATACAACAAAAACCTTGAGGAACAGGCTGCCCAACTTCATATGTTAACTGGCTGGTCACATATTGTGGAGGTCTGACCACTTATAGTTGGTTTGTCCATACTCAATTTTTGTTTTTTAAAAAATATTTCATATTCTCATGCCCTATGTCTGTACCATGTGCTGTGGCAGGTTTCTGTATCAAGAAGAATCTCGTCGCTTGAAAATCGATCTGAAATTTTATATCAGTATGCTTTCCTATCATCACTAGCACATATCTTTCTTGTAATTGACTTGCAGTGTTGCTTATTTCTCCGTTGATTGTCAGGATTCTTGATGTATGTCTTGGTGCTTCTGCCTCTCCAGACTGCTCATTGAAAATGGCGTTTATATTGAGCCAGGTAACCTACTGAACTCAAACTTGTGAACTTATTGCCTAGCTTTCCTTTTTATGGCAGTGGTTCTAATAACTTGCCTTCTGCACGAAATGTTGCTAGGTTGCTCTTACATGCATGGCAAAACTACGAGATGATAGATTCTTATTCCCTGGTTGTTTTAGCTCAGATAATATCACATGTCTTGATATTATCACGGTGAAACAATTATCGAATGGTGCTTGCCACTCACTACTGTTTAAGCTTATCATGGCAATTTTGAGAAATGAATCATCAGAGGCGTTGAGGAGGCGGTATGGTTCTTGTTGCAGAGCTGGTGCTTTTCTTTGCTTGTTGTTCAGTTATTATCTGACCTTTCTGTTGTATCTGTCTTCAGTCAATATGCTTTGCTTCTGAGCTATTTCCAGTATTGTCAGCATATGCTTGTTCCTAATGTGCCAACATCAGTTCTTCAGCAGTTGCTGCTTGATGAGCAAGATGGTGAGGAGTTAGATCTCCAGAAGGTATGTACTCTCTAAAACCTTTTTCCGGTTATTTCTTCTCTATATTGCAGTTTTTATGTCAATGGCTTAGTTATATGTTTGGCTCTTGAACATGGCACCTTCACCCATGTTGGTACTTATTTTTTCTTTTTGGGACCATAGATCCGCATTAATACCCGAACTTCCATTCCATCAAACCTTTTGCCCCATTTTTGTAATGCTGTTTATTAGTGATGATATGGCATTTTGAGGGCGTGCCATGTCATCACCTAAAATGAAAAAGATATGATTTAATAAATTCATAAATTAAAAAAAAATAACTTTTCATTATTTTATTTTATTATTTTACTTTCATTTTATTTATTTTATTTACTTTTGTTTAGTTAAAATGAAACCCCCTAAACTTTAAAACCTGTAAACTTCTCACTCTTCTCCATCACTACCGCTGGTATCATCATCAACCTTTGCCAAATTCTGGGCAAGTTTTTGAAACGTTCTATTTTTCTTTCCCTGTCCACCACTTTGATCCACATACTGAGATACAAATTGCCGCCATCAATGGCTCTAACAACCGTCAGATATGTACTACTTCTTATGGTGGTTGGAAGGGGGAGGTTGAAGCCGGTTCTAGCTTTTGTATCGTCGGTGACTGAGGTCCCTGCAATAAGACCTTGTCAGAGACTAAAGCGTGGATGACTTGACCGAGATAGAGATTAAACCAGTGTTAAATCTCATCAAAAGTCACTAACTTTTTTATAAATAATCACTCAAGAAAACAACTTTGCAAGCCTTACATATCTCTTTTCTTTTCGTAATGCTATCAGGGGGGGTTTTATATTTTTTTAAAGTTATATAAGATAAAACATTTTCTGTGTTTACCCTCATTTCTGATTATCAATCTCTGAAGCCCCTAATGTTTCATTTCTATGAGGTATATGTGGCAGGAATTTTATGGGTTGGATATGAAGTGTTGTTATCCTCTCTGCCTTGCATGATTTTTATCGCTTTTCCTCTTGTCGGTATATACAAAACGAATAGTTTACAGTTTTGTTTTTCTTTTGTTCTTATGATAGAGAGTAGCTTCCAATTTCTTTTCCCAGAATAAAAATGTTGAAACTTTAATCATACAAAGTTTTAGACTTGATATTCCAGCTGATTTTGGAGGTTTTTTTTTTTTTTTTTTTAAAGTTAAAAGTTCTTATATATATTATTGAATTTTAAACTTTTTTTTTTTTTTTAAATTTTCAAATGGTGTTACATAAACAAGAAAAGGTTTGGCGGAATGAAAATTTGGGTACTAATGTAGTCCAAAAAAATTAGGTACCAAAATAGGAGAAGGTGCCAAGTTCAAGGGCCAAGTATATAATTAAGCCTATGTTAATTGAAGAAACACTTCATTGGCACTGATCCACATTTTGCAGATTGACAAAGAACAGGCAGAACTAGCTCGTGCTAACTTTTCCATCTTAAGGAAGGAGGCTCAAGCCATCTTGGACTTGGTGAGTCCACCCCCCCCCCCCCCCCCCCCGCCCCCTCAAAAAAAAAAAAAAGAAAACCCTTCTGTTGGTCTTCAGTATGGGACTCTGATAATATTTATAGCAATAGTTTTGCTAGTCTTATCTAGCAATTCAATTGGAATATGTTATTTCTGAGAGTTTGAACTCCTGGTTTGTCTGCATTGGAATACTCTATATGTTTGTTGTGTGTATCCACACAGCTCCTTTGAATTCATATACGCAGTCTAGTGATCTCTCCAGCTTTTGAATTCTATCAACCTGGAAAACTAGTGACGTATTTTTTGGATTCATACATGTGAAAATTAGAGCAGTGATTTTGTTATTTTACAGGTTTAACTTAATTTATTCTCTTTACTGATATTGTTTACAGATGAACTGTTTTAAATAGTTTTGCCGTTTAATTTTTCTATAATTCCTTTATTTCAGGTCAAGTTTCTTAATTTGAAAAGTTTTCTTGATTGTAAAATTTTTCTGCTGGAGATTCATGCTGTTGTATAGAATGTCATTCTTATTCTGGTTGATATGGGGAAATGTCATATATCTGTATTTTGGTGGTTTTGTGTATCTCATTCTGGTTTCATATCTATTCAATTTCAAACTGCAGGTAATAAAGGATGCAACTCATGGCAGTGAACCTGGCAAGACCATATCACTCTATGTTCTGGATGCAGTAGTTTGTATCGATCATGAGAGATATTTCTTAAGTCAACTTCAAAGTAGAGGATTTTTGAGGTCTTGCTTAATGAGTATTAGTAGTTTTTCTTCTGCGGTATGTGTATTCTTCATAAACTAGTTGCTGAATTATTTGCTATATATTATGTTTATTAGCATGAAAAATGTAGAACGAGAAGATGGAGGAGATAAAATATAGAAATATAGAGGGAAAATCAGAAATAGATGGAAGCAATTAGGAAGGAACAAATGAAATTGGAAGTGAACAAGAAGAACTAGGCTAGAAAACTAGAAAGCATTGAAATAGTAAATTTCAATAATCAATATCACTATTCACAATAATTCAAATATTCATCATAAAAAGCTTACTCAAAACTAAAATAATATAGGTATTTATAACTAAACTCAAAACCCTAATAAAACAAGATACCAAATATAACACTAAAAATTGTAATGCTTGGAAAGAAATAAAATACTAATTAATATATAAAACAATCTAATTATATGAAAAAATCCGTAAGATATGAAGTCTTAAATACTGTAATCCCTCAACTAGCATAGTTTCCATCATCCCATCATAAGATGTTATTTTTCTGATATTAAATTTATTAGTTGCGGAAATGTGATTAGATTGGTCATTAAGTTGGAAATAAAGATTTATTTTGGTATTAGCTGGCTAAAGTGCATTATACATGCTGCCATGTTATTTTTATCCATAATTAATAATATTAATCAATGATTCTTTTTTCACCAAGGGCCATTTGCCCGGTTATGCCCTCCTGGAGCTAGGGCCTTAAATGTTAGAACTTTTTTAATGCTCTCCATGTTGTTGCTTGTGGTAATTTTGACTTGCACACAAGTTTTTGGCAAAAGAATACTTGCCCTTGTGTCAATTGTTTGTATGTGAATATAGATTTGTTCCTATCTCCTGAACAGTTTTCCAATTGCTCCCCCTTCTGCTTCCTGACAACCTCTCCCCACCCCCACAATGAAAAAGGAAAATCTGAAGAAGCATTACCTGAGATCTTTAACCTCTATAAGCTCCATTTGTCTCATGCATTGCATATGAACTGTATGAATATTGTTTCAGGATGGTGGTCATTCACTTGACTCAATGCAACGGGCTTGTACTCTTGAAGCTGAACTCGCTTTGCTTCTGAGAATTTGCCACAAATATGGGAAGTCTGGGGCACAGGTTTTATTTTCTATGGGTGCTTTGGAGCATCTTGCTTCATGCAGGGCAGTTAACTTACAGGTGAAATTGCAATATTTGTGGTTATTATGATATTTATTTTCCTGAAGTTTTTGATTTGATAGAAATTAAACTATCCACCAGGGAAGTTTGAGGGTTGAGACGAAGCTGAGGAGAGATGTGGCTGTGGATGTTGACAAACAGCGAATGATTGTAACTCCTGTATTGAGACTGGTGTTCTCTTTGACATCTTTGGTTGATACATCTGAGTTTTTTGAGGTTAGTTGGTACTCTTTATTGTCTTTGAAGTGTGGTCACTTATTGCTTGTAATGAAAGGAATTTATTCCCATCCATCCTTTGAGTCTGGTTTAACTGCAGAATTCAACAAAGTTTTCACCTCTTTAATGTTTTTGCATTACATAAGAAGATATGAGGATGAGGGTATGACTCTCTGAATCTGAGGTAAAACTCTCAGAAAGTTAAAGTGACTCATACTGGACATGTATCCATGTTTGGAAGCTAACCATAATAAATAATATTATCCCACTAGCTACATAGCAGTTTTTAGATGGTTCTAAATGACATCGCTCGAGCTTGGTATTCTATTTATTGAAGGCTTCATTTCATTGTTACTTGTATTTGCCTTTTTGTTTCACAAACCTAAAGTAAAAAAGTGCATGTGGATCAAAGGCATGAAGTAGTTGTAAAGGATTGAAAATTGTAGTTTAACTGTCATGGATAATAAGAACCATAATTTTGCTTCTATACTGAGTCATTATGCTGGAATTGGTGTTATTTTATGCAATTTTTTATTTTTAATCAAATATGATTTTGCTTTTGGAGGAAGCAGAGATCATGTAATATAAATAATAACCAAACCTAATTAAACGCCTTAACTCATTTAAGGTTCTTGCCATTGGTATTATAATAATCATGTCTGTTACTCAAAGTTCATTTCAAGCTTGAGTGTAAGAGTTGAGCTCTGGCTTCAATCTTTTATCCTAAGCCACTCTTCTTGCTGCTGTTGTATTTCTGATTATGATTAATAATGATTGGCGTTATTGTTAAATTAATCTTTATCAAGCTTATGATGGTTTCAAACTAAAGCTCAAGAAATGAGTTCAAGCTCCTTAATATTTGAAATTGAGTTTGATTGATAGCTTCTTTATGACTCCCTTGCTTGACATCTGCAATGAGTCATGTTCATCTGAAACTAAAGCATCTGAGACATATGGCAGAGCAGAAGCATTGCTGCTAGGATTTTAGCTGGATTTCCTTGCATTCAATCTTGTTTCCTCTCTCAAATTTTCATGAGCCACTATTTATTTTCTTTCTTATGTTCGTATTAGTCCTTTTCCTGATCTTCATTCTCTGTTGTGCCGGATGCGGGTTTTCTCCTATTCCTGTGTGCTTTGTTTTATAGGTGAAGAATAAAATTGTTCGTGAAGTCATAGATTTTGTGAAAGGACATTATTTGGTCTTTGATCACGTTCTTCGGGAAGATGTTTCTGGAGCTGATGACTTGATGATGGAGCAGATCAATCTTGTTGTTGGTATACTTAGCAAAGTAAGAACCTTTGATGTGTGCTGCTGTAATATTATCTGGCTCTAAATTTTTATACTTGCAATCAGGTAGCAATTATCTGCTTGATTGGTGCTTTTTGGACACTTTGAAGCTATATGGTTTTAAAAGATTCAAAATTACTACCTCGCTACCTTCTTTTCTAGTGGTTCTCATCTTCATGTCATATTGATCATCTTTCTTATCTTTCTTGTTGATAGTCTTTTCTTTTGTATTAATCAAATAAACTGTTGACAGCTTATCTTAGCTAATCTCATTACTGATTTTTAGGGATTAGATTAGCTTAAAATTAGGATTATTGATTTAATGTATTGATTATGTTTCCTTAGATAGCCCTACTCTTTTAGTATAAATAGCCATGTAAATTTTCTGTTTGAATATACAAGAGAAAAGGATTCATGTTATCATCATAAACTTTTGATTTGATGACACTTCTTTCCCTTTTTTTCATTATAGGTTTGGCCTTATGAAGAAAGTGGCGAGTATGGTTTTGTTCAAGGGCTTTTTAGTATGATGCATATTCTTTTCTCTTGTGATTCAGACAGACCTTTTCTTTCAATCTCAACAAGATCTCCTGAGGTATGCTAATGTCTCTTCTGAAGGTGCTGCAGATGCTACACATGTATTTTTTATCCTTTTTTTCAAATGATTAGAATCTGATGAAGTTAGAACTCTATTTTTTTCATTCCACTGGATGACTGAATCAGAGGAAGTCAGAACTCAATGTTTTTCAATTATGCTTTAGCCTGAGTTCTTATCTCTACTTTTTGGTCACTAAGAAATCCCTTAGGCTGCAGGTATGTTTGAAGCAAATTCTTTCATCTATATATATATATATATCTTTTAATTATAGCATACTCTTTGAATACAAAGAAATATGCTTAATTCATCAACTTGTTGCAGGTTTCAGATGACTCTCCTGAATACCATTCTCCTGTTAGCCTGCAGCAGCCAACACTTAATTTACTTTGTTCGCTTCTGAATGGTGTCATAAATTCCCTAGAAAGAGCAGCTGAGGAAAAATCATTACTTCTGAATAAGGTATTGTTGGATTGAATTAAGTTGTGAAAGATCTCAATATTTTTTTTATGCGATTTATGTCCTTTGTTCTTTGTACCTGGATATTCTTTCTGCATTTACATTGCTTCTCTCTTCACCCCTTGGAAGGTAAAACTTATTACTTTTTCTTGAGTTTGCAGATTCGAGACATAAATGAACTATCAAGACAGGAGGTGGATGAAGTCATAAATATGTGTGTTAGGCAAGATTTGGTTTCGGCATATGATGACATACAAAAAAGGTATCAATTTTTTTTGGCTTTGCTTTGCTTTGCCTTTTCTGTGTTGTTTAATTTATTAGAAAGTTCATACACAACATATATATAACTTCCTTAGTGATGGTTTTGTAACATGCATTTGAAATTAAAGAAATTTCTCTCAATTGAAGACAAGATATTCTTATGGGTTTGAAATTACATGTATTTGTGGTGGTAATAGTGTTGTGGTGCATCCTCCTTGTATTCTATTTTTTGATGATGTGGTTTTCATGTTTTACAGGCGATATATAGCAATGGTCGAAATGTGCCAAGTAGCTGGTAATAGGGATCAGCTGATTTCTCTGTTACTTCCTCTTGTGGAGCATATATTGAATGTCATCATAATCCATTTTCAGGATAGGTGCTTTGTCTTTTGCCCTCTGTTTTTGAAATAAACCTTATCATTGTGCACTGTTGATGAGTGATGTTATTTTTCTCAGTACTTAGTTTGTGTTTGTACATTGTTCTGATCATTCTGTAATTTTCAAAAATTGGTGAACCCATATCGGCTAGTCCTCTAGTTTTTCAATAATCTTATTTTGTTTCATGGTTTTGGTGCTTAGTAGTTATAAGCCAGAAGGAATGAGATGGTTAAGACTGTTGTATGTAAGAGTATTAAAGCAAGTTGGATGAGGTGTTAAAGTTGTGTTGAAATCCTGTATTTTTAGGATTTTGAAGTGTAGAGGAAAGTTCTTTAACTCTCTATCTGTCTCTCTTTTGTAATAGTGAGTAATCAACATTTCTAGTAGATAATATATTTTAGAACTAAGTTATCTAGGTTAGAATTTACAGTAGTTATAAAACATTTGCCTCTGCCATCCACATACCTCTCTTCCCTTTTTTAGGTTCAGTTATAGGCTTATAGCATGATTTGTCCTTATAGGCGAGTTAATATCCCAATGTCAGGCACAGCAGATTGATGTTATGTTTTCTCTCATTTTAGCTCTCTTTTCCAATATTTGTGTTGTTTTACAAGTTGTCTTAGATTGAATTCCTGGCTTTCGTGGCAGCTCTGGTGTATTCAATACTAATGGAAGCATGAAAACCATTACATATGGTGCCAAGCCTGACTCTGGGCAAGAAATTTCTTTGCTGTGTGGAAAGCTAATTCCACTTTTAGAACGACTCGAATTATTAAGTGAGGTAAGCCATTTTTTCTGATCACTGTATAGACCTCATTCCTTTTCCTAGAATGCACAATCCTCCTTCTTGGAGCTCGAGCTCCTGTTGTTATCATAAAATATCCTCACGCCATATGAGAATTAGTATTAGACATGGAACAATGTGTCTTTACTTTATCTACTGTAGTGGTTGAAATTCTGAATTAATAGCTTTACTGATAAATTGACATTGAACACCAGGTTGGCTACTGACATGAAAAGAAAGTTGGCAATACTGTCGGTGTCAAAATATTTTGTATTAGTCTGTTTCGAATGATGGCGGTGACATGAACTTGAAACTCAGTCAATGAGTTTTTAACTTTTGGGAAATTGGAAAGAAATTGAGGCACTTAGTCTAAAGTTTATCCAAAAATTTATATTTGCCTTGGATTTCTTTGAGGCTTGTGTTATCATGGTTTCATTTTCAGTTACATCTCTGCACTTGGTTTTCATTGTTGGAACAGGGTGACTTCATTTTTATTATTGTTTCTCATCTTCTCAGGAAAAAGTAGGTCACAACCTTAAGGTCTTCCGCAGATCAATGGCTTCACTGAAAGAAATGGCGATCCAAAAGTTCGCTGGATGATGGTTTAATGAGTGAGGATATTTCGAAAGATGGTAATCGAAATTGTTCACATTACCAGTCACTGCCCCCTGTCTGTAAATTAAGAATGTAACAAGAAGTCGTGCATTCGACGCTTTCTATTATTATTATAATTATAATTTTATTTTTTTTAAATTTCTTTAGCTTATTGGGGATGAATACAATTTGAATATAGGTGTTGAAACTAATTTCATGTTGTCTGTTGAGGTATAAGATTAAGCCCAAGCAGCCATTTAATTTGAACAAAGTTGCCAATCGTTTCTGAAGCTTGTTTTCGGACAGAATACAAAGAGAAGTGGGCAGCATTTAAACAAGTTGCATTTCATGTGTCATATACCAGGAGTCAAAACAGGACAAGCAGTTTTGCATAATTACTTTGTTTGGTTTCCTAGTAATACAGAAAATAGTAAGAGAGATCATTTTTATGTATTTAATAATTACTTATAAAAATTGATCTTGTTATTGCTAGTCTTTTTGGGGTCTTAATGTTAAGCCATTAGGAATGAATTAAGCCATCAGTCTGTTTTGCACTGTTGTATCGGCCGGTGCTCGCTGCCGCAAGTAGCACTTTTTTTGCATTGATGAAAATTTTGGTCTATACCTTTCAATCAATTTTGGTCGGTTGGAGTATAATGCATCGGTTGGTGCATAAATAATATTAGAAAATATAATATTTTTAATTGTTTATTATTTTGTTAAATGCTTAATTTGAATATTATGTTCCAATAGGAAATTGTGTGCGACCAGTCAAAAATGTTTGGTTGAAATCATAAAATTAGCTAAAATTTATTTAGAAAGATAATTTAATAAAAATTGAGTTATGCTTGTGGGGAAGAATTAGCGTTCTAATAATAGTTTTCACAAAGTTTGATTTGAGTGCAAACGATTTGCAATTAAATTCACTGCCATCGAAGAAGTAACTGATATAGACAACATAAGGGTTAATGAACTGATTGAATCTTTACAAACATAATTGATTGATTTAAATCTTGATGAAGTCGGAAAGAGATAATTTTAAGGAGAAAAGAGTATTGCTTTGCAAGTTATGAACTCAATGACCATTTTAAAGGTCCACTGTAATAGAAGATATTCAGGAATTAAAAGCTTTGCTTAATCGGAACTTCAATGAAGCTTTCAAGTAGTAGTCCAAAAGATTTAATAAGTTTGAGACCACTAAAGGTTTTCCCAAAAATTAATTCAATAGAGTTGCGTTCACAGAAGAGGCTAAGAAAGAGAAGAACAGAGAGGGAATCTAGTGTCATGAGTGCCACATATTTAGGCACATTCACGCTGAGTATGCGAGTACTCTAGAAAAGAAGAAAAAAAATCCTTGTGTCACCTGGAGTGATGAGGATTCCCCTAGTAACAACGTGGCATTCACAACTAGTGTCACTGTAGTATATGATGTTGACAATGATGATGAATTTGAAGGGGAATTTGGAGAAGAGTTTTTGTAGAACTGTAAGACTATGCTTGATAAATAGGAATAAGTGTGTGATGTGAATGCTAAGTTGTTGCAAGAACATACAAAAATGATCAAATAGGTGGAAGCAAAGGAGTCCTTACTTGTTGAAGAAATAACCAAGTTGGAGAAACCTCAAAAGGAACTCAGTGCTGCTGGGATTTGATGTCCTTAGTGTCTATTTACTTTATGTACTTATAATTTTTTCAGCAAATTAGTTTAATAAAATTCCATCATTATCATTAATATCTTTTGTATAATGTCGTTAACGGTTTTTGCACGTAAAGCATAATGAAAATAAATATTGACTTATTGATTATCTTATTTTTATCTAATAATAAGTTGTATTATGTGGTCGGATCAGAATGCGAGAAGACAACTTATATTAGTAGATAATCTAAAAAAGGTCTATAGTCTAATCAAAATTGATAAAGTCGATTAAAATACTATTACGTCATCTATCAAGTACTATTAGAGAGATACCTTATCTTAAATATTGGAGCGGATGACTCCTAAAAGATAGAGGCATAAATGTGATTTGGACAAGACCCAAATAGAATAAATTCTAAATTCGTTTATAGATTTATTAATTTGTGACGTTCATAATACGACTAACCTTAATCTTGAGTAAGTGACAAACTATGTGTTCGTGACTCATATGCATCGATGTATTTAAAGTCTAATTTCAATTGGTAATAGAGTCAAAAGCTGGTGCGTTAAGTATATTACTTGTGCATGATATCGTAGAATTTAAAGCCCAATAAGGGTAAATGATATCCTATCATTAGTATTACATGGTAGATTGAAAAGTAATGTGGCCACTAGTCATTTTATCATAAGATGAATTATTTAATTACTATGTGTTAGTAATAAACTTTTTCATGAAGAAAGATGTAATGATTAATATGAGGTAAAATAGTATCATATTAGGAGAACGAAATTTATCCAAAAAGGATTAATGATGTCCTATGAGGTTAACATACATATGACAAATTTATTGGACGAGCATTTGATATAGTAACTTTTGTAATGCTATATAATGTGGAGAGCTCAGTCATGGTGTATAATACGCAAAGAGTCGAAATTTAATTACAAATTATTTGAGCCTTAATTATATGTAATAGACCGATTTTGGGTCAAGTCGGAATGGTGGTTTCGGGACTACAAATTCGACGCAGTAAAATTTATTTTTATTATATTTTTATGGTCAACAGTTTTATGGAATAATTTCGTGAAAATTTCGTTCGAAAATTTTGACATTTGAGCACTCAATTTAGCTAGAAGGACTAAATTGTAATAGATGAAAAATATGTGTTCTAGAAGCTAGGGGTGTTACATTATATGTGCTCAATCATTCCCTTTATTAGCTCGGTATAACCTTGATGGTTTGCAATAGAATCAATGATATGAAAATGTGAAAAGACAAATTAGAGAAATAGATCATGTGTATCACTATTCAAAGTGAATAAGTTTTTCTTACTATGAACAAGAGATGACTTGACAATTAAATTAATTTTTTCGAATTATTATTTAATTAAATCATAATTAGTTAATTAAAATTTGAAGTGAAAATTAAATTAATTATGTTGTAGTTTAATAAGAACAAGTTAATTAAATTAACTCGCTCATAGATTATAGTATGATAAAATCGTCATGATTTTAATGAGAATGGAGTTGGGTTGAGAAAATAATTTAATTAGTTTAATTAGTTAATTTAATTTAATGGATAAATAGTATTTTAGGCATAGAATATATAATTTTTGGGTTAGATAAATTAAATTAGTTAATTTAAAGATCAGATAATACATCTAATTAAACCCGATAAATGAGGAGGTGAAATAAGACTCGATCGGGGTGACAAACCCCAATCCAATAAAAGATTATTGTCGCCACCCCTTGTGTACTTCCCTAATGGGGGTTGATTTTCCTATTAAAAGTTACACCTTACTCGACTCAAACTCGTGTAATTTTCTTTATAAATAGAGGCAGAGTGGTAAATCAAATTTGGCACTCCACTAAGGTTGGTATTTTGTCAATATATAGTCAAATTATTTTTCCAAAATAAATTCTATATTACCACTTGCCATATTTTTGCTCACTGTATTTACCCAAACTTTATATTTTTTTACAAAATATGTACATATATACTGTTTGTTTATAAAATAAATTGACCTCATTGCCCCCACTTTCCAGGTAGCAATTGGCATTTCATGTAACCATTAATGAAAGAGCCTTCTGGTAATTCAGTTAAACTGAAGCTCTTAGCTTCGTTTTAGCCTGATCTGGTAGAACAACCGAAGACACACACACTTCTCTGAAGTTCAAAGCGTTATGAAACAGAGCTGTTCAAGAAAGTGAAAAGACAACAAATTGAAAGCTCAAAAAGAATTGGCAAACTCTCTATGTTTCACTTCTGCTTGCTCCTTCAACACTTCCTGTACACCAGGCAATCAAAACTGGATGTTTTACTGATATTGTTTTAATCATAGGTGGTGAAAGTTTTCACTTTTTTCTGCATTGGTTCTAGAAATAGTTACTGACAATTATTTCCCAAGGACGATTTTTCGGGAGCTCCAGAACTGCCAGAATTCAATCTTTAGAAGCTAAGGTATGAGTTGGTTTTTTGCTTTTTATTTGTTCACTATCATATTTATAGTCTTAGTCTTGACATTTGTAAGTAAAGTTGGGGAACTGAAAGTATCAGTTGTTGCCAATGGGTTCATACCCATTCTATGAATTTCAAGGTGGGCTACAGTGAACATGTTTGGGGGAAGTTTAGTTTTGTTAAAATCTTAATTTCCTCTTTATCTTTCTGTCATTTTCTGCTTGCATTACTTAGCTTCTGGTTTAACAGACTACAGATAAAAATCAAAGTACCAAACCAAATAGCATCGTCTGTGATGGAAATGGTAAGCAAAAATTGTGGCTAAGAGATCACGTATTACTATTGACTTTTATATGAATTTCAGTCTCACCGGACTGAAATGAAGCAGTGTTATTCTAATGCTATATCCTGATATCAGTTAAACATAGAAATATGCTATCTTGAGTGCAGATGAAAGCTTCGTAGCCAAACACCGACCTTCACACACTCTCTCTTAGCTTCCCTGTTGGTTAACTCGTATTCTTCCATATTAAGAGTCTGTTTTTTCATTGTCTTTTTATGATACTTGAAACTTTCTAGGAAGAATCACTTAAAAGAGTTGGTTCACTTATTCTAGCACTTCAACCTACATACAATTATAACTGGTTTCTATATCCAACTACCAGGTGCCAAATAGTGTTCTCAATGCTGAGGTACCGGGGTTAATTCTGTTGATCACTTCAACGGACAATATAAAGCCGGTGGCTTGTGTTGGCTTTGCAGGTGTCCATCTCACCTTTTCTTCATCCAATCGGGATAGCTTGCATAAAATATCATTTAGGTCATCACCACTGATTGGTTGCATTCTTAGTTAATTATTTATTCTTCTTTACTCTGGTGTCTGCATTAGGAGATAAACAGGCATTGGAAGTTTGATTTCTTATTATTGAGAAGGTTTGAAGCACGATGAGCACTGTTCCGCAGCATTGTTAGCAAATAGCGATTAACGGGATTAATGTATGTTGTAGGGGGAAAAGGGAGATGTTATGTGGGAATTGTAATGGAGTTGGCTTTATTGGTGGATTTTATGATGATGAGTAATGTAAAAAGCTTAAATTCTGGGTTGTTTTAAAGGATATCATGTTTCGTAATTTTTTTTTTTTTTTTCCTTTAGAGAAACAATTAATACCCTTTGTTTCAGTCATCATGGGATCGTTTAATTGTTTTGGAATGCTTCAAACCGTCGCCATGCCTATACTCTAATATCTGCTTTATGGCATTGCCGTGCAGACCTTTAAATCTGATGGTATTTCTGAAAGCTAATAAGTAATATAATATTAAATATTAAAATAAAACCTGCATCTTGACGAAGTCGCTTTGGCCGAGTGGTTAAGGCGTGTGCCTGCTAAGTACATGGGTTCATCCCGCGAGAGTTCGAATCTCTCAGGCGACGGTGGTTTTATATTTTGTTAACTATCTTTTACAAATTTCAGTTCGCTTTATTTAATGGTATTCATGTTACAAAACTTACTTTCAACAAATATACACTTATATAAATATATATACATATTTACTATGCGAGAGATAACAATTATATAGTATATTAATATAAAAATTAAATATAGTTTTGGTTTAAATAGTTGAGTTGGAGAGTAAATGTTATACTCTTGGGCTCAAATATTATTTTTATTCTATTTTTCTTAATTTTATATGGAAAAGATAAAAATATCTTTAAAATAATACTTATTACTTTGTTAAAATAATATTTTTATTATTTTAATAACTGAGTTGAGATCTAATTGGAAGTGATGTTAACTCAATTAAACTGAGTTGTTACCCTTTCTTTTCTTTTTCTTTTTCTTTTTTTATGATTTGTATTTTACATTTTGAGCATGAGTATAATTCTTAGAATATAAAAGAAAATTAAAATCAAATTTAATGAAAATACATTCAACACTACCCAATATTGATATTTAGTTTGAAAATGAAATAATACAATAGACAATCTCAATTTCTCTTTTAAAGTTAATAATTTTAATATAATTAATCATTATAAATACCGAATTAGATAGATATACACTTATACAAGATAGACTCTAAATTCTTAATACTTCATTATTGGCAACAATCCCAAATTTAGAATTCATATTTTTCCCCTTCTTTTGATAGATTAAAGTTCTACTACTATTAGTTAAAAAAAATTTCAACTTTAAATCTTAAAACATTTCAAGTATAATTACAAACTAGGAAGTTTGGCTCAAGGTTTGGTAAGGGTATGTTGCTTGTAGTGTTTGTACAATAGTAAATGATTGATTTATATGTAAAAGCTTTTCCACCACACCACACCAAATGCTACACATGTGAAACAAAATTATACAACAATAAGAGCATTGGTAATCAAAACTTTATAATTATATCAAATTGCTATAGTTTCAATATATATAGCATTTACATGTGTTGCTCTCTAAGATTAGCATTATAAAAGCATGAAATGTAAATTAAAAAAAATGAAAAATATCAGGGTCTTTTACCAAAATTCAACTATTTGGCTGCTTGTTCAAGAACAGGGATCTTTTTCCATGTCTCGTCCACTCCGCTTATTTGCAATGGAGGCAATGAAAAAACGCTAACAGTTGAGCTTCCACTCCGGATTTCCTTCAAAGCACGCAATGCTGATATACTGCTTTTCATATATAGACTCTCCATGTACTCAATCTCTGCGAGCTCTTTGGACATTCTGAGCCGATCTTCGCTCCTAGAAGTGGATGATGTTACAGGATCACACCCATCATCCTCACAGTCTCCACCATCATCCTTATTTTCGGCTTCAGTTGAAGATGGTTTTTCTTTCTTGGGGAACAGATGGTCCAGCATCGCCTCACACTCCTTGACCAGCTTGTAAAGCAAGTCTGTAGTGAAGAAGGGCTGTTGCAAAACCCTTTGAATGAAAGGCAAGCGGATCAAAGCGCCCGTTCTTTTGTCATACTTCTTCAGTATTTTCACCAATCCTATTCATTGCATATAGTGTTAATGATGTTATCCACTAAAACAATCTTCTAAGTTAAAGCACTCTTACCTAATACTTGAAATAAACAACTGGAAAAAAGCAGTTCTTTTCTTTCTATCCAACAAGCCACACAAAAGATATACTAGAAATGCAAATGATCTTCCTAATAAAGCAAAGTGTAAATCATTGGGACCCTCTATGTTTGTTTAACTTTCTTCTCTTTCTTCATAATTTATATAAACACATTATCTCCTCTGCTTTTTAGTTCAGTTGGGAAGAAAAACTCCATATATAATGGATTAGTGACCAAAACTATGGTGCAGCTCAATTTCGGGCAAACTCATTTTATTTGGGGGAATGACAAAAAAAGGATACATATGCAGCCCACATGTAATACATAGTTTCTGAAAAAATAACATGAATATGAGAATGTCTCAAGACATATACATATATTATGTACATATAAAGAACGAATTAATAATGGATTATAATCTGTATAAATATAAAATATCTTAAACAGGATTATGACCCTACAAAATACATGAACAAGATATGATAAAAGGCTATAAAGGAAGATCAAATAATTAATGTTTAACTAAAGAATGGATATGGATAAGTTGTCTGCCAGCAAACTAATGTCAAAAAAGTAAGCATGCCATAATAAAGGAATAAAGAAACTCTGACTTCAAGAGAAATGGACATGGCACCAACAGGCTTCCTAGCAAATTGCTATAAACCTAATCATAATATTCCCGGACAAATCATTTGGCCGGCTGAAATATTAACACCATGTAAGCATTAAAAGGAAGCAAGTAGCAATATCTTTGATTAAGCAAAGAGACAAAAGGAAATAAGCACAGCTGAAGTACCTGTGTAGTTAAGAGCGCTATAATTCTCTAACAAAACCATCTCGCCATGGAAGTCCACTATCTCCTTCCGAATCCTTATCATCTCTTCATTACAATCCTTTGCCTTTGCCACACTGTCTTGTAATTCCTGCACCACAAGCCCAAATAGCCCATCAATGAGCATGAAACTTGAAGAACCCATATATGAAACTTAATAGCGTTAGATCTCTTAGTTACCAGCAATCTACATGATCAAAACTTCACTAAATCTCATAAATTTCTAAATGTTCTATTGCAGTAATCCAAGCTTCCATGTTTTCAGTATCAACTTTTAAGAAAATACCGTATTGTCTTGCAGGTAAGCAAATAGTTTATTGGCGGCAACATTAGCATGCTATTGCAAACACAAGCTTGTACTTTAAGGTACAACCCCTAAATGTATATACGCTAGTTGTTAAAGGAAGTTTCTCGCAAGTTGACAACACGTTAAGTTTCAACGATTTAACGGACCCATGAAGGACAAATGAAGAGAAAACCGAAATAAAGGGAGGAAAAAAGAATTATGCTATTGAAAAAAACGGCAACGTTTTTAGCTTTAATATTAAATCCCCTGTTTGCTTACCGGGAAAAGAAACGAAAAGCCAGATAAAAGGGGAAAAGAAAAACTCCCCAACCAGAGAGATAGAATTCAAATCAGAATTCGAATTACCTTCAATCTAATGATGTATTCTTCCTCTTTCTCGACAAAAAATGTGTTGAATTTCTCGAGCTCATTTTCCAAAAGCTTAATGAAATCGGTCTCCTCTGTCGACATACCGTCTCCGTCGAAGACGCCGACATTATCTCCGGCACCGGCAACATCACCAGAATTTCCATCCAATTTAACCCGTTTATTCGGCCTCTCACCGGAATTAGGCTCAATAAGCTTCAATTTTTTCTTAAGCTCCTTATAAGAAAGGAACTTGTCCCGCCATTCAGGCAGAGTCTCCTCGATCTGGCTACTAAGGCTCTTCCCAAATTTCATGGCAAAAAAATCTGCTTTTTTTATATATAATTAACAGAAAACTCTTAATTTAAATCTTAAGGGGGGGGGGGTATTTGGCTGGTGAGAAAATGAGAAAGCAAGTGAGGGAAAATGTGGGAAGGAGGATGGGAGCGGGGGAGGTGGGAGAGGGGGAATATAACGGAAAGAGGGAATATTCGGAGTTGATGGGCGAGAATATCCGTGGGGTTCTTTAAATGAAAGCAAAAGTATATCTTGGGTTTTATTCCTTTCGATAGGGATTTTTTATTATTTTTATTTATTTTCTCTTTTCTTTTTTGGGCTATTTTTTTAAATTTTTAAGCGAGTTAGAGCCCGACACCTGGCAATGTAATTTCTTTTGTGGTGGCTCGAATAAGAGAGCTTTTGTTTGGACGTTGGCTCGAAACTCGGAACTACTGAGTTGAGCTTGACACAGCTGATTGTGATTAGTCAAATGACCAATGTTTGACTATCTAAATTGGATTATTATTATTTAGCTGTTATTTGATAAATTAAAAAAAAGTGTTTGCTAAAAATTAAGTATGAATATAATTAATTATGAAAAATTAAAAACATTTGATTTTTTAAGTAAAATAAAATATTAAACATAATAGTTAATATAACGTTAAAAGAAATCAAATTAAATTAATTAAAAAATTCTTGCACTTTAATAAAAATTTATCAACCAGTTTTTATTATAATATTTATAAAATTAAATTACTAAAAATACTAATTTTTAGTTTTTTTTTTTTAGAATCGTTATAAAACAAACCTTGACTTTTCTTTCTTTCTTTTTTTGATAATTAGGGGAGAGGAATGGGATAATTTGGGATTAAATTCAAGCTCTTATGCTTATAATATAATGCTTGTCACTGGGCTGAGAGGTTGTTGACATTATTTCACATACTTTTTATTTGTTAAAAAGTCGATAGGTTATAGAAAATCTATAGTTAGCTTTCTCTATAACAGCCACCTAGTATACAATTAAGTTTTTAGAAGAATTGATTTTTTATGTTTTATTTTAACTATCTATAACAATTTTTCACTTGTAACAACATCTATAGTTATGAATTTTTTTTTATTAAATTAGTTCTTTATAACATCATATGGTCTAAATTTTCAAGTAAAATTATAGCTATTTTATATAAAACAAGTCTATTAATTATCATTTACTACATGAAAATTATATTCATTAAAATATTATTTCAATGAAATGATTAAATTTCTCATGAAGAATCTATTTATCATATTTTGTTAAATGAAAATAATCTTTAATGAGTGAAATTAAATATATCAATTCAATAAACTATTAAGATTTCTAATTAAATATTCTACTATGAATTTAGAACATCATAACTTATGAATTGATTACTTGAATTTAGTAACTTATGATAATTTGATAATTCATATTGATTAATTCAATTTGTTATATTTATGAACTTTATAATTAATCATGTGAAATAATATAAAATAAAATATGTATAAAAGTGTAATAATATATGCACATGTTATACGTCTTTTAATTTTGTTGATTTGATTCTCATTCTCATTTTCATTTTCTTTTTCTTTAACATAATTCACTTTCTTTATTTGACAAAAAATCACGATATACATTCTATGATAAGCTTACGATGATTATCTCTATATAACATGTTATTATAGCTGTATAATAGTCACCTGTCTATAACAGATAAAATCTGAGAAGACAAATGAAACTGTTATAGAGAAAGTTGACTGTATATATTTATTCAAAACATTATTTAGCAATAAAAACTTTTATAATAAATGAATAAAAAATAGCTCATAAAGTTTATAAATTAAATTGGATGAATATACATTTTGGTACTTAAATTTGTTTTCAAGGTTTAAATTGATACTTAAAGCTTATTTTAATCCAATTAGATACCAAAACTTCACTTCTTGAGTCAAATTAGTACTTACCTTAATGACTTATTTGAACCAATTTGAGTTATGAAGCCAAGTTTAGGTATTAATTCGAACCAAAAAGCTAAGTTCAGATACTTAATTGGATTAAAGAAAACCTTAGGTACCAATTTGTATTTTAAGGCCAAATTCAAGTTCCAAAAATTATATTTACCCAATTAAATTCAATATACTTATATATATTAGAGAGCATTCAAATTTCAGAAATCAGACAAAAATATAAATCATTTTCAAAGTGCAGAACCAGATTAAGATGTATTGATTCATGGATTGGTAGGACTCCGCTGGTCATGACACATGAATGATTCAGCAGGATACATGTATCATTTTTCTTGTACCAACATATCACATCCTTAATTTTCTTTTTAAGTTGATTAATGATTTTCTTTTTTATGTTTGGAAGATCAGAAAACAAAGTATTAAATAATAAATAATGAAGGTTAAAAATATATATATATATATTTTATTTATTTACTATAATAATATTCTAATATCAAGAAATTTGAAAGAGCAAGGGAAGTCAAAGTCGCTGCCCCGAGATTCCTGCTGCTTTTCTAATGAGCAGAGTATAATCAGTCGAAACTGGTAAAAGTACTAGGGAAGTCCCTGTACTTAAGTGGATTGTATTTCGGTTTTTTTAAAAAAAATGGTAAATTAGCCCTTATACATTTTGAAACATGCAAATTAGTCCATTCGTTAAATTTTATCTGTTAAATAATGATGTAGAATATTAATTTAAATGGTTAATTACTAATTTATCACTAAACTATAGCTAAAATATAATTATGATTTTTAAAAAAAAATTGTTCTTAACAATAATTATAAAAAAGAAATTAAAAATAAATACAAAATATTAAAATTATTAAAAGTATATTTAAAAAATTAAAAATTATGTTAAAACAAAATCAAAACTAAATTTATTAAACCTTCAAAGAAGTTATATTTTTTGTTGAATTATGATTTTTTTTTTTTGAAAAGTTGAACTCCCTTTCAATAATAGGGAAGAAAGTATTGTAAAAAGACAATGGTATCTGAGTTTCGATTAGAAAGTTTGATAAAATTTTTAAAAGATTTTTTTGTAAATTTTATTTAGATTTTTTACATATATATTTTGAATTTTTAGATTTTTTATTTAGATTTTTTATTTTAAAAATATTTTAACCTAATTTTTAATTTTTTAGAATTATTGTTAAGAAAATTTTTTAAAAATTCAAAATGATATTTTTACTATAGTTTAGAGACCAAATTAATAATTAACCATTTAAATTAATGTTCCACACAATTATTAACAAATAAAATTTAATGGAGGGACTAATTTGCATGTTTCAAAATATATAAAGATTAATTTACCCAAATTTTAGTAGAAATACCAAAATACAATCTAGAGACTTTTCCAATACTTTTTACTGTAGAAACTCTAAATGCAAATAAAGAAATTAGACATTAATTACCCTAAAAAAGGAAATTAGACATTAATGAAACAGTTTTTCCCCCCCTAAATTCTACATTAATGCAACTGTTAAATGTGAAAAATAAAATAAAATTCATTCGGGGTTACCCAGCCCACTTCTTCCCATTTATCTAGTGGGTTAAGCCAGGCTGGCTCAACTTGTGCATTTTATCAAGGTTATTTATGTCCTTTTATTATTATATATTTACCCATTTTATGATCTAAGGTTAATCTTAATTGGGCAAAAAGTGTTATTCAAGTAAAATTATTTAAAACATAAAACAAAATTTACTTATTATTTCTTAGTAAAAATAGCATGGCAGTCTCTATACTATATTTTGAATTGTGTTTTGATCTCTATATTAAAAACTAAGTAAACCGATCCCTGTACATAAAATGAATAAACAAAATGGTCCTTTCATCATGCTTCTTTTGACATTATATAAGGCATAATAATAATTTTACCTCTCAATATCTTTACTTCTTTATTTAGTTCGGCCCTTATTGTTTTATTTGGAGCAACCTAGCCCTCAGTCTTACATTGCTTATGTGACACAATTTTGTTTTATATGCCATATAATCAAATAATTTAAAAATTCTAAATGCTTTTAAGAAATTCAAATAAAAAAAAACGTAAAAATCCAAAAATATATTTTAAATTTGTAATAAAATTTTTAAATTTTTTAAAAAATAGAAATACAAAAGAATTATAGTTTTTTTCCAGAGATTTAAAAACTTAAAATTATGAAAAAGAAGGTTAAAAATTCAAACAAAAAGTTTTTTTTTTTTAAAGATTTAGGCCATCCGTATATGATATATATTGTTTATTTTGTAAATATATATATATATATATATGAAATCAAAATTTAATTTTATGTATAGAATTACACAAAATCAAAATTCATGTCCTTAAAAAAAATTATCCATTTTATTTATGAGGCTTGGTATAATGCGAAAGCATTTGGAATATCCATGTGTTTAAATATTGAGAAGCATGGGATCTATGTATGGATATTCTTGGCTTACCTCTCCTTTATTATTAAATATATACATCATCACATGATATGATATGATATGATATCTCTCTACTGTTTCCTTATCATCCCAAAAACACCCCTATTTTATTAACATATCTTTAGAGTCAATATTTCTATATTAGATATGAAAAAAAAATTATTAAAAATCACAAGAAGAGTAACATTCAGACAGAGTAAATTGCATCATACATCCATAAATTATAATTTCTATTTAAAATTTGCCTCTAAATTTTAAAACATTTTAGTTATATCCCCAAACTAACAAGGTTATATTTATAAGGTCATTTAACCATTAAATGAGATGCCAAACCTTATGTGACAGTTTAAAATGAAAAGTTTAAAGAAAAATTTTAATTTTGAGGTTTTCGAAACTTTTACAGAAGTTTTATTGTCCACTCTCTCTTTTTTCGGTTTTACTTTTAAAAATTATTCGGTAACGGTATACTTTTTCTTTAAAATTTTCATTTTAAATTATGCCACATAAAATTTGACATGTCATTTAAATGTTAAATTAACAATTTTAATAATTGAAGGACCTGATTTATATAACATCGGTTTGATTCAACTAGCCCTACAAATAAACAAAAGTGTTTAGACTTAGGCCTCTTTTAACTTACCAAAGAAAAGTGTTGAAAACTATACTAGAGTTCATTGAATTGCACACTTAATTGCAACTAGCTTTAACAACTACAAAAATAAATTAGAGGTGGTCACAAAAGTTAGTTAAGCAATTTGGAAAAAAAATTACGTTTACGAGGCCTTGCTTAGAGAATAATCTATTATTAAATTGCATTACCAAATTGAAACCTCATTCCTATATAGTAGCTAGATGACCTCCCTTGTAAAAATTTCACATCGAAAGCTTAGATATAAATAACAAAATGTTTACAAAGAATTTACACTAAAATAAGCTTCTTCTTCTTTTTTTTTTTTTACAATGATTAAGGATCGTATGTACTTAAACAGATCAGGTTACAACCTAATTTCCAACTCAAGTAGGGGACCAAATGAAGTTGATCTTCTAACCAAAGGGCTGTGAGGAACAACCTAAGGAAGTCCATTTGGAATATCAACTCCTTGCGAAGGGTTAAACTGTTCATTTGGAGACCTTGCTAAAATGCATTAGCTTCAAAGGAGAACCTTAGGAAAAGAAATAGATTATTCTCTATAGAGTGACGTCGATGTGATAGTGAGGTTGAGTCCATGGAGCATATTCTATTCCTTTGCCCCTTTGCCCAAGTAGTTTAGAGATCATCCTCTTTTTGCTAAGCCCTTTAGCAATTGGTTTCTCGCCATGCTTTCAATGGTGGACCAGAGTTATGGAGATGATAAATCAGAGTGGACAAAATTTGGATATAGGGCTTGTTGTTTGGATACGTTGGTGCATTTGGAAAGTGAGGAATACTTCCCTTGTTTGAGGGTGAAAAATTTGGACCTCATTGATGTAAAACCTATTATTTGAGACAACCTCAAATCTCTGGACTTGATTTTATGTTAAAATAGAATAAATTAAATCGAAATATTTCGATTCTGTATGGTCAATTTTTTGCTTTTTGTTTTTTCTTTTAAGAAATTATTTGTTTATAAAAGAAAAGAATGTTAGCATTTATTTTTTATAATCATTAATAAAATATGGATATAATACAAAAGGTTGAATGAAACCCGATATACACATAAACAATGCTAGGAAGGAAATATATAAATAATAAAAAATGAAAACTTGCATCCTAACCCAATTAGGATATAACATATGATTTCTAAGCATTTGTATTACATTGGCACATCACATAATTTAACACACATGATACAATTTTAAGACATACATATAACTCTGTATACTTGTTTAACTTTAAATGTAAATTCTTTCTAGTTTTAATTTTTTTTAATAAAAGGGTTGAGATTTGATAAAATAAATTGTAATTTTAAGATAACTATGAATTGTATCTCAACAATAAGTATGAAATATTTTTGGAGGAACCCTTATTAGGGAGTTTAAGATGACACACGGTACAAGGTAAGGAGATCTATTATCTTCTTATTTATTTGTGCTTGGTATGAAATGACTTAATTATTGTATTAATTAAGCGATCTCGAATAAAAAATAGAATCCAATAAGATTATTAGATGAGATTTACCTTTGTTGATGATGATGTGTTGTTTGTGGAGTAGACATTGAGCAAGCAAGAATTGTGATTGAAGTTCTATAGCAATTTGGTACTTAAAACTAAGTTATACTTTTCTGAAAATACAGATGTCCTAGTGGCGGATTCAATTAGCAACATGTGGGGATTTCAATGAGTTAATGATTGGGCCTCTTTTCCATAAAAGAGTGCCTAACATGACGTATCAATTTATAATGGTCAAGATGCGAAGTCAACTAACTGGATGGGATGCGAAGTTGTCAATGGCTATCAGAGTAAGTTTAGCAAAATCAGTCTTCTTAGAGATTCTAAATTCTTTCATGCAGTATGCTTTAATTTCGTTGGGAGTATGTATTGAATTAGAGAAATTGGAGAGAAATTTGATCTTGGAGTCCAAGAAACTGGCCTTAGTAAATTGGAAAGACTGTTGCCAACCAATAGCGAATGGTGGTTGGGAATTCGCAGGCTAAGTGACCATAGTAAGTCTTTCATGCTTAAATTGGATTTTAATGTTCTAAAAAACACTTATAATGCTATTTGGGTGAGAGCTTTTAAAAGTAAGCACTATTAAAAAGAGAAGTGCCCAAATAACATTGAGAGGCGTAGCTGGTCTTTTATTTGGAGGCCATTATCGAAGGTTTGAAAGCTGTTCTTGATAGTGTATGTTGGGCCTATAGAGGATGGAAAGGTAATAAGATTCTGGGTCAATGTTTGGATCCCTAAAATTAGACCCCTAAGAAATGTTTCTAATAATCAGGATGAAGTTCATGAGAATGCTTGAGTGGTTGACATGATCAATAGCTAAGGGAATTGGAATTGGAGTAAGTTAACAAAGCCTTAAAATATTCACCATTCTAAGGTGGTAGAAGCAAGACAAGATAGTGAACAAGTTGGTCAAGATATTATTGTTTGGCGCTGGTCAAGGAACAAACATTTCTCAGCCTACAAGAGTACCTGAGGGATTACTTAGGAATTTGTCCCCTAAGTGTAGTAAAATTTTTAAAAAATACTATAACTTAATTCTATGCACATTAAGTATGTACATATATTATGATTAATTTTAACATTTTTAAATTAAATTAATTATTAGAACAATGCTATAATCAATTTAATTTTTATGACATGTTAAACATAATCCCAACTTTTATTACATTCTGATCGTCACAACCGAATGGTGTGACCCTATAGGATCTTGTAATGTTGAAAGTAACATTAAAACAACCATAATATTATAAACAATGAGTGGCATCTAGCAATGCATCACTGCTACCCAAGTTGCAAGACGTCGTGGTTCGACAGTGTCTTCTATGATAAATAATGGAGAACATTCTTTTGTCCTTTATATCTAGAATGAACACAAGTCATAGAATAGTCACACTTGTTTAGAATAATCTCTTATTCTTGATTCCCGAGTAGATTAAAATAAACAATTAAGTGTGATATCTCATATCAACTAATTTGAGCATGTCCATGCATTTTTAGTCTCACTCGATCAAGAGGCCCGAGAAATTTTGTCCTACCATGTAGGAGGGACAAATCATATCTTGATCACTCACATGCCACTATACAAATTGTGGTAGACCCAACACCAGTTTTTATAGTACAACCATTTATGGAAGATATTTGATTGTCTCAAAGCATACGACTCACGATTTTGAAACAATGATCATCTCAAGTCTAAGGATCATAGTTACAATTAGCACTATGAGAAACATTGTGACTATTACATAATAATCCAAGAAACATTCTCATGGTGAATTAGTCCAATATATACTTTTGTGTTGATTTGATATCACATATCTATAACAACACTTGTCATCAATCAATCACATATTAGTTTCAATGTATTATTGTTGTCCAAGCCCACAATAATACTTGACTAATAACATTTAAGAATGATCATATCCTTTGGACATTATAATTATATAGTTTATTTAAACACAGAAATAAATACTGAAAACAATAATGACAATGAATTTATTAATAAACTAGGTAAATGTATGTTATTATAATCATCATATGATTGGCCTTTGAACATAGTTCAACACTTCTGGTAAATCTCCTTGTTGTTGAACATGAGTCTATGCCAGAAGAAAGGACTGAGTCATTGATTCAAGCTGCTATCCAACAAAGTACATCTAATTCCAATCTCGTTGAACAATGAATTCAAGATTGATACTAGTCCTTCTATTGCTAATGAGTTTGTAATTGATATCATTGAACCTGTCTCTGTCCTTGATAATACACCTAGTGAGAAACCCTGTATTGAGCTAGGAGAGACTAAAACTGATGATGTTGTGGTTACGGGAGTAAGCACTTGTACTGGCACCGGAGTAAAGACATACCTCTCAGGTGTCATTCGAAAAAGAATTCTGTATTAGAAGTTAGATTATATTTTAGTTATTCTATTAAAAATGAACAAAGTGACCCTAATGCATTAAATTAAAGAGCAAATGGATTCTTCCATTAAAAATTCTATTAATTTTTGCAGTTAAGTAATAATGTGACTAATGGAGCAAGTAGGTAGGAATACATGGCGTGCCACATGCATCTCATGTTTGACACATTAAAAAATATTTGAAAAATAAAAAAAAATCCTAAAAACAATTAGTTTTTTAAAAAGTTATTAAAAAACCCACATCTAGAATTAACATTGGTTTGTCTTGGTTAATCTTAGATGTGGTTTTTCAATTTTTTTTAAATTATAAAATATATAGAAAATTATTTAAAAATATCAAGAATTATAATAATTTTTTTAAAAAAGTATTAAAATTTAATAAAAATTATTTAAAATTACATTAAATATTTGAATTGCAAATTAATAATCATCATTGAGTTACAATTTATTTAAATATTTAATAATAATGATGATGAATTACTATAAATATTTAAAAAAATTGAAATGAAAAATAACTTGAAAAATAGTGTAAAATTTAATTGAAGTGAAAGCTTTTGTTTTAAGTAGTTGTTTCCTCCCTTTTTGTCCACATAGTGGAACAATATGATAAAATATATTATAAATTTGGACAAAAAACCAATAAAGATTTAAGGGAATATGATCAAAGTATAAATATTGTTCACTGGAAAAACAAAAAGTTATAAATTCTATATAATATTTTGGATTTGTAGTTTAGTTAGGGCTATTTTAATTTTGGTTATTTATTTTGAATTAAGAATAAATTTTAAATATTTTTATTACTTTTTAATAATTTTAGTAATTTCTTATAATTCTTAATATTTTTAAATAATTTTCTATATTTTTAATAATTTTTTATAATTATTTGAAAAACCACATTTAGGATGAACCTATACACATTAGTATGAGGTACACATGGCACTTCATGTGTCGTTGTCTACTTGCTCTGTTAGTCACGTCATCACTTAACGATAGAAATAGATGAATATTATTAATGAAATGACAGATTCTTCTTTAATCTAACATACAAGAGCTAATCTACCTATTTTTTCACTAGAGAAGATAAAATACAATCTGACTCCTAATACAAAAATTTTCATAATACTTTTACCACAATATCTCAATTTGGTATGCTGATTGTTGAAAGCTAGCAAGCAAAAGATATTGCTTTGTCACTGTCCATTTTTTTATGACAATCTAATGATTTATCTCTTTTAACTCTCAGGATTTCGTTTTCTCGAATGTATCAACATTGTCACGTAATCTTTAACAACATGAATCATATGTGGTGATTGTTCACCTTATCCTTTAATAATGTAGTCGTGGATTTAATACCATTTGTGGGAATGAGCTCATTTCATGGCCAACTATTTACCTATTTGGATGCTTTGGGAGTTTTTTTACAAAAATAATACAAAAAAAAGGGAAATATCCAAAATGGGGTGCCATTTGGATTATGTACCAAAATGGTACATCCAGGGTGGTCACGCCCCTGCCATAGGCGGCACCACCCTGGTGTCAGGCCTACTTAGGCGAAAAAAAAATAACAACAACAGTGAAAAAATTGAAAACGAGGAAAAATGACACAGCCTGGTCAATGGGCTGCCACATGCGGCACCAAAGGTGTCATTGCCAGAGCCGACACCGATGGTGCCAGTGGTAGAGGCGGCACCAGCATGCTGTTTTGGCGTGTTCTGCATCTTGGGGACCTTATAATGGTCCCCAAATTTCAGTTTTAGCTGAGAGAGAAAGGGAAAGAAGAAGAAGAAGGAGGAGAAGGAGAAGAAGAAGAAGGAGGAGGAGGAGGAGGAGGAGAAGAAGAAGAAGAAGAAGGATACGGCGGCGCCGGAAAAAGAAAGAGAAAGGAGGAGAAAGAAGAAAAAAATAGAAGTATGTATAATTTTTTTTTTTAAAATAATGGATGATATTGTTGTTGTTATTGTGTTTATAATTTTTTGTTGTAATTGTTATGATATATATTGATTTTTATTTTTATTATTTGTTGTTGTTAGTTTAGTTTATAACTATTGTTAGTTATTAGGATTACTAGGTTAATTATTATCTTAGTTAGTTAGTTAGTTATTATTATTGTTAGTTAGAAACCTTAAAATGATATTTTAGTTAGTAGTATATTGTTAGTAACCCTAAAATAAAATATTGTAGTATATTAATATGTTAGTATATTAATATTTTAGTTAGTATATTGTTAGTATATTAATATGTTAGTTAAAAACCCCAAAAACCCTAAAATAATAATATATTGTTAGTAGTATAATTAAAATGTTAGAATACTATTAATATTTTAGTTAATATGTTAGTTAGTATATTGTTAGTAGACTAATATGTTAATTAAAAACCCTAAAAACCCTAAAATAATATATTGTTAGTATATTAATAATATGTTAGTATATTAATATTTAGTTAATATTAGTTAGTATATTGTTGTTAGTATATTAATATGTTATGTTAGTTAAAAACCCTAAAATAATACATTGACTATGTTAGTATATTAATATTTAGTTAGTATATTATATTTTAGTTAGTATTAGTAATATTGTTAGTAAGAAACCCTAAATATTATTTTTGTTATTTTTTAGTTTTGATTTGTTAGTAAGTTTTGTGTTTATATTAATTATTTTTTTATTGTGAATGTTATGTTTTAAATTTTTAATATATTTAAAGTTTTTATATTAGTAAAACTATCATAAAGTAATTGTTAATTAGTGATAAAAATTGAAAATATTTCTGATGTAGATATTGTTAGAAATGGCAACATATTGGATATTGCCTGATGAGATAATAAATTTAGCACAAAGGGAGAAAGTTGATAAGATGATGAGAGAAGTGCAAGATTACAGAATGAAACCAGAAGAAGACATTGTTCAACACCTTATTACCGTAAATAAAAAGATGCAAGAAGTGTTGTGGAATGGTCATGAAATGATTAGGAAGAATAAAGTGCAATACTTAACCCTTAGAGGGACATTAATAGAACGGGACCATCAAATCATTTTAGACGAACTTTGGAAGACATTGGTACCACAAACCTATTGAAATCTAGTTATGCTTTGTGAAGTTTATAATCTCTTATGGAGCTAGGAAAACAGTGCGGCAACGTATAGGCTCACGGAAGTTGACTAGGAAGCAAAGTGTGTTTGACATACCATGGATGGATAAACTAGATGTTAGGAAATTACCAAGAGAATTTCTAAATTCAATACCTGTTATAAAGATTGAAGAGGAAGAAGATCCCAAGGAATTTTCAAATTGGATTGTAGAAGATGAATATGAAGAGAATCAAGAATTTCTAAATTGGATTGTATAGTATTTCCCAGAGGAAGATACAAGCTCGGAGATAAAATAAAATGTAGAACTGAATTTAAGTGGTTAGATGTAAAGATAAATGTTGTTCATGTACAAAATGATAATTTTAATTGTATGAGCTTAAGAATGAAAAAAAATAGCATATTGAAACATTAATTTTTTTATTTAAGAAAAGTATATACTGATCGAAATTTTTTTGAGCAATTTTGTTTATTTTTTAACAGATTGAATATTGAAGATGGATGATCAGTTTTTCGTATGTGTTTATTTCGATGGAATCATCTTGACAACAACCGTTGGATGCATATTTGAATGTCGGCAACAAATAGCAATGAGATTTAATAGAAATGTCTCATTGGATGATATGAAGGGAAGGATAAAAGCAAAAATTGTTAGAAGTTGTGGGAGAATGATTTCGAGAATTTTCTACAAGTTTCCAGTTTCGGCAGATCCGATCAAATTCACAGAAATGGAACTTGTAGACGACGAAGACATGGAGACAATGATCGCTCTTTACTGTGGGAATGGGAGTAACAAAAATGCACCGATTCACTTATTTGCTGAGTTAGCCGGTATTGAGCAAAATGAAGACATCAATGCATATGGTGAAGAACATGGAGCTTAAGAACCGTGCATGGTGCCTCCAATATCGTATGTTGACGCCGAATCGACTATACATGGGATCGATATCGATCTTAATATTACACCCGATATTGATGTGGTTGATGATGATGGACATGATAGTAGTGATCATTGTGAGGAAGAGGTCGATAGTGACAGTGATCCCGATATAGACGATATACCTGATGATATTGACGATGAAGACGTGAATGACGATAGAAACATAAGCGCGTCTTCGGTCGGGAACCAGATACGATGTATTGTGATACACAATAATCCTGGGCCACACATGTCGCTCATAGACCCCGACGCAGCGCGTGTTCCTGGAGTACCCTAAAATATATCCTGCTCACCGGTTAGCCGTAAATTCTGAGCATGAGTTATTCGTAGGCCAGAGATTTTAGAAAGTAAAGAAGAGTGCATATCTGCTATTAAACAGTATAGCATGGATATATCAGTGGATGACAAAGTCGAAGTGTCTAAACCGACGGTTTATATTGGGGAGTGTTGGAAGGCAGCGGAAGGCTGCAATTGGCAGGTACGAGCTGCATTCATTCAAAATTCGCAGATGTGGGAGACACGAAAATTAGTTGGACCTCATACATACAGATCGACACGTATGACAGAAGATTATCGAAAACTTGATTCCAAAACTATCTGTACGTGTATCATTCCAATGGTGAAGGACATGCCGACCATTAAAGTTTCGATACTGATTGCTGAAATACAAGCACGATTTCAGTATCGAGTATCATATCGAAAAGCGTGGATAGCTAAACAGATGGCAATGGAGCAATTATATGGAGATTACGATTCATCGTATAGCGAGCTACAGGGATGGATAGCTGCTATGCGGGAGTACGTACCTGTAACACCCCCTACCGGTATCTGTTGTCGGAATAGAGTAGGAGGTATTACCAGAGTTTACTGAACATTTTCGAATAATTCTGAGTCATTTATTGTTCATATTCTGAAAATAATCATAACGTCCCTCTATTGGGCCCTCGAAGCCCAAAACATACATTAGGAGCCAACCGGAATTAAATCGGGATCATAGGGAATTTTTCGCAAAATCCTAAAACTTTCCTACATTGGTTAACGTACTTTAATATTAACAAACTTATTTTCTCGACATGTCTCGCTTCAATTTATTACTTGTCCTAATACACATAATTTTCCTGTATCAACGTATCAAAGATAGTATTACATTTACATGTCATGATACATATCATTCTCTTATTGTTTCTTCATAAATATAAATTGTTCAATTTATTATGACAATATTTCAAGTACCATCATTTTCATGAGTTTAGTGTATATTTATTCCAGTAGCAGTTCATAATCTTGAATATGCATAATTATCAGGCAAATTTCACATACATGTATTTTCCATGCCATATTTCAATGTATCATATAATTATCATTTCTATGTCTTTCAAGTTTAATTTCATGATTTCAAGTACTTGTCATTTTCTATATTTATCCCGTTGAATTTCTCAGAATTTCGATGGATTTTCTAGTAGTACACTTATAGTGTACAAATCCAGGTCCGTCAATTCATGTTCATGTGCGCACATTTCCATTTCAGAGAGCACACTCCCGCGAACCTCATCCTTACAGCGGGATTACCAGTCCAGGCTAAATCCCCTGTAAGAGAGCACACTCCCGCGAACCTCATCCTTACAGCGGGATTACCAGTCCAGGCTAAATCCCCTGTAATATAAACTCATAGAGTATTGTCGGGATTACCAGTCCAGGCTAAATCCCCTGCAACGACAATTACTCTAATGAGCTTGGATCTGAATTACCAGTCCAGGCTAAATTCAGACCCCAATTCGGATTACCCGTCCGGGCTAAATCCATTTTCCACATATTCTTCGGGAGGGCTATATCAGGATCACCCGTCCGGGCTAGATCCTTTTCACACATATTCTTCGGGAGGGCTATATCGGGATAGGATCACCCGTCCGGGCTAGATCCTTTTTACCGTCAATTCCTTTTCAGCGATCCATCGAATTTTCCTTTCATTCAACCGGGATTTCTTCCCCTTTTTGTCAAATATATCAATGTTTCATCAATTTTCATACAATGAACATTCAAATTATATTCACATCAATAACGTAAATTTCAAGCATTTAAGAATATAATTCAAGTTACATAAACTTACTTCGTTGCTTGCTCATGTTTATAGTTTCACTAATTCGATGTCTTCTCTTTTCCATGTTCAAATCTCGTATTTGAGTTATCCGGATAAATTTGATCATCATTTTCATTCATTTCATATTCTGATACATTCAATTAATGCTCTAGGCAAAATTACCATTTTGCCCCAAAACTTTTAATTAATGATGATTTCATCCTTAGATTCAGAAAAATAAAATTCTTGTAATTTAATCCTTGTTCCAAGCCTAATTATTCTCATATATATCGACAACAGCCCATGAATTCTATGAAATATTAGAATTTTCCATAATTTCAACACTTTTCAATTTAATCCCTAAAACATATTTTCACCCTATCTTGATCTAAATTAATAATTTCATTCAATTTTATAATTTAAATAATAAAATAATCCATTTCATGCAATTTGGTCATTTTTGACATTTTTACAAAATTGCCCATAAAGTTTTACTTTTATTCAATTTAGTCCCTGAGCCTAGAACATGCTAGCTAAATACTCATATATATTTTCCTCCTCCTCCTCTCCATTCCACATCCTTAATGTATATAACATGCTATAAGTAACATTATCAATAATTTCATTAATTACTCATAAGTATATTCAAAACTGTCCATTTGAGTTATAGTCACTAAATTATTTATTTCCAGAGCTACAGAACTCCAAATGAAGAACCGTTAATTTTTAATGAAACTAGACTCGCATATATTCTTCCCATAAAATTTTCAGAATTTTTGATTTAGCCAATTAGTACAGTTTATTCTTTAAAGTCACCCCTGTTCTGCTGTCTGGCAGTTCCGACCCTTCTTCACTAAAAATTAATTATATTTTTATATAGAATTCATATGATGTTATAGTTTATTTATTCTAAAACTAGACTCATTAAGGAATCTAACCATATAAATTATGTTCCCAAATTATTTTTATACAATTTTTGATGATTTTTCCAAGTCAGAACAGGGGATCTCGAAATCACTCTGAACCAGTCTTACCAAAATCTAAATATCTCAGAATACAGAATTCCTTTGCTTTCCATGTTTCTTTCATATGAAAATAGACTCAATAAGATTTAATTATATATCTCACTCAACTTCTAATTCAATTTCTAAAATTTTTGGTGATTTTTCAAAGTTAGACTACTGCTGCTGTCCAAAACTGTTTTAATGCAAAATGTTAATTATCAAGTTTATAACACCTTTATTTCCTTTCTCTACAACATTTCCCATTACTTTCTCTTATTTTCCTTCACTAACATATCAAGAACATAAAACTTTATTTAAGAAAACTCTACATTAACATCATTTCCATGCTTTTTCCACAATATCAAACTTAAAAATATATTGAAAACATGATGTTCTTACCTTGTTTTATAGATTTCAATCTTTAACTTGATTTTCTCTCTCCTCCAGCTTCTATTTCTTGAATCAAACTTGATATTCTTGCTCCCTATAGTCTCCTTGTCATCTTTCTCTCTTGATGGCTATGGAAATTCTTTTGAATTCTAAGTGAAAATGGTGGATTTTTGGTGAAAGGACTAATTTGTAAAGAAAGCAAAACTTTCTTTTCTTTCTCTTCTTCTCACGTTGGTTTGCATGGGAAAGAGATGATAATAATTCATCATCTTTCCTTCCTTATATACTACATAAATAATAATAAAATAATGATAAATAATAAAATATCTTATCAAAATAAAATAATATTTATCTAATTAAATAATTATAAAATATCATCACTATCATCATTACTTTCTAGATTTCTCTCTCTTCCAATTGACCATTTTGCCCTTTGTGATCTTTTAAAATTCCATCCTTGAATCATCACATAATTTGGTAAAATTATGATTTAGTCCCTCATAATTCTTTACCTATTCAATTTGGTCCTAATTCATCCATTTCCCTTAGTTTCTAGATTATTCCACCCCTAAAATATTTGCACTATTGGTCCTTTAACTTTTTCATACTTACACTTTAACCCCTCAAATTTTGAGTATTTACACTTGGGCAACAATACTTTTCTCACTTTACAATTTAGTCCTTTCTTGAATTAATAATGTAATATATCATAATATACTTCCGAATATTGACATAATCCAAATTTTTTTTTTTCGCTTTATTTCCTTATTATATCAAAGATAATATCTTACTGTAAATTTTTTTTTTTGGGGTATTACAGTACCGGGAACTGTGATTGAGTTATAGACACGACCTTATTACGGCCCAGATGACCAATTACAGCCGGGGAAAAGAATTTTTCATCGGATGTTCTGGACATTTGATCCATGTGTGCGGGCATTTCCACACTGCAAGCTGTTTGTGCAGGTGGATGGGACATGGCTATACGAAAAATATACACAGATTTTACTTATTGCGGTTGCTCAAGACGGCAATAGGAACGTGCTCCCAATAGCATTTGCCATAGTAGATAAGGAGAATATGGAATCCTGGGAATTCTTCCTTACCAACCTACGGATGTATGTTATTAGTGTCGTAGCCATTTTTTTTGACGAAACGGGAATCGACTTTAAAAATAGGGAGTCGCCATCGATTTTTACTTAGGTGTGATCGGATCACCTTTGTTTTAATAAAACATTTTGATTTACTAAAACAGTGTTTTTGGTCTACGAAAATTTGAGAAAACGGGTTCGGGAGTCGGTTACATGCGATGAAGGATTAGCACCCTCGCAACGCCCAAAATTGGTACCAAATTAATTAATGATGTCCTAATGTTGAAATCTTGGAAATATTTAGGGTAAATTTTTTTCTTGAAAAACCAGAATTCGTTAAATTAGGATTGAATTTCAAGATCATCTCATTTCAAAGGAATAAAAGTATCATACCCAGCACGTTAGGATATGACGCATTTATACTCTGACACCGAGATCATCCTTGATTTTCAAAACCTATGAAAATGGTATTTGGTTATTTAGTTGGACGGAAAATCAACACCCAACACGTTAGGATGTAATCTCCCGTACTCCTAAACACACAAATGTCGTCTTGTTTTTCGAATACACGATCTTATAGTTGGCTCAAAATGCATTTTATTGAATCATGAGAAACAGAAATATAATATGAAAGAATAATATGCGAGTACAATAAATGGATGACAAGAAAAATAATATACAATTCAAGGTAAAATCGATAATCTCACGACTCTTATTTTGAAAATATTAGCACTTTTAATTAAAGAAATAACGAAAGCTAAAAATATAGCAAAGTGAAAGAATGAATTAAACGTAAATATAGTATATTGAAAAGAATAATAAGCAAATAACAGGTATCAATTTGAGTAATATATGTAAGTAAATGAGAGAAACTTAATATAACTTTATATACATATAAAAATAATAATATAAAAACATGTATAGAATACGTAAATATAATCTTGAGACAGGAAATTATACGCACCGCAGATATATTCATAGAATAATACAAGATACATGCATAAAAGTAGTTTAATATAAACAAAAAGAGTATGTATATAGAACTAATAAAGATAATATGTAAATAAAATAAATAATAGCTAAAACAATTATAAATATGTTATGCTGAACATTATTTAAAAGAACAGTTAAAGAAACCGATAAACCGATAATTAACTAAATGATACAAGGATCATATTGAAAATTAGAACAAAATTTGAAAGCTAAAGGACGATAAATCAAAGGTGAAATATAAAAAGGGTCAAATGCAATGCGCATGAATTAATAAGGACTAGATCAGTGAATACTCCAGTCAATTAAAACGCTGCGTTTGGATAGGACTACATTGTGACCGAACTAAAGAACAGAGGGACTAGACGTGTAAATGTTCCTTTTTAAAGCAGAGAGGCGCGGATCCCGGTCGCCAAGCGGGTCGACACACGGATCCTTCCCCTTTAAACGGCGTCGTTTTTTGTTTTCCATTTAAAAGCCCATTTTCTTCCCTTTTTTGTTTTGACAGACCCTTCAAAAAAAACTAAATTCCTTCCCCGACGATCGGGTTCCCTCATTCAACCCAAAACCCTAGCCCTTTTATCATTTGCCTCCGTTGCAATCGCCCTCTTGATGTATCACTATCACGCCATTGAAGTTGGCGAATAGCAATGCCAGCCTTCCTTAAGCGCGACTCACCTTATTCGATCGTAATCCTAACCTAATCCCGATTGAAGCGGAGCGTACAAAGATCTAGCCTTTTCCTAGTTCTATTTTCAAACTCTCGATTTCAACGAGGAAGGCGACAGATCGGATTAATTAGAGGTAAGCATTTTCTATTATTCCTTGTTCTTCCTTGGCTAACCGAAAGGTGTTGCGAAGGGCGAAGAACGATGTACGAACACCCGATTTAAACACCTCTTCGTTCAAGCCCCGATTGCGACGGAGAGAACGAGGGCGAAACTTCGACGGTAATCTCTTCTCCTACTCCCTTTTTACTTTTTTATATTATTTATTCAAGAGATTCGAGAAAGGAAAAAAAATGATAACAAAACAATCGCAGGTAATCACTGGAAGTAAAAAAAAACAACCTTTCTTTCTTTTCTTTCGATTTCTGATTGTTCGTACAATGGGGTGTTCTTTTTTTTTGGATTGTCTCTGTATCCAAAAAAAGAAAAATTCAACCCCTTTTCATTGATTTTTTAATGGCTTTATAGCCGAAGATACAACAATATAAAACACTATTTCTCCTGCTTCTGTTGCCTGTCTTTTTTTTTTGTGTTTGCAGGTCATGGTGGCGGCAGAGGCGCATGGGCAGTGGCACGCCTAGCATGGGCATGGTGGTAGGGGCGCATGGGCACAGGTTGTGGCCGACAGTGACGCGCGCAGGTCATCGAAACGATGCAAGACGCGCGTGCAATGGACACGGTGGCAGCACCGGATAGGGGAACCCTAGGGGTTTTGCTTGGCTAAACCTTTTGGGCCATCTGGGCCTGACTGGTCGTTGGGCTAGTGCAGGGGCTAAAATGGGCCACTCGGGTTTGAGTTGGCTTGGCTAATTTTATTTGTAGATGGACTGTTATTATTGGACTTTTAATGGCTTTTGTTTTATTTGTATTTTATTTTGGGCCTTTTATATTGGTATTGGGATGGGCAAAAATTGGTTATTACAGCTGCCCCTCTTTGCTCATTGTCATGAAATGAGAATAGAGCAAAGACAATAGAAGAACCAATTTTGCCCGGTCTTGGCCAAGCCTTGACTTATTAGTCCTCGTCTTCCTCAAACATCTTCAAACTCTACTGTAACCTGTTGCTTTGATCCACTCCACCGCTGCTTCCGAGAGACATGACCCGTAGCCTCAATTCGCTTTTCCTCAATCTTGCTTATTTTTAACTTGCTCTACCTGGAGAGTTGTAACTTTGATCTACTAATTGCTCCACTAGGACTTCGACGAAATAAATCTGAACTTTTCAAACTGCTTCTTTATTCTCGTAATATGAGTTGACTTTTTATCCCTTTTTTGGATAATCAGAAATTGAAAAATAGAAACTGAAAAACAGAAACTTAGCGTGCGTAACCCGAGGCCCAACTCACTTTTCACGTTATGAGTTGATTTTAACAGAAATTGAAAAATAGGAATTAAAAATACCTCGGCGTGCGACCCGAGGAATTGACTTTTGCAAACAGAAATTGAAAAACAGAAATTAAAAATACCTCAGCGTGCGACCCGAGGAGTTGCAAATGAAAAATAAAAAGCAGAAATTAAAAATACATCAGCGTGCGACCTGAGGAGTTGCAAACGGAAATTGAAAAACAGAAATTAAAAGTACCTCGGCGTGCGACCCGAGGAGTTGCAAATGAAAATTAAAAAGCAGAAATTAAAAATACCTCAGCGTGCGACCTGAGGAGTTGCAAACGGAAATTGAAAAGCAGAAATTAAAAATACCTCAGCGTGCGACCTCAGCGTGCGTCCTGAGGAGTTGCAAACGGAAATTAAAAATACCTCGGCGTGCAACCCGAAGAGTTGCAAACGAAAATTAAAAAGCAGAAATTAAAAATACCTCAGCGTGCGACCTGAGGAGTTGCAAACGGAAATTGAAAAACAGAAATTAAAAGTACCTCGGCGTGCGACCCGAGGAGTTGCAAACGAAAATTGAAAAGCATAAATTAAAAATACCTCAGCATGCGACCTGAGGAGTTGCAAACGGAAATTGAAATACAGAAATTAAAAATACCTCGGCGTGCGACCCGAGGAGTCGCAAACGGAAATTAAAAAGCAGAAATTAAAAATACCTCAGCGTGCGTCCTGAGGGGTTGCAAACGGAAATTAAAAATACCTCAGCGTGCGACCCGAAGAGTTGCAAATGAAAATTAAAAAGCAGAAATTAAAAATACCTCAGCGTGCGACCTGAGGGGTTGCAAACGGAAATTGAAAAACAGAAATTAAAAGTACCTCGGCGTGCGGCCCGAGTTGCAAACAGAAATTAAAAAGCAGAAATTAAAAATACCTCTGCGTGCGACCTGAGGAGTTGCAAACAGAAATTGAAAAGCAGAAATTAAAAATACCTCAGCGTGCGACCTCTCGAATTATGAGTTGACTTTTTGAAAAACAGTAATTGAAAACGCATCATCTGGTGGAACTTGGATGTTTTCTTTCTCCTTTGTTTGGTACAGCTATCGTCAAAACTTCTTGCTTTACTGGCATACCTGTATGTGTCATGCGTGATGTTATCGTGACATGCACATGTTTGTCTTAAATGCTTTTATGCCTACATGATTATGTCATGTGCTCTGGGCTTGTTTGTCATGTATCTCTTTTCGTTACGACTTTTATGATGACTTGTATTCATTGCTTCGATTCTTGACTTTCTTTCAGGTTTTGTACCGGTCCTCAAGTTTTACGAGTGATCTGCGTTTCTCGTATATCACCCTTTTGCCCCCTGTTGAACTTTGTCCTTGCTTTGAGGCTCTTGTACTTACCAAATTCTCATCCAGGTAATGCTCGACATTCCTTTTGTTTAGAATATGTCATTTTGCTATTTATCATTTAACTAAACCAAACATGAGATGCATGAAAATGACAAAGTAGGTATGAAAGGGATACCTCACACCCATATTTATTTCAAAAGTGACAAGCAAAGAACATTGACAAGGAACAACTCAATACAGGAAATGTTATAAAAAGAAAAACAGGTTCAATTGTCGCAAATGCTCTAGATATCCAACGCGTGAACTTTTCCACGTTTCCTCATCCTGGATCTTTTCGAGCAAAGCTTCTCGTGTAGGAGATTTTGAGCTTCCGAGTCTGCTTCAAATATTGTAATCTCGCCACATGACTCCCTGTTCGAATCGTCTTGCTCCTTAGGCCGAACCCCCTTCATTAGGACGCCCTTTCAGGTTTTCATCCCAATTTTTGTGTTTATCAAGACGCCCTTTTCGGGTTTTCATCCTGAATTTTTTTTATCAAGACGCCCTTTTTGGGTTTTCATCTTGATCTCTTTTCCTTTTTCTTCCCTTTTTTTTATGCATAATATTTCTTCACAGCATCCGAGTTCACTGGATTTGGTAACTCCTTCCCATCCATCTCAGTGAGAATCAAAGCTCCACCTGAGAAAACTCTCTTTACGTCGTATGGTCCTTCCCAATTCGGTGCCCATTTTCCTCGGAAGTCTTTTTGTACTGGGAGAATCTTTCTCAGTACGAGTTCTCCTTCGCGAAATTTTCTTGGCCGCACCTTCTTGTCATGGGCGTTGATCATTCTCTTTTGGTACATTTGTCCATGACAAATTGCCTTCAAGCGTTTTTCCTCAATAAGATTTAGCTGGTTGTATCGAGCTTGAACCCATTCTGATTCCTCTAGTTTTGACTCCATTAAAATTCGCAAAGAGGGGATCTCAACTTCAATGGGCAGCACAGCTTCCATTCCATAGACCAGAGAGAAAGGAGTTGCCCCCGTAGAGGTCCGCACACACGTGCGATATGCATATAGAGCAAATGGTAGCTTCTCGTGCCAGTCTTTATATGTCTCGGTCATTTTCCCAATAATCTTCTTAACATTCTTGTTAGCAGCTTCTACCGCTCCGTTCATCTTTGGACGATAGGGTGAGGAATTATGATGCTTTATTTGAAATTGCTCACACACTTCCTTCATCATCTTGTTATTCAGATTCAAGCATTATCTGAGATGATTCTCTCAGGCAAACCATATTGACATATGATCTCTTTTTTTACTAACTTGCAAACTGCGGTCTTTGTCACATTAGCAAACGAAGCGGCTTCTATCCATTTCGTGAAGTAATCTATGACCACAAAAATGAATCGATGTCCATTAGAAGCCTTTGGGGAAATTGGCCCTATAACATCCATGCCCCATATAGAAAAAGGCCACGGAGAAGTCATGACGTGAAGGGGCGAAGGTGCTGCATGAATTTTATCGCCGTAAACTTGACATTTGTGGCACTTTCGCGCGTAACTAATGCAGTCGCTTTCCATTGTCAGCCAGTAATAACCGAGCCTCATAATCTGCCTAGCCATAGTGAAACCGTTAGCGTGCGTTCCACAAATTCCTTCATGGACATCTTCAAGTATCTTTCTGGCTTCAACAGTATCCACGCATCTCAGGAGCACTTAATCTTTTTCCCCTTTTGTATAGGATGTCCCCATCAAGAACAAATTCTGCTGCCATTCTTCTGATTGTTCTTTTGTCGTTCTCATTTGCTTGCTCGGGATATCTTTGATTCTTGACATATTCTAAGATATCATGGAACCATGGCTGTCCATCTGCCTCTTTTTCAATGCTAAAACAATGCGCGGGGGCTTCATATATGCTCATCTGGAGAGGCATTATTTCTGTTTCTCGGTTTGCTTTGGACATTGAAGCCAAGGTGGCCAGGGTATCAGCCAATTGGTTCTCTTCTTGTGGGAAGTAATTAAAAGTCACTTCTTCGAATTCTTTGACCAGTTCTGCAACAAGATCGCGATATTTGACCAACTTCGAGTCTCTCATTTCTCAATCTCCACGGATTTGGTAAATCACCAATGTCGAGTCCCCGGATACCTTTAAGATTTTGATGCCTCGTTCAATAGCTGCGCGAAGTCCCATGATGCAAGCCTCGTATTCCGCTATGTTGTTGGTACAGAAGAAATTTAATCTGGCAGTGAATGGGTAATGATTCCCTTCTGGTGACACTAAGACTGCTCCAATCCCATGCCCCAATGCATTTGATGCACCATCAAAGCTCATCTTCCATGATTTCTATTTTGACGACTCACATTCTTTTACTGTAATACACATCAAGTCTTCGTCTGGGAAGTCAAATCTCAATGGCTCGTATTCCTCTGTTGTTCGAGTCGCTAAGAAGTCAGCTATTGCGCTCCCTTTTATCGATTTTTGACTCACATATATGACGTCATACTCCGATAGTAGGATCTGCCATCGTGCCATTCTTCCTGAGAGTGCAGGGGATTTCATCATGTATTTTATTGGGTCCAGCTTTGAAATCAACCACGTCGTATGATACATCATATATTGTCTGAGCCTTCGAGCTACCCAGACCAGAGCACAACAGAATTTTTCAATTGATGGATATTTTGCTTCATACTCTGTGAACTTCTTGCTGAGTTAGTAAATCACCTTTTCTTTTTTTCTCGACTTATCATGTTGCCCCAGTACGCAGCCCATTGAGTTTTCGAACACAGTCAGATACAGTACTAAAGGTCTTCCAGGAGTTGGCGGTACTAGCACCGGGGGGCTAGACAAATATTGTTTTATCTTTTCGAAAGCCACTTGGCACTCCTCGTTCCATTCCCCAGGATTGTGTTTTCGAAGGAGTCGAAAAATCGGGTCACACTGGTTGGTAAGTTGAGCAATGAATCGAGCGATGTAGTTCAACCTCCCTAAAAATCCTCTGACTTCCTTTTGCGTATGCAGAGGCGGTAGTTCTTGTATGGCTTTTATCTTATCTGGATCAACTTCAATGCCTCTCTCACTGATTATGAAGCCTAGTAGTTTTCCGGAAGTAGCTCCAAACGTACACTTGGCTGGATTAAGCTTCAGCTGGAACTTTCTTAGTCTTTCGAACAATTTCCTGAGGTTCTCCACATGTTCTCTTTCCCCTCGAGATTTGGCAATCATATCATCGACATAAACTTCTATTTCTTTATGCATCATGTCATGGAACAGCATCACCATAGCTCTCTGATATGTTGCCCCGGCATTCTTTAATCTGAATGGCATCACCTTGTAGCAGAGTGTTCCCCACATCGTTACGAAGGTAGTTTTCTCCATGTCTTCGGGAGCCATCTTTATTTGATTACAACCCAAAAATCCATCAATGAAAGAAAACAATGAATGTTTTGCTGTGTTATCCACCAATGTATCGATGTGTGGCAAAGGAAAGTTATCTTTAGGACTTGCTCAATTCAGATCCCAATAGTCTACGCACATTCACACCTTGCCGTCTTTCTTCGGTACCAGGACTATATTAGCCACCCATTCTGGATATTTAGAGACTTGTAGGAAGCCGGCATCAAATTGTTTCTTGACTTCTTCTTTTATCTTTAAAAGTATTGCAGGCCTCATTCGCCTTAACTTCAGTTGAATAGGTTTGCATTCTGGTTTCAGTGGAAGTCTATGGACCACTACATCCTCGTTCAAACCTGGCATGTCCTGATACGACCATGTGAATACGTCTTCGTACTCATGAAGCAAGGCGATCAAATCATGTTTGGTGTTCTCTGAAATGGAGATCACAATCTTCACTTCTTGCCTCTTTTCTTCCTTTCCCAAGTTCACTGTCTTGACAGATCCTTGATGGGGTAGAATTTGTTTATCTGCTCGTTCTATCATTCGTAGTAAGTTAGGGGATGAGACATAATCTTCAGCATTTTCTTCAGCTTCGAATTTTCCTAAACAAATAGCTTTCTCGAAATCAATTTTAGGACTTGTAACGGGATTGTTCACGTCGTTGATATCTGAGCACCTAAAAGGTGAATGGAAAAGAAACTATAGAGGAGCATCGAGGTACTGGAATCTACAAACGTGATACTATGGCATGATATGAAATATATATAAAGACAGGCTATGAGAAGAGGGAATAAATATGAAGCCAATGAGAATGAAAAGACCATGACAAAATGCATCTTCATTAATGTTCATTTAAAAGCTAAATAGCCAACATAAACTCTTATAATAGATTCCCTACATCTTAGGGGCATACAAAAAGTCAGCATTGAGCATTGCTTTGGAGAGGACTTAGAAACTACGAGAAGATTCACGGCAGTCCAATTGTTCAAAACAAATCTAGGGGGGCTAGGGCGTATCATTGAAATGTCTTCCACTGCATCATCCACTTTGTCAATGACGTTTATACTGAAGTTCTGAAGGCCCCTTTCAATCGATAACAACGTGTTTTGTGAATTATCTCTCCCCGGGTATATCATTCCTGCAGATGTAAATGTTTTCGACAAGGGCGGATACATTATGGGCTCCCATTCCACTTCCCGACCTGAGGCTCTTGCAATCCTCCTTTCTTGTTCTTTCTGTAACTGTTTCCTTCTTTGTCGCACGTCAGGCTTAAATCCTAAACCGCATCGAGCCTTGTGGTGTACAGGCTTTAGACTATTCCTTGCTGGTATTTTCCCAAACCTTTCTTTGCTCGGGCTCCTTTTCCCACAGTCAGCTTCATTCCCATCTTGGTATTCCTTGACAGTTTGGGTGTGGGAATCTTATTTCCTTTAACAACGAATGTAGCATTGATAAATTCGAAGGAGCGGAAGGAACATTCTACTGCATCTTTATTTACTTCAATGTAGGGTGCGTTAGTAGAGACAGACGCAACAATGTCTTCTTCACCAGCGACCGTGATCAAGCGGTTATCCATGACAAACTTTACCTTTTGATGAAGAGATAAAGGAACTGCCCCGGCAGAATGGATCCAAGGCCTCCCTAAGAGGCAGTTATACGAAGGTGCGATGTCCATGACCTGAAACTCAATATCATATGTACACGGACCCACTTCTAGAGGAATCTCAATCTTTCCCATGACCTCTCATCGCGTCCCATCAAACACCTTACTGTGGAATGACAAGGCCTTAGGTAAGACATGTCCACTGGCATTCTAGACAGTGTAGCCAAAGGCATGACGTTGAGCGCAGACCCGTTGTCAATAAGCACATTCGGTATTATGTAGCCCTTGCAATCGGTTGTGATGTGCAATGCTTTTACAGAGCCCCTACCGTTTGGTGGTATCTCGTCATCACTGAAGGAGATGAAATTATCCGCATTTAAATTGTTCACCCACTGATTAAGCTTTTCAACGGGTACGTTGCTCTGCACATACGCTTGGTTTAACACTCTCAATAAAGCGTTTCGATGTGGTTCTGAGTTCAGCAGTAGAGATAACATTGAGATTTTTGCCGATTGCTTGTTCAACTGCTCCACGATGTTATATTCGCTGTGTTTGATGAATTTTAAAAATTCATGTGCATCATCCTCATTCATGGGTTTTTTAGTTTCTTGTTCAGACTGTATTTCAACATCGGCCTCAGCACTATGCATTGGTGCCTTTCCTTTTTGATTCGCTTCAACGGCTTTCTTCTTTGGTTCATCCACTTCAGGGGAATAACATCTCCCGCTGCGGGTAAAATGCCCCACCTCGCTAACACTTCCGGACGTAGCTTCGGGTATGGTAATGTTGACATCGTATTTCCATGGCACCGCCTTGTCATCCTTGTAAGGGAAAGGAGCTGGTACGTTGATTATCATCTTTGGTTTGATTCCTTCTTCTTGGCCTCATAATAAATCACCAGAGGTCGATCAGCACTATAAGGGATGACTGGTGGTTGATTATCAGAGGCGCACATTTCCCTTTCCTCGGCCTTGTCCGTTTTATCAAAGATCTTGACCTCCTTGTTGTTCATCATATCTTGGAGTAATTTTCTGAATTCTTCACAAAGCTGGATGTCATGCCCCTCGATGCCATGAAAATCACAAAAACTCTGATTTTTTGTGTTGTTTCTTTGAAAATTTTTGTTGGGCGAACAACACGACCCATTTTCGACCATCACCTCCCAAACTTTCCGCAAAGGTGTTCTTATTTCAGAAATGTAACTTTTAGCTTGTTGCGCGTCTTCCTTCGTCACTGCACTCATGTTCCCTCCAGCATGGTTAGGGAACGGATTTCCAGCCACGTTACCAGTACCGTAAAATCGTAAAATCCCGGCATCAATAAGACCCCGAACTCTCCTTTTGAAGGCTATACAATTCTCCGTAGAATGCCCCTGGTTTCCAGCATGATACATGCAACTGGCATTGGGGTCGTACCATTTCGGGTATGGAGGCTTCAATGGCGCCATATAATGTGGGGATATTAATTGTTTTTCTAATAATTTCAGGCATAGTTCTCCGTATGACACGGGAATAGGGGTAAATTGAGGTTTTTCAGGATTGGGTCTTGTCGGCCTTTGTTCATTTTTGGGTTGGCTCGGAGCAGAAATGGTATTTGGTGAGAATATGGTGAATGGTCTTTGGCTATCAGTGGCATACACGGGGTAAGGAGGAGGTGTTTGATAGTAAGGGTTTTGAGGAGGAAAATAGAAGTTCGGAGGTGGGCGAAATTGAGGTCGTGGTTGGGTTGGGTACGGATTAGAAGCATAGCGGCTCCCCGTCCCCACCATGTGAGTTTTAGGCTCTTTTTTCTTTATAGGTACTGGCCTTTTCGAACTCTCAGGGCCTTCCATCCTTCCACTCTTGATGCCATTTTCAATGAGTTCCCCAGACATTACGATATAGGCGAAGTCTTTTGTGGCGTTTCCTACCAGCTTGTCATAAAATGGCGCTTTCAAAGTGTTGATAAAGAGGACCGTTATCTCAGTTTTAGTCAGTGGGGGTTCTACTTGGGCCGAGATATCCCTCCACCTTTGAGTGTATTGTCTAAACGTCTTTGCTGGCTTTTTTCCATCATCTGCAGCGTTAGACGATCGAGCACCATATCGGAGACATGCTTGTACTGTTCACAGAATGCTGATGCTAGGTCCTTCCATGATCGGATCCTCTCCCTGCTGAGTTGATCGTACCATCGGAGGGCTGATCCGACCAGGCTATCTTGAAAACAGTGTATTAACAATTTGTCTTCGTTCACATAACCGACCATCTTTCGACAAAACATGATAAGATGCGGCTTTGGACATCTCGTCCCATCATATTTTTCAAAATCTGGTGCTTTAAACTTCGGGGGCAAGACCAGATCGGGAACCAAACTGAGCTCTTCGGCGCTCAGTGCAGAGAAGACTCCAGTTCCTTCTATTGCCTTGAGTCTTTCTTCCAGACTCTTATACTTGTCCTGAGCATCACAATCCTTCATTCTCAGCTTTGCTATTTCTATTGGATCATCCAGATCTGGGACAATTGGGTCAGTAGGATTAGATCCGGGGTTCGATACGAATATTCCTTGCCCTAGATGGGCAGCTGGTGATACAGGTGGTTGTTCCGGGCCCGTAGATTCCCTTTGAGGCCAACCTCCGTGCATTGCAGGGGCGTGAGGTGGAGTGAAACCTGGAGGATGGAATGAACTCTGATTAACTCTCGAATGGGGTTTTGTAACATCAGGACTCTGCGCGGGTCCTTTTCCTTTGACCAGAGTTGTCATCATCTCCATTATTTTGGCCATTTGATCCTTCTGCTCGAGCGATTCTTTGCGAGATCTTACCATCAGATCCCTGGTTTTTTGCTGCGACTTGGCCAACTGCTCTTGCAACTGTCCTTGGATTCTCTCCATTCTTTCGATTCTTTTGTTGAGTTCAGCATCCATGGCTCTAGCTCTTAGTCGTGTCCTATAAGGATGACGCGATTCCAGATTCGTAATGTCGTAACTGTAAATTATACGATCTTAGCCTCAGTAAATGATTAGGGTGATATGATGCTACTGTATGCAATGCAATGCAAATGCATGGTATGAATGTAAAAATGTGTCAACTCTGATTCAATTCCCCATAGAAAACTTCCTTAGAAAACAAATCTCTTTGCATAAAACAGATTACAGATATGGTTTTGCCTTAGCGCCTAGATCCCTAATCTTTCGGAGTAACGAGGCTAACTCTTGTCCTCGGCTTGTCCGTGACTCGTGCAGCACGCTTGATACCTCTGCCTCTACTGCCAAAATTTACAAGTGCTCGGCCACCTCTCGAATCTGATTTATGGCCTCCCTCATGCAATACTCCCTATTTTCAATTTGCTGCTGGGCATTATGTAACTCCTCCTTCTGTTACTGTTTGCTCTCTTTCAAGTACCCAATATAATTCTCGCAATTCTGCAGGGTCCCTTCTAGCCCTTCAATCTTCTTTTCCATTTCTTCGATTCTACTCAAACTTGCCTTTAATTCTATTACCGAGTTACGATTTCGATAATGATTTAAGGACCTTTCCAACTCCGCCACTCTAGTCTTCAATTCATTTCTTCCGTTTTGGCCTTCTGACACTTGCCTTTCCAAGATCTCCTTCTGAGATTTTGTTTCTTGAAATTCCCTTTCCCATTGCTCGGCCTTAGCTCTCTCTTCTTGTAACTCTTTTTACCATTGACTCGAAGTCTTTCCTAGCCCCACAGTTCTCATTGAGAGACGCATCTTTTTGTAGTCCCTCTTTAGGCTGTCCAGCTCTTCTTCGGCTTTGCTCTTCCCCTTTCTTATCTTTTCTGCTTCTGATTTCTGTATCTCTACATTCAACTTCAAAAGCATCTTCTCCTCCTCCAACCGCTCAATTTTATTCTCGAGCTCTAAACTCCGCTTTACAAAATCTTGCTTTATAATTTTTAATTCTGTTGGTATCATTTGCAACCGTTCCTCCCTAGAGTGAGTATTATTTGAACTTGGTCTTGGGATATTATCGTTGATTCTTTTGTTTAGCCACACTTTATACTTAGAAGTTGCCGTTTCGCCCACAGTCAACCTCTTCATCCGGTGGGTTTGTTTCCAAGCATTTGCAATTTCCTTAATTTTCTTCTTATAACTTTCTCCCGTATAAGAGAATTCGCTTCGATCCAACTCATGTGTTACTGGAACGAACTGTCTAGACTGGTATTGTCTTGCTGCTAGCAAAAGGGCATATCCGATGACTTCCTAAATTCCGGGTAGAGGGACCCAACTAAAGTCTCCGCACCTGTAAAGGATCTCTCTAGGCACCATCCATGGAGCTCTCCACTCAATGTCTCCCTCCTGAAGATTCTGAAGAATTGTCCTCCATCCTTCTTCCGTTATATCTTATCGTCTTGACACGGCCACTTCCTCCTTTATCGGTGAATAATCCCTACGAAAGGGTCGATAAGAGACTCTATCCATCTTCCAAAAATGCCCATAAAACCATACCATCAATAGCTGGGTGCATCCGATAAACCTTCCTTCTCCCGTTCTTCTGCATGCATTTAATGATCTGAAAGTCTCTGCAAGGATTGCTGGGACAGGTGTAACTTGTTTATCCAGTCGGTCGAACAAATCCACCACTGCTTCATCTATGTGTCTTAGGGCTTTTGGGAAGATGACTAGTCCATAGAGGCTTAAGGCGAAGATATCAACCTTCCTCCTCACATCAGGGTGCATCAAAATCAGATCCCTTAAATTTACCCAATGAATACATCTCCCTTCGCCTTTCTGTTGAATCTTGGTTGAGATCCACTGTTCACTCATTCCTGTAATTTTCATCAATTTCTTCACCAATAGAGGGACATAGGCAGGCCTAATATAAACCTTGTCAACTTGTATCCCGGGACTACGAAGTAAAGTGGTATATTCTTCTACTGTTGGCACCAAATCCACTTCCTCAAAAGTGAAGCAACTGTATGCGGAATTCCAAAACTGGACCATAGCCCAAAACAGGTGTTTATCTATCTTAACATCCAATAAGTGAGAGATATCACCATAACGGTGATAGAATATCTGTTTAGCTTTATCTTCCCAATGGGTCCAGATATCTCGCAACTCTTGAAGCTCATTTTGTGTCACGCTAACACGGGTGAAGTCCCTCAACTCCGACGTATGACCTTCAACTAAGCTATCTCCTTTTTCCAACTGCAAATTTTCTGACCATGCGCGCACAGCCGCATTGTCTTCTACTTTATCAATAAAGTCGTTTTCCATAGCAAACTTCCTATCTCAGCAACCGAACAGAAATTGACACCTCTACTATATGGAATGTCATGCAAGTCAAACAAATCAACACAAGTTAGTATTGCATAATCAAAACAAGTAAAATATCATTAAACACTTATCTAGGTAACTATTTCGACATTCTGCCTAGGGTAGGCTTTAGGGCTTCTATATGGGGTTTGGTTCTAAAGAAGGATACCTGAACCAACATATTCCTCAATCCTTACTCATTATAGGCTCATATGGATCGAGTTCAGTTTAGGGGAACACATTTCCCTATGGCCATGCGGAGGTGAAAACCTCACGAAGCACATAGGTACGGATGTGTCCCGGAAGCAATCCACTAGCCCATGCGGAGGTGAAAACCTCACGAAGGCTTAGTTTCTTACTCCACTTAAAGGTGTGACCACAACGGTCATGCAATGTAAATGCAAGTATTATGAGACTCAACAGTATTACAGTTATAGCATAAGCAGATGCATCAAGAGAAACATGCTATTTCAAAACAATTTTCCGAGTTTTCAATCACAAGGACAAAATCAATCAATTTATGGCCTGACTCTCGAGTTCCCCAGTGGAGTCGCCAAGCTGTCGTAGCCATTTTTTTTGACGAAACGGGAATCGACTTTAAAAATAGGGAGTCGCCACCGATCTTTACTTAGGTGTGATCGGATCACCTTTGTTTTAATAAAACATTTTGATTTACTAAAACAGTGTTTTTGGTCTACGAAAATTTGAGAAAACGGGTTCGGGAGTCGGTTACGTGCGAGGAAGGATTAGCACCCTTGCAACGCCCAAAATTGGTACCAAATTAATTAATGATGTCCTAATGTTGAAATCTTGGAAATATTTAGGGTAAATTTTTTTTTTGAAAAACCAGAATTCGTTAAATTAGGATTGAATTTCAAGATCATCTCGTTTCAAAGGAATAAAAGTATCATACCCAGCACGTTAGGATATGACGCATTTATACTCTGACACTGAGATCATCTTTGATTTTCAAAACCTATGAAAATGGTATTTGGTTATTTAGTTGGACGGAAAATCAACACCCAACACGTTAGGATGTAATCTCCCGTACTCCTAAACACACAAATGTCGTCTTGTTTTTCGAATATACGATCTTATAGTTGGCTCAAAATGCATTTTATTGAATCATGAGAAACAGAAATATAATATGAAAGAATAATATGCGAGTACAATAGATGGATGACAAGAATAATAATATACAATTCAAGGTAAAATCGATAATCTCACGACTCTTATTTTGAAAATATTAGCACTTTTAATTAAAGAAATAACGAAAGCTAAAAATATAGCAAAGTGAAAGAATGAATTAAACGTAAATATAGTATATTGAAAAGAATAATAAGCAAATAACATGTATCAATTTGAGTAATATATGTAAGTAAATGAGAGAAACTTAATATAACTTTATATACATATAAAAATAATAATATAAAAACATGTATAGAATACGTAAATATAATCTTGAGACAGGAAATTATACGCACCGCTGATATATTCATAGAATAATACAAGATACATGCATAAAAGTAGTTTAATATAAACAAAAAGAGTATGTATATAGAACTAATAAAGATAATATGTAAATAAAATAAATAATAGCTAAAACAATTATAAATATATTATGCTGAACATTATTTAAAAGAACAGTTAAAGAAACCGATAAACCGATAAACTGATAATTAACTAAATGATACAAGGATCATATTGAAAATTAGAACAAAATTTGAAGGCTAAAGGACGATAAATCAAAGGTGAAATATAAAAAGGGTCAAATGCAATGTGCATGAATTAATAAGGACTAGATCAGTGAATACTCCAGTCAATTAAAACGCTGCGTTTGGATAGGACTACATTGCGACCGAACTAAAGAACAGAGGAACCAGACGTGTAAATGTTCCTTTTTAAAGCAGAGAGGCGCGAATCCGGGTCGCCAAGCGGGTCGACACACGGATTCTTCCCCTTTAAACGGCATCGTTTTTTGTTTTCCATTTAAAAGCCCATTTTCTTCCCTTTTTTGTTTTGACAAACCCTTAAAAAAAAACTAAATTCCTTCCCCGACGATCGGGTTCCCTCATTCAACCCAAAACCCTAGCCCTTTTATCATTTGCCTCCGCCGCAATCGCCCTCTTGATGTATCACTATCGCGCCATTGAAGTTGGCAAATAGCAATGCCAGCCTTCCTTAAGCGTGACTCACCTTATTCGATCGCAATCCTAACCTAATCCCGATTGAAGCGGAGCGTACGAAGATCTAGCCTTTTCCTAGTTGTATTTTCAAACTCTCGATTTCAACGAGGAAGACGACAAATCGGATTAATTAGGGGTAAGCATTTTCTATTATTCCTTGTTCTTCCTTGGCTAACCGAAAGGTGTTGCGAAGGGCGAAGAACGATGTATGAACACCCGATTTAAACACCTCTTCGTTCAAGCCCCGATTGCGACGGAGAGAACGAGGGCGAAACTTCGACGGTAATCTCTTCTCCTACTCCCTTTTTACTTTTTTATATTATTTATTCAAGAGATTCGAGAAAGGAAAAAAAATGATAACAAAACAATCGCAGGTAATCACTGGAAGTAAAAAAAACAACCTTTGTTTCTTTTCTTTCGATTTCTGATTGTTCGTACAATGGGGTGTTCTTTTTTTTGGATTGTCTCTGTATCCAAAAAAAGAAAAATCCGACCCCTTTTCATTGATTTTTTAATGGCTTTATAGCCGAAGATACAACAATATAAAACACTATTTCTCCTGCTTCTGTTACCTGTCTCTTTTTCTGCGTTTGCAGGTCATGGTGGCGGAAGAGGCGCATGGGCAGTGGCACGCCTAGCATGGGCATGGTGGCAGGGGCGCATGGGCACAGGTTGTAGCCGACAGTGACGCGCGCGGGTCACCGAAACGACGCAAGACGCGGGTGCAATGGACACGGTGGTAGCGCCGGATAGGGGAACCCTAGGGGTTTTGCTTGGCTAAACCTTTTGGGCCATCTGGGCCTGAGTGGTCGTTGGGTTAGTGCAGGGGCTAAAATGGGTCACTCGGGTTTGAGTTGGTTGGCTGGGCTAAAATGGGTGCAATGGACTGTTATTATTGGACTTTTAATGGCTTTTGTTTTATTTGTATTTTATTTTGGGCCTTTTATATTAGTATTGGGCCGGGCAAAAATTGGTTATTACAATTAGCAACGATAATATTTGCATCATCCCCGATAGAGGGAAATGATTAATTGCCACAATTAGGCGTTCCAGTGTGCCATGAAGATCCGTTTACTGCATCCGTCACATTGCGGCTAACTTCCTTCGAGAGTATTAGAATGCAAACTGGAAGAGAGAAGTGGTGAAAATGGGTAAAGGATAACCTTATATTTTAAATATAAGTTTAATGTTTTTATGTTATCTAGTTACCGTAACTTATATTTTATTAAAACATATACAGCGTACGAGTTAGAGCCACATATTTTTCGCCAAAGAATGACTCGACTTGAGAGTGACATGGAAGGTCAAACGAACAAAACTTTTCCAGAGTGGTTGGGTACAATGGAGCCGTGGCAATGGGCTCAAAGTTTTAACGAGGACTTTCGTTATGGTCAAATGACCACAAACTTGGTGAAGGGAGTCAACGCTGTGTTGTTGAAAACACGACATCTTCCGATTTCATCTGTCTTCTCGGCTACATTCTACAGGTTGGCAACCTTGATGCCAAGAATGGGTGAACAACAAGTCAACCAGATGGATGCGGGACACGTGTTTGTGGAAGATGTCAGGGATGCATTGATTGCAAACCGTCGGAGTGCGAGGTCGATGACTGTAGAAATATATTCACGACGCCTGGAAACTTTTCGAGTTACGGAGTCCATCGGTCATCGACCCGGTTTGCCACCTAGGTCTTATGTAGTTGATCTTCGGAACAGACAATGCGAATGCAGGAGGTTCCAAACACTTCATTATCCGTGTACACATGTCGTGGCAGCGTGTGCTAAAGCGAACCTTAATGTTGAACAATTTGTCGATGATGTGTACATGCTCGAGCATACGTTGCATGTCTGAGAAAATGAGTTCCCTGTCCTGCCCGACCTATCTACATGGGAGGTGCCTCGGACGACTTTCGAGCTTGTCCCGGACAGAGCGCTACGCAGGAATCCGAGAGGTCATCCGCAATCATTCAGAATCCGTAATGAAATTGACATTAGGGAGAAATCTGACGGTAAGCGCTGTGGAATATGCAGGTTAGGTGGTCATAATCAAAGTAAATGCCCGCAACGAAACTATCATGTTAGACAATCGTCACGAGCGAGTGGGAATTGAGCTTATTAAGATTAACATGTTTTGTTTTCAGATTTTTGGTGATTTTGATTAATTAAGGCTTAATTACAAAAAATAAATAAATTTAGGGACTGAAATGCAAAACAAATGACATGTATGGATTTGTATGGATTATTATTTTGTACGATATAGGTAAAATAATAAATGTTGAATTTTTGGTTGAATGTATATAAGCCATGCGAAAATGGCTTGGTTATTGCAAGTGTTTCATGAATATTTGGTCAATGATTTTATTATGTACTAAATGACAAGTGAGATTACTCTTTTATGGTTGGTTGTGTATGTTCATGTACACTAAATTCATATTTGGCTATGGTATAATGTATTAAATATTCATGTATGATTACTTATTAAAATGTACAATATGATTATATAATTAGATATGATAATTATTAAATCATGAGTGACTTTAGTGAATATATGAAAGTTTGAAATTAAACTGTTGATTCGTAATGCCTTATACAAATTTTGTTATGGTCAAATCTTGTTACCAAATTTTAAAGCTCCAAATAATCAAGTTAATTTTATATAAATAAAGTACAAACATTGTAATATTTACAAATACAAAATAAAGGAAAATCAAAACCGCAAGAAACACCTAAAATTGATGGTTTGATGGTGTGGTCCTAGGTGTATACTTCTGCAGTGGTAAACGTTCACGTCATGGGTGCCCGTGACGACCAACATCCTCTTCAGGCTCCGGTGGGGGTCCAAGTGGGGGTGTGCTAAACATGGTCGAAAAATCATGTGGCTCGAAGGGCATAAATGAACTCGAGCCAGAAAGAGTGCCCTGATGCAATGGATACGACCCAGGAGGCCTGATGTCCTGCAGTGGATACGAGCTGGGAGTGCTGTACTGCGGTGTGTACGATCCAAATATATCAAACCCGTACTGGTATCCACCTCCTGACGAGCCCGGGAAGTAGTCATTGCCCGGCACATCTGGATGATACGAATGTGCATCCGAATGTGAATGTGATTGCTCGGGCTCCGGCTCAGGATCAGGATCTGCAACTGCCTCGGCCTCCATATCGGCCACTGGCTCGTATGCCTCATGTCGCTGCATGTGTGGGGGGACTACAGTCGACTGCCCTCCAAGTATATATGGCTTTCCCATACTAGAGTACCACTGTATGTACTCTAATGGAGGTTGCAAATCGGAAGTCATATCCATCTAGGGTATTCGAGACATGCGAGCATTCCACACCGCAACAAATCTCCGATGCTTAACCCCCCAATCTAGTCCGTGTTTCCCTCTCTTATTTGTGCAATGAACCTCACCCACCTGGCATGGCGGATCCGGGATATATTGGACGCAACCAAATTGGCGCAGCACTCGATCCTCGTGGTACCACTCGACTACATTGAAACTGATAATTGGTGCGTTTGTGCACCACATATACGAGTGAATATAGGTAGACGAGGGTATAATGGCTGCAATTTCCAGTCGACGATATGGCATCCATATAAACTGTACGATTAATAACATTGTTAAAATTTAACACAGTGTGAGTAAGATATACAAACTAACACGTAACCAATATTGGAATCGCTTACCCCTTCCCCGGCATGTTGTTCAATCATAAGTCGGTATATCGGGACAGTGTACGGCCTCCCGATACCTGGATAAATACTCCACCTACAAAAATAAATTTCAAGTCAAATAGTATCAATATAAAGAAATTGTCAATTAATAACAAGTTATATTTTATAACCTGTTTACTAGCAGATATACGTATGGTTGGTGGGTAACTGATGCCAAGAATGGCATTCGATAAAGAGCCCAGGACTGCAATAGTGTAAGGCATCCACCTATGTCTACGGACGATGGCTTTGTCGTCCGACAAAGCTCACAGTACAACATCGCAAGAACAGCGGAGCCCCAACTATACGAGCGAGCATTGCTCATATCAGCTAATAGGGGTAGGTACATGATATGAACCCTATTATTGTTTGCACCGGGCATCAGTACACCCCCTATGATGTGCATAATGTACGCTCGAGCATGGCATCAGCTGATAACTGTTCATACCTCGCTCTCAGCCATGTAAATTTCAAGCTCGAAATAGTTTTTTCATCATTGTCAGACGATGCTCCTAGTAGGCTCTCACAAAGTGTAAATGGGTCAGCTAGCGTACTGACGCCCGTAACAGGACTCCCATCGATTGGGAGCCCAAGTTGCACTGCAACATCCTCTAGAGTGACTGTGCACTCTCCACAGGGAAAATGAAAAGTGTGGGTCTCCGGGCGCCAACGCTCGACTAGTGCGGATATTAAATCATACCACAAGTCAAACGTCCGGATCAGTGCTGCTGACCTGAATCCAGCTTGCTCTATATAGGGCATCAATCGTTCATCCGGGAGATTTCCGAAGCCATTCACCCGGCCCCTTCATACACAGTACGAGCCCTGACAGTGTTTAATTAGAAAAAAAATTATTATTATAACATAATTTATTATGTACCTATTTTGTTAATATAACTCGCGATTAATAAATAACAATGCATTACCATTATAAGAGCCCAAATTCGCCCGGGCCCGTCAGAGTAAACCAAAAATACAAAAAACAGAATAAAATAATAATAGTCCCAATAACAGTCCATTTTTTTACAAGCCTTAATGCTAATTACAAAATTTCAAACCCAATACCTAACCCATTTACGAGCTAGCCTAACACTAAGACCCAATCACTAAACCTAACCCTTGACCCAGTTGAAGCCCAAAACCAGACCCTAATCCAGAACCAAATAGCTTCAGCAGAAACCCTAGGAGGGCTTCCAGAGGGTTTCAGCGCCACAACCCAGCCAAACGTTTGGACTGCCTCGGTGCTCACACGCGCACGGCGCCACGTCCGCGCGTATGGCCTCCGTACGGCACCACATCCGCGCAACAGCCTCCGTACCTGCATCAAATGATGGACGAACAGCACAACAAACAGAAAGAAAATAAAGAAAACAATTGCATTTTTACATTTTTTATTTTATTTATTTTTATTTTGATTTCGGCTTTAAAAAGCCCGAAATCAACCACTGTAAGGCTTCTCTACACAATTTTACGCACACTTATGCAATACAAACGAAATACAAAAAAGAGAGAATAGTTTCAAAGGTGATTTCTTTGGATTTCAGCGTTTTCAGTAACTGATCTTTCTTTTTCTCATGTTTTTGCTCTGACGTTTAAAAAAGGGAAGATACAAAGAAAGAAAAAAAGGGTTTTCTTATCTGTGGTTTGGGCGTCGATCTAGTCGGCGTTCACCTCTTCGGTCAAGGGGGTCGACGGATCCTTAGAGATCCGGTTAAAACCGCGACGGTGGTGGAGGTGCATTAGGCACCGATGAAGCCCAAGGGTCGATGGAAGAGACGGAGGCTGAAACGTTTAGGAGGGGGTTTCGAAAGCTGTTTTGAGGGGGTATTTCAGCGTTTGAGAAATGGGATTGCATTTAGATTATTTTTAAGGTTTTAAAGACTATAATAAAACGGCGTCATTTGGGGTCTTGGAGTCTAGATGCCTAAACGACACCTTTTGGTGCTTAGCCCGTATGGGCTGACCCAATTTGACCCGACCCGATGCCTTTGAGGATCCGCGTGTTTTATGATGATGGTATAATTGCGCGCTCGATCCCTCTGTTTTGCGTTCAAATTTAATTAGGCTTCCTTTCATTTCTTTTGTTTTTTTATTCTGCCTAAATATTTACGCGTCTTTTCAATTTAGTCCGATTTAAACACTGTGTTTTGATCTTCAGAAATATTTACCGATTTAGTCCCCGATCATTTGCGCGCATTTCATTTTAGTCTTTTTCGTTTTATTTTTTAATTTATTACTTCTAGCACTCCAATTTTGTTTTGTTTTCAATATAGTCCTTTAATTATTTTATTTGATTATTTGTTTACTATTTTTTTAATTATCCTTTTTAAAATTAATACTATATACTATATATTTTCTATGGATCTAGATATTATTTTTCCATGTTATTTTCATTAAATTTTTTATACATATATTCTTTTTATATATATACCTATAATTTATATTAAAACTATTTTTATACTATGTATATATCATTGTTTTCATATTATTTTTATATATATATATGTATATATTTTTATCTATTTATGTGTATATGTATTTTTCTTTAAATCTATTTATTTATTTAACTTATTTCCTTTTTATTCCCTATTTTATTATATACATATATTTTGTCTATTTCAATAACCTTGATGTATTATTTTCATGCATAAATTATTAACTTTAAATTTTTATTTTCATGTATATTATTTAGATTGAAACATATCATTTTATCATTGCTTATCTTGTTTTAGAACTTGTTATATGTTATTTGCATTAATTGGCTTGCCATTGTATGTACCCAAATCCATTCCCTTCAAATTTCATATTACGATCATTCATTAGTATAATATTTTATCCATGTATATTATTTAATGTTTGTAATTTTCTTTATTTACATTACCGCATTGTGACTTAAACTTCAACATCTTGATTGATATTAGTAGTCCCATTGTTATTCCAAATAGGCTAATGAAATGCATTTCGAACCAATTTTAAAATTACATATCTAAATATTTTCAAAACAAGGCAATATTTGTGCGTTTGGAAATTTGAAGAAATAGTGCCCAATCGTGCTGGGTATGGTTTTTTGTTTGACCAAATAAATGAATATCCTTTCAAATTTTGTCCATATTTTCAAAATAAGGTAATATTTATGCGTTTGGAAATTCGAAGAAATCGTGCCCAATCGTGCTGGGTGTGGTTTTTTGTTTGACCAAATAAACGAATATCCTTTCAAATTTTGTCCATATTTTCAAAATAAGGTAATATTTGTGCGTTTGGGAATTCGAAGAAATCATGCCCAATTGTGTTGGGTTGTGGTTTTTTGTTTGTCCAAATAACCAAATACCCTTTCAAAATTTCAATACATGTACTTGGAGAATTTTGGGGATGATCTTGAATTCGAGGACTCAGATTGTCGTATCCAATCGTGCTGGATGTGATACTCTATTCCTTCGGAACAAGGGAATCTCAATATTCAATCAAGCTATTTAAAATTATAGAAAAAAGAATAAAATTTCAAAATCATTTCAAACTTTTCAACATTAGGACATCAATTAATCAATTTGGTACCGATTTTGGGCGTTGCGAGGGTGCTAATCTTTCCTTGCACGTAACCGACTCCCGAACCTATTTTCTTCTTGAAATTCGTAGACCAAAATTTATTTTATAGGTGACCTGATCACACCTAAACAAAAAAGATTGGTGGCGACTCCATATTTTTAAAGTCGATTCCCATTTTTTCCAAACCCGCTAAAAAATGGTTTCGACAACCATATTTTTAGCTGCGTCAGATATGTGTGGAACTGTACTAGTCAATCGAGCCATTGCCGTCTCAAATATTTAATTTTTAACCTACATAAATAAAATTAAATTTATATAACAAAAACATAACATAATCGAAACATAAAAAAAATACTATTTTCTTATTTTATTTTATTTTATATTATTTTAGTACATAATATTTCAAATGTATAAAATATTTTACTATTTTTTAATATATATATCTATAAATATTAATAACTAAGGTAATACTAACAATAATAATAATTTTATTAACAATATTAATACTAACTAAACTAAAATAATAATAATTACATTTAATCTAACAATAATAATAATTTTTTACTGCCAATATACTAACTAAAATAATATTTAAGGTTTTTAACTAATCATTGTTTTTACTAACAATATACTAACTAAAATAATAATTAGGGTTTTTAACTAACATAATAACTTTTATTACAATCTAACTAACTAAATTATTATTTTAGGGTTTTTAACTAACTAACTATAATAATAACTAACAATATAATTAATATTGTAACTTTTTAGTAATCCTAAAACACAATATACTAACCAACTAACTAACTAAATTATTATTTTAGGGTTTTTAACTAACTAACTATAACAATAACAATATAATTAATATTGTAACTTTTTAGTAATCCTAAAATAATATACTAACTAGCTAACTAACTAAATTATTATTTTAGGATATTTAACTAACTATTATAATACAATATAATTAATATTTAAACTTTTTAGTAATCCTAATAATAACTAACAATATACTAACTAACTAACTACCTAAATTATTATTTTAGGGTTTTTAACTAACTAACTATAATAATAACTAATAAGTAACAATATAATTAATATTTAAACTTTTTACTAATCCTAATAATAACTTACAATATACTAACTAACTACCTATCTAAATTATTATTTTAGGGTTTTTAACTAACTAACTATAATAATAACTAATAACTAACAATATAATTAATATTTTAACTTTTTACTAATCCTATTAATAACTTACAATATACTAACTAACTACCTAAATTATTATTTTAGAGTTTTTAACTAACTAATTATAATAATAACTAACAATATCATACTAACTAGATTAAATAATTTAAACTTTTTACTAATCCTAATAATAACTAACTAACAAAATACTACTAACTAACTAAATTTTATTATTTCAACATTTTTAAACTAATTATAATAATAACTATTTAATAATACTACTAACTAAAGTAGTATTTAAACATTTTTACTAATCTTAATCTAACAACTAACAATAACTAAACTAAACTAACAAACAAACAACAACAAATAAAAAAATAAAAATCAATAATAATAATAATAACAACAAAAATCATCAACACAATAACAATAAAAACAACAATATCATCATCCATTGATCCATTATTTAAAAAAATATATATACCTACTTCTATTTTTTTCTTCTTTCTCCTCCTTTCTCTTTCTTTTTCCGGCGCCGCCGTATCCTCCTTCTTCTTCTTCTTCTTCTCTTTTCCCTTTCTCAGCTGCTGAAACTTCATTATTGGGGACCATTATAAGGTCCCCAAATGCCACAAACTGCCGAAATTGCATGCAGGAGTGGTCATTTCAGACCGGTGCCGCCTCTGCCACAGGCACCTTCGGTGCCGCCTGTGGCAGACCCTCCACCAGGGTCCTGTCACCTCATCGTCAGCTTTTTTTTTTCGTTTCAGTGTTTTGTTTCTTTTTAGGGAAGTAGGTCTGACACAGGGTGGTACCGCCTGTAACAGAGGCGTGACCACCCTGAATGTACCATTTTGGTACATAATCCAAATGGCACCCCATTTGGGATATTTCCTTCTTTTTTTTGTACTATTTTTGTAAAAAACCCATGCTTTGGTTATGGAAAAAAAAATTATAAAAATATGGAAAGTAATGAAGAATTTATAGAATTCCCAAACTGGTTTTCCTCGGAAATGGTAATTTTTGAGAGAAATGATTAGTTTTTGTCAAAAAACGGTAATTTTTGTCAGAAATGGTTTGGAAACAAAATCAGGGGGTTTTAATATTTAAAATCCAGCATAAACTCTATTTAAGCCCTAGAGGTTACACAATCAGAAGCACAAAAGAAAATATTACTAAAGTAAAAGTAAATATTGTGTTGAAAAATGGAAGAACAATTGATATTTGCGTGGGCAATGATATTCTGCATCGCCATAGCGCCCGTCTATGGGGAATACTATTCCAAGACTGTTACATCTAGTTCAAAGGTGGAAAAAGTGACCAATCTTCACTTCTTCCTCCACGATACCCTCAGTGGAGAAAACCCTAGTGCAGTTCTGGTAGCCCGTGCTAACCTCACCAGGAAAGACCATTCCCCAGTTCCGTTTGGCAGCTTGTTTGCTATCGATGATCCGCTCAGAGTAGGGCCTGAACCAACATCCAAGATAATCGGCAACGCCCAAGGAATGTACCTATCATCCAGTCAAGATGCTTCCAAGTTTACAATAGTTTTGTATGCTGATTTTGCTTTTACGACTGGCAAGTTTAAAGGGAGCTCCTTCAGTATATTCTCAAGGAATCCGGTGACCGAAGCCAAACGTGAAGTGGCAATCGTGGGAGGGAGAGGTCGGTTTAGGATGGCTAGAGGGTTTGCCCATATTAAGACCAGCTATTTCAATGCTACTACAGGAGATGCTATTCTCCATTACAAAGTTACTTTATATCATTATTAAAACCATAAGAATGCAGAAATACAGGAATCCAATCATGAGAGAAAATTAATATTTTCCTAAGACTGAAAATGTGATATCATATTTAATATTTGTTATGATTCTGTGAAGAATTGGGGAATAACACTAGTGATCCCATAATATACATTTTATCTTCCTTTACAAATACTGCTAACTTTCCGAGGGCTTTCTATTAATTATTTATGGTGTTTTTATGAATGATTCTGAAATATTTTGATGGAAAATTTGTATCAAAATAGCTAAAAACAATAGAGAAAAGGGTGAGATGGTAAGGCAAACTTATTAGACGACCCAGACAATAGCATTGCTGAATTCATATCATATTTGTGTTAAGAAATAATGAAAGGAAAAAACATAACTAAAGAGAGAATATCAAAGAGATACAAGAGTGATAAATGAGAGAATTTTTTTTTATTTCATTCCTTGTGTATACCTCTACAACCCTTGCACATGCCCCTAACATAATACAATCCCTTAAGTTATAAAGAATAAATAAAGACTTAATTACAATATAAAAGCCTCATAATTTCATTGGAGAAATTTTAAATTTTTGAAAATTTTAAGCAAAAATGAAAAATAAGCAAACAAAACACACAAAAATAAAGTCCATGTATACCCCTACACTTAAGTCATACATTGTCCTCCACTTACTAAAGATAAGTTTGAGAAATTCCCTTGGTAAAAGGTGATGTGCAGAAAATTTTTGAGGTCCTCTTAAAACTTCGTTGAAAGCTTAAAAATGTTATGTAACTTCCGGTGAGTGAACCTACATAGAAAAACATATAAAACACACCAAAAATAAAGAAAGAAAAACAAAAACAATCATCCAAGTTTAAAATGAGTTGTCAGTTATGAGTCTTCACTACTCATCCAAAATTCCTATGTTCCACTTCCATGGGTTCCCCAACTTTACTTAGTAAACACACAATGAAATCCAAATACATAATCTCTTGAGGTGTGTCAAACGCCCTTCCAAATGTTTGACTCGTTGTCCATTTGCTTGCTACAAAAATGGGATCCTTCATCACTTAAAAGTTCTCTTGGAGTTCCAAATCTAGAGAAAATGTTTTCCCTCAAGAATTTGACCACTGGTTTCGTATCATTCGTTGGTATCACAACCACTTCCACCCATTTAGAAATATAGTACACTGCCAATAAAATGTAATGATTACCAAAAGAACTTGGAATCAAACCCATAAAGTCAATTCCTCAAACATCTAACATTTCCACTTCCAAAATTCCTTTTTAGGGCATCTCATCTCGTTTAGAGATATTTCCTATACGTTGGCAACAATCACATTTTCTTGCAAACTCATAAGAACCCCAAATCATGGTAGGCCAATAAAACCTTGAATGTAGCACTTTTTGCGCCGTTCGTTTGCCTCCGAAATGACCTCCACAAGGTGAAGCATGACATCCTTCTAAAATCTTGACAACTTCTTCCTTTGCCACATAATGAAGAATTAGTTTATCAGTACACTACTGGAAGGCATACGATTCCTCTCAAATGTAGTCCCTTGCATCATGCATAATCTTTTGCTTTTGTTGAGTCGAGCCATTAATTAGAAAAAAAAAAAAACCTTTTACAAAACAGTTCACAATACCAACATATCATGGTGCCGACGATGGCTTCCCTTACACTTGACAACACTCTAAACGGAATAATTGTTCATCAATGAAGCTCTTGTTAATAGCATTGTTACCACTCAACTCTTCATCAGTGAAATGTCTATTAAGGAATTTTACAATTATAATTAACATATATCCACCAAGGTCATCAACAAACATATGTACACATATCATTTAAGTGCACCTTAAGTGTCTTCACATATTCATAATCAAATCGATATTAATAAAGGCCTTAAGCATGTAGTCACCATAGATGCTTTACATTTAAACACACATTTGCACTTTTCTTTAGGCCTTATGCACATCCCTATTTCATTTAATAGTTTCCAATAGTGAAAATTCATATTTACCTTAGTCTTTATCTTTTACATGACAAAACTCATGTGTTAACATGGTGTCGACTCTATCGACTAAAGGTAGGAAAATAACCAATATGTCTTATTTAACCATAGTGGCATTTACTCAACTTTTTTAAACTTTTAAAACTTTTAAAATTTTTAAAAAGGGGCATTGGATTATGTATTGGAAGAGAGAGCCAAAACTTTTAAAACTTTGGGCTAGAAACTTTTGAGTTTGGGCCTTTGGCCCACTTGAGCATTTTTAAAGTGAAAAAAAAGGGGGAAGAACCAACACTATTAGCTGGCAGCAGCCAGCCGAACCCCTTATGGAAACCCTTCTTTCTTCTCATTTTCTTATCTTTTCTTCCAAGATCAAACCATTTCTTAGCATCAAAACTTTTGATTTTTTTGATAAAATCAAGTAGGAAATTTAATTCTAATCTCAATTCCTCCATCAACTTCACCATTCAACCTAGAGAGAAAATAGAAGCTAGTGAGAGAAAGTTTCATCAAGGTAATAAATAGTAATTTCCATTAACAAGCTAGGAGAGCTTGTGTATTAATTTTGGATATGTTTTTGTGTATATGGAAAATGAGTTAAGATGATGATGATGGAAACAAATTTTTGGAGGCATGATACTGTGTTTAAGAGCATTCAAGAGGTAAGTGACTTTGGATATTCCTACTTATTCTATGTTATTATGTTCGGAAAAAGAATGATAATTTTATGGAATAAATGTGAAAATGATATTGAAATGTATGCATGCAAATGTTATGAATTAAAGGATTGTAAACAAGTAAAATGTTATGAAATAACTCATTAGTGTGCTATAGAAAAAAATACATAACAAGGAGGTGTATAGGCTAATCAAATGAAATGGGAAACTTTGGTTGCTATGAAAGTGATAACGAGTATATTTGGATATGTAGGAACATGTATGAATCATGTTAGTTAAATCAAAATTTTAATAATGTCATTATGGCCAAGTAATGCAATGAATTGCAAATTCTTGCAAATTGTCCACAGATTTAATATAAGATAAAAATGTGAAAATGGTTATATGAAATTAATGAATATATATATGATGTATAATCGAGATCATAAATTTGATATGTTATAACATGGAAATGAAATTATAGAAAATGTGTATGTATATATGTGTATATGAATTGCCATGTGGTGATGATGTGTGATATGGATTTTGCAATACAATAAATAATTTTACAAGTGAACTGCCCTTGTAAGCTTAGTGAAATAGTGAAGGTATGATTGGCATGTCAATAGGAATTAGTGTGTATTCTTTGTGTTAGAAGACAATGATAAGTGCCTTATGGCACTACACATAAGTGTATAATAAGGCCCTAATGTTTAGTGTGATGGTTGGGTTGCACCTATATATAGGTGCAACAAGTGTGCAATATTTAGTTGGAATCTTGAATATCTGAATTTTATCTTACTAAGGTATAATAAAGTCAAAATGCTTAAAATTAGCTAAAAAGAACTATAAGTGAATATTTCTTGCTATAATCGAGAAAAAAAAAAGTCATATGTGCTAAGTATTTGTTAGTATCAATGAACAGATTATAGACTTCGTCAAATATGAAAGGGTTGATTAAGGGAGTACATGTGGACCTTAAAGTGAGTGAATTAGAGAATAACTAGAAAATTAATTAAATGAATGCGTAACAAGTGAAAAAGAAGAAGGAATATATTGGTAACCACCATATGCGTATAAGGTGACTAATGATATGAAAACATATTTAGATGTCTTAGGCCTAATGAATGACTTTATAAGTGAAGAGAATCTTTGTTCTTTTTATAAACAGCCTATACAAAGTGTAACTTCATAATTGGCATAAGACTCAGCATAAGTTATATGAAATGGTAAAGTAAGTTTATCCATGAATGCTCATTGAGTTTTTTAAGCTCATGCGACGAAAAGTATAAGGTCCGAAATTGGGAGCTTTTTATCATCAATTATCTTGAGGTTATACATAGTTATTTTGGATGTTTTTTATAATAGAAATTGGCATGTACAGAAGAACTTATTTTTCATATTGTAATTTTAGAATTTGAGTTAAAACTCGAGTCTTTTTTATGTTTTTAATTAAGACTTTTTTTCATGGTTTACTTTAAATGTCTTTATAGCTTGAATTATGAGTTTGAATAGGTTTTGAAACTGAATTATAATGTTTGATTCTTAATGAAATGATATGGTGATGTTTGAACATGTTTTTTTGCTTAAATTTTAGCTTAAGGGGTATAGGGTCCAATACCTTTTCCTTAGGTATCGATATCCAAGTTAGCAGAATGTCAAAAATTACATTACATGAATTTGGGTACCAATAACTACGCCTTAGATACTGATACCTTGGACCTTGGATAGTGCCCCTACACTATTTTGATCATTTTGAGCAATTCAAAGCTCGAACTTGATCCCATGAATATCCAATCACCCAAAAAATATCATTAAATAATTTTAAATTGATTTCATAACCTTCAAAATGTTTTTATATTATTTTTATGATTTTATTTAAAATTTTCAAAGTTTCAAATTTTGATAAAACTCCTTGTAACATCCCGAAATTGAGCCTAGTAGGATTGGGCCCATTGGGCCTTGGGCATAGGAGTGTTTAAAATTTTTGAGAACAAGAGAATGACATCATTTCAAGTTGGACTTATTAAGAAGATGATTTTAGAAAGTTACGGGATTCTATAAAGTTTCGAGTTCAAGTTGGGCCTTAGTAAAATTTTGTGTTTAAGCCTATTAAGGAGAGATAGTAAGTGGCATCAAGGCTTATGGAAATAAAAGAGTAAATTGCTAGCATAAAATGAGCATATGGCAAGGAGGTTATGGCATCAAGTGAAGTACTTTGAGGGAAGAGGTTCAAATCCCATTGTGTGTAAATTTTGACTATTATTTTTGTACTTCCTTCCATGGTTGTAATTATGGTAAGGTGGACTTATTAAATTATGAAAATGTATGGTAAGGAAGAAAATAAGAAAAAAGAAAGGAAAAAGAAATAAAAGAAAAAGAATAATAAAGAAGTGGGAAAATAATAATGATGGAATTTGGAATAATGGATTAGGTGAGAAAAAAAGGAATGATGGAGAGTGATTTGTTGAAAAAGAAAAAAAAAATATAATGATGAGATTTGAAAAGAATGGGGTAGGTGAGAAAAAAAATGCATGGAGGGTGTAATAGCCCGATTTAGGGGATAGTCGGAACAGTGATCTCGGAATCACTAAACCGAGGATAGAGAAAATTATTTTCATGTTATTCTATGTGTATAACATGTTTATAAATATGCATGAAATTTTTGGTGTCTCAATTTTAGCGATTGAGGGCTTAATTTCGAAAAAAGGACTAAATCGCATAAAGTGCTAAAGTTTAATTTTATTTGCTAGAAGTGCCAAATAGCTATGGATTAGAAATTGGAGGTCCCAAATGTACAATTTGTCCTTGTCTAAATGAGTAGGCCGGCCATAAAAAAATATAGGGACAAGGGCATTTATTTTGGTCAAAATTGGTGGTATTGGTAGGTAAAATGAATAAAATAAGATGATATAAGCAAAAGTTATCATCTTTTCTTTTATTCTCCTTCACCAACCAAAAATATCAGCCATGGGAGGGCTTTGAAAGCTTGAAAATTTCAGCAACTCATTTTCTCTTCAAGTAAGTGATTTTGATGGCTTTAGTTGATAATTTTTGTATTTCTGGAGTCCTCAAAGCTTAAGCTAGCTAATGAGGGGACTAATTTGTAACATGGTTGAGAGTCTAGGGACTTGCCATGAGAGATTTTATGCTGGTTACAAGGTCTAGAAGTACTTTATCAAAGGTTCAATCGAAAACCTATCCCTCGTAAGAAGTGACTCGGATTTTTGGTGCCGCGGAGAGCATCGCGTTACGGGTTCCGAATAAGGTGTGTAATCTCATACCCTTCCATATACATATCTAAAATGGTGTGTAACCTCACACTTCTCTGAAAGTTTGTATGAAATATGCTGTTAATCGGTCGAAATACCGAAGAAAACTAAAAATCGGCATCCGTAATCACTCGGGTGTGCGTATGATCGTAGTGGTAATCGTATTTCGTAATAAACCAGTTTCGGTTAGAAGAAGTGACGTGTTTTTGAAAAATCACTAAAAATAGGAGAAAAGGAATTAGAAAGTTAATAAGATATCAAATTAAATCTTGCTGTGTCTATTTTAATATGGAAGAAACAGAGAAGAAAAAGGAATTATATATTCTGAGATATCTTGATTTTAGTGAGACTGGTTCTGATTAACTTCGGGGTTCACTGATCTGTTTTGGAAAAATCATATAAAATTGTAAAAAGTGAATTATGGGTTATATTTTATATGTATGGATTCCTTAGTGAGTCTATTTTCAAGAGAAACAAGTTGGAGTAGTATATGAAAACTGTACAGTGAGATAATTGAAATTAAGTTAAGAGAGGTCAGAATCGTTGGACAGTGAAACAAGGGAAAATTTAAGGAATAAACTGTACTAAATGGATAGGCTAAAAATTCTGGAAAATTACAGTAAGAAGATACATGAGTCTAGTTTCAAGGAAATTTTACGAATCTGGATTTCGAGTTTTCTAACTCAAGTTATAGCCAATTTAGTCAGTATGACGCAAATGGACAGTTTAAATTTGTATGCCCCAAATTACTAGTTAAGTTTTAGTTGTGAAATTACCCCGTTTGGGCCTAAAATAGATTTTGACCCAATAGTTCCGTAGAGACCCAAATAGAGTTCTGTATCACTCGAGGCGATAGTGAATCTTCGGAAACACCGTTAAATATGAAATTACCGAATTACCCTTAGAGGGTAAATTACCGAATTACCCTTAGAGGGTAAATTACCGAATTACCATTGGTGGTTAAAACTACTGAATTACCCTTGTAGGGTAAATTACCAAATTACCCTTAGAGGGTAAAATTACCGGATTACCCATGGTGGTTAAAACTACTGAATTACCCTTAGAGGGTAAATTACCGAATTACCCTTGGAGGGTAAATTACCGAATTACCCTTGGAGGGTATATTACCGAATTACCCTTCGTGGGTAAATTACCGAATTACCCTTGGTGGGTAAATTACCGAATTACCCTTAGAGGGTAAATTATCGAAATACCCTTGGGTTGTGAAATTACCAAAATACCCTTAGAGGGTAAATTACAGAAATTCCCTGGGTTGCGAAATTACTAAAATACCCTTGGAGGGTAAATTACCGAAATACCCCTCGGTTGTAAAATTACCGAAATACCCTTAGAGGGTAAATTACTGAAATACCCCTAGGTTGCAAAATTACCAAAATACCCTTGGTGAGTAAAATTTCCAAATTTACCCTTGGAGGGTAAATTACCGAATTACCCTTGGAGGGTAAATTATCGAATTACCCTTGGTGGGTAAAACTACCGAATTTACCCTTGGAAGGTAAATTACCGAATTACCCTTGGTGGGTAAAACTACTGAATTACCCTTAGAGGGTAAATTACTGAAATACCCCTGGGTTGTGCAAATTACCAAAATACCCTGGGTTGTGTAAATTATCGAAATACCCTTGGGTTGTAAAAATTACCAAAATGCCCTTGGAGGGTAAATTACCAAAATACCCTTGGGTTGTAAAAAATTACCAAAATGCCCTTGGAGGGTAAATTACCAAAATACCCCTGGGTTGCGAAATTATCGAAATACCCTTGGAAGGTAAGTTACCGAAATACCTTTGGGTTTCGAAATTATCGAAATACCCGTGGAGGGTAAATTACCGAAATACCCCTCGGTTGTAAAAAATTACCAAAATACCCTTAGAGGGTAAATTACTGAAATACCTTTGGGTTGCGAAAATTTCCGAATTACCCTTGGTAGGTAAAATTTCTGAATTACCCTTAGAGAGTAAATTATCGAATTACCCTTAGTGGGTACGATTACTGAATTATGAAAATGCCCTTACGGGCCAAGTTACGAAAATGCCCCTAATGGGCCTAATTACGAAATGTCCCTATGGACCAAACTACGAAAATACCCTTTATGGGCCAAAATGTTATATTTGCTATATGGGCCAAATGTGATATTTGTTATATGGGCCAAATGTGATATTTGCTATATGGGCCAAATGTGATATTTGCTATATGGGCCAAATGTTATATTTGTTATATGGGCCAAAATGTTATATTTGCTATATAGGCCAAAATGTTATATTTGCTATATAGGCCAAATGTGATATTTGTTATATGGGCCAAATGTAAAATTCGCTAGATCGTTTAATGGGCCAACTTGTGTTATGGGCCTTATGTTGAAATTATTCTATAAATATTGTTTGTATATGCATACATGATTGCATGGGTTGGGATAATTGATGAAGAGAAGAAAGGCCTGTTGCCAAAATCTAATTCGGTGGCTCTGCCACAATATGAAAGGCCTGTTGCCAAAATCTAGTTCAGTGGCTCTGCCACAATATGAAAGGCCTGTTGCCAAAATCTAGTTCGGTGGCTCTGCCACAATCATTTTAAAAGGCTTTGTGCCATGTTATCAAAAGGCTTTGTGCCATGTTATAAAAAAGGCTTTGTGCCATGTTATAAAAAGGCTTTGTGCCATGTTATAAAAAGGCTTTGTGCCATGTTATCAAAAGGCTTTGTGCCACGTTATAAAAAGGCTTTGTGCCATGTTATAAAAAGGCTTCGTGCCATGTTATTAAAAGGCTTCGTGCCTACGTTTTAAATGGCTTTATGCCTGCGATTGGTGTGTTGGCGGGGTGGGTTGACTTGATCCCCACAGGTGTGATGGTTGGTACGGGTGGTGTGTAGCGGATGGAAATTAGGCTTGGTTGGGAATTGCATATTTTATGTTATAATTGTAAATGGGCTTAGGCCCAAAATATTGCTATGTGTGTTCCGACCCAGTGGATGATGGTAAGGGGATTACATACTGAGTTCTTGTAACTCACCCCCCTTTCTCTCAACCTTTTCAGGTAATGCTCAGTGACGTGGACTTGGGCCCTGGATGACTCGGTGGAGACCATACTTCAGAAATGGTTTATTTGGACTTCAGACTTATTTCTTGTTTATTTTATTACTCTACTATTTGGGGTTAAATGTTGTAATAAGGCCTAGGATTTTCTTTCAAAATGCTTCTGCAACTCTATTCCCAAACATCCCATTTTCGTAAATTGTTTATTTCAAATATGTTTTCACAACCAAAAGGTCTTTAAAGATAATTACGTTTTCAAGTAGATAACAATTGCTTAAGTGTTTTGGGTTTTAACAAAGAGGCCGTAATTCTCGAACAAGTTTTTAACAATCTCAAAGATGGTTTAAAAAAAAAAAAACTTCCATGTGACACGTCAAATTCGGGCTTAACTTCTAGGCCGGGTTTGGGGTGTTACACTCCTATTTCCCTCAACCTGAATGACTTTGTTTTAAATTGGTGGACTTCGAACAATTATTTTATGATTTAGATGTTACCCCCTTAAGTATTAAAATGCTCGAAATAATTAATAATAAATTTTAATTATTCTAAAATTGGTCAATTTGATCCAAACCACATTGAAATGTTGTGAAATGAAGGCTTTTATAAAAGAAAATTTTGGTTAAAGCTTGAAAGTGCTCTGATAGCACCTCCTACTCATACAGTGCATGAAGATAAGTGTGGGGTGTTACACTTGAAATTTGGGATATAATTAATTTATTTTGGGTTTCGTAATAATGGATATATTTTATGGGTTTGGGCTTAGTGTAACCTATGTAGGTTTTGAAATAAATGCTTTAAAATCAGTATTAGGTTTATAAATTTAATAAAAAAGATAAAAGTCACTCAATTGTCAATATAATATAATAATAATAAATAAAAGATATTTCCATCATATATACATATAATAATAAATTTTACATCCAATAAGTACTTCAATTATTTTATATAAAAGAACTCTAATGAATATAATAAAAACAATAAAATATATTTTCATCAATTCATATGCATATTATATAATAAATTTACATACAATGAGCATTTTAATTATTTTACATAAAAAAACCTATTAAATATATATAATTTATGTTTTTTATAAGACAAATCTAAATTGTGTTGTTATCAAATAAAAATAAAATGAATTATTACAATCGAAATTTAAATATTTATAACTTAAAAAATTCAAAATTATTTGAATCCATCAAAGCCCGCTCAACTCGATCCAAGTTCGAATTCGAAAAAATCTGAGCCCACAAAAACTAAACCCAAAAAAAATCCAGAGTAAAAAAAAAAACGGAGCCTGCCTATTTACCAGCTTTACCCATTTTTATGACACCCCACACTCGACCTTGTCACCAAGTCCGAGTGTGTGACTTCACATTACATTGCTGAAGCAACTCATACTAACTTTTATTTCATTTATCATGTAACAGGAAAGAAAACAAATTAAATCTCATATATTTCTAACTATACATAAATGTGTTCAATAATTGTCAAATAAAGTCATTTAATGTATTTGGGGATTAAACGAAATCAAATTCAGAGTTACGATTCAAATTTAAACTCTAAATACCAAAGTACAATAGTGTTGTCTCAAGAAAATGATACCATGTCTCGAGACAGGTTTTTCTAATGTTACTATTTTTGCTTCGATGTGGATATGTCTTGAAACACCAGGTCCATGTCTCAAGACCAGATCTTTCATATCTTGAGATAGGGCTCGAGACAAAATCGTTATTTTCTTAATTTAACTTAGATTTTTTGATGTCTCGAGACAAGGGGTTCTTGTCTCAAGACCTAGAACAGGGAAAATCTATTTTATCTTCGAAGTGTCATTGTTTCAAGACATAAGCCATTCTTTCTTAAGACTTCCTTGATCAGTCTTGAGACCTAAAGCAATGAAATGCACCAAATGGTCAATTTTGTTCTTGTGGTCTTGAGACATGTTTATGGTATATTGAGACAAAAGAGTCACTTGATTACTTACAAAAACAATGCACTTGTGTCATGAAACAAGTCTTGAGACAGAATGACTTGTGTCTCGAAACAAGGGCACTTTGAAAATAAAATAGATTTGCCCTATTCCAGGTCTTGAGACAAGAATCCATTATCTTGAGACATCCAAACATTGAAGCTAAATTCATATAATTCAAATAAACACATTCCAAATTTATTTCAAGCATATAAGTAACATTTTTAACGGTTATCCTTTATCGGGCATTATCATTTAATTTAAACATTTTCAATTATCGGGCTTGATTGAATATGTAATCATTTCACATATTTATTATACAATTTACATAAACATAATCAATGCAAGCATGTAAATAAACACAATTTAGTTACACGAACTTACCTCGACCAATGTTCGCGTACATAAAGCTACTAATCCGACATTTTCCTCTTTCCTCGTTCTAGCTCCGAATTTGGTCTATCCGAATCTATACGAGTAAATTTAACATTAATTTACCACATTTCACATTCAAGTGGACACAATTTTCATCCTAGGAAAAATTACTATTTTGCCCTTAACTTTTTCATAAATTCCATTTTCGTCCCTAAGCTTGGAAAATGAAACTCGTGCAAATTTCTCTCTATTCCAAGCTTAACCAAAGCCCCATTACAAAATTTACAGCACATGTATTCATCAAATTTCAAAATTTTTCCTTCAATTTCACAAGTTTACATTTTAGTCCCTAAATAATTTTTTCATCAAAAATCACTTTGTAAAATTTGTTTATCTATCAATAATCTTTCATTTTCTACCATAAATTTCTAATTTCCAGCATATACATCCATGAACCATTTTTCATATCTTGATAACCTTTCAATTTAATCCCCTAAATAGATTGTTTAGACTATCCCGATTCAAAAAATATCAAAATTACTAAAAACGGGATAAGAAAACTTATCCAATTTGGTCATGAAAGTTTCTTCTCTCTCTCCTAGGGTTTCCATGTTTTATTTTGGGGAAGAAGATGAGAAAATAAGATTATATCTATTTTATCATCTTTTAATTAATTAAAATTTTCACTTTCCAATTTAGTCCTTACCCTTTTTCTATATTTCCATGGATGAGTCACCAAGAAAAATCTACATACTTCTTAATGGTCTAATTACCATATAAGGACCTTAATTTTTTAATTCCATAGCTATTTAATCCTTATAGCTACTAGAATTAAACTTTTGCATTTTATGCAATTTAGTCCTTCTCATAATTAAGCACTCAATCGATAAAATTTTCATACCAAAATTTTCACATGTCACATCTATCATAATACGGACTATATAATAAAATAAAAATAAATTTTATTTTCGGCTCGGATTTATGATCCCGAAACCACTGTTCCGATTTCACCGAAATTTGGGTTGTTACACTCAATCCTTGTCTCGAGGCATGAAAGATCTACTCTCGAGACATGGATCAAATGTCTCAAGACATCTACGTCGAAGCAAATTTAGTGAAATTGGAAAAGCCTATCTTGAGACATGGTATCATTGTCTCAGAACACACTGCTAGACTTTGGTATTTGGAGTTTAGATTTGAATCTTAACTCTAAATTTTATTTAGTTTAATCCCCAAATGCATTAAATGACTTTACTTGACAATCATTGAACACGTTTACATGTATAGTTGGAAATGTATGAGATTTAATTTGTTTGATTTCCCCTTACATGATAAATGAAATAAAAATTAGTATGAGTTGCCCCAATAATATAATTTGATGTCACATATTTAGACCTAGTGATCAGATCGGGTGTGGGATGTAACAGTTTTGGTTGTTTTTAGATCAAGATGGCCATTCAAGAAAAAAATATTGTGTTCTTTCAACAACACTTTTTTTGTTTTTCAAATTTGATATAAAAGTTTTTGTTTTAATTTTTAGTTCCTTTTTCAAACTTTTATAATATCTTAAATTTAAGGGTTTTTTTTTATTTTTTTATATTTTTTTTAACTTTTAAGATTAATATTTTGGAAATTCTTTTAACTTTTTTTTTTAAAAATTTTATGTTTTCTTTTTCTTTTTACTTATTATTATTTCATAATTTTTTGAAATCACTATAACTTTCAGAATTTTTTTAGAAACATTTTTAAAACATTTTTATAATTTTTAATTATTTTCTAATGTGATATTAAGATAAAGGGTAAACTACATCAAAGGCTACTAAATTATTAGAAAGTTTACATTTTGGTCACACAACTTCAAAAAGTTACAAATTGATCATTGAACTATTCGAAAGTTTTCATTTAAGTCACTAAGTTGTTAAAGTTATTGTTGTATGGCCTTCTCTATTTGCACCACCTACACCAATCGAAAACTCTCTTTCCCATTCTCTTCTATATATTTTTTTCATGAAACAACTTTGAACGTTACATATCTGCGAACCAAAATTTAAACAACTTTTTTTTTCGATCTCTGACACTAATCGTCAGATTGACTTTGATCTAAGGTATGTTTTTCTATCATCGATGAGTATTGATTCATTGTACCTATTGTCGAATTATCTCTTGGAGCTCACTAATTGGACTTAAAAAAAAAAAGAAAGAAACTTAACAGCCATAGACTTAAATGAAATATTTTAAATAGTTCAATGACCATTTTATATCTTTTTAAAGTTAAATGATCAAACGTAGATTTACTAATAATTTAATGACTTAAATTTAATTTACCTTAAAATAAAATAACGTTAAATCAACAAACCCAATCAGTAAATTGTCACAGGGACAAGAAAAGTGCCAAATTAGTGAAAGTTATCAGCTAACGGTTTCTATCCACGAGGGCTTTATTGATGGAAGAAAAAACTCGAGTATTCATTAGATGCAATAAAATAATGAAGACTTAAATTGATTTTCACATTATTTCTTAAGGGGTATTTTATAGTATTTAGCCTTCTATCTTTTTTATTTTCTTTTTTTGTTCTTTCTTTCTTTAATTAATTAATTAAATTTCCACACTTTCTCACATATAATTTTTTTTTGGGGTATCTCAAGAGTCGAGACTCTGTCAATAGCAACTGGCATGAAAATCTTGATTATTACTTAATTTTTTTTATCATAATTAGGTATTCATTGTCGAATGATTAATTTTCTCATTTTAGATATTTTTTAAAAAAGTAAACGATTAATCATGAAATATGTTATATTTTCATAAGTGAAGATCGAACTCTCATCCGTATAACTAAGAGATGAGATGAGTAACCATTATATCGTACCTCATGATTACTCATTATTAATGTCGAAACCATCCCTTTTTTTGAGAAGGCGGGAATCAAACTTGGGTTTTGAAAATAAAAACGGGAGTCGCCACCAATCATTTTTTTTGCTGAGGTGTGATAAGTAGTTGTTTTAAATAAACCACTTAATTTATCAAAACAACGATTTTGGTCCACGAAATTCAGAGAAATAGGTTCGGGAGTCGGTTACGCACGATGAAGGGTTAGCACCCTCGATACGCCCAAAAATTGGTACCTAATTGATTACCTAATATCTTGACGTAGAAAAATTTGAAAAGTTTTGAAAATACGATCCTCTTTAAAGTAATATGAACAGATCGAAAATGAATGATACGACATACTCGTTTCGAAGAGGTAAAATGTCGTACTCAGTAAGTTAGGGCACAACCTTTTGGAATCTCGAAACTAGGTTTGTCTCTTGACTTTAAAATTCAAATTTGAGTTCAAAAAGAATATCCCGTTGTTTGACAAGTGAGAAACTGGACTCAGTAAGTTAGGGCTCAATTTCTCGAAATTCCAAATTAGGGACATTGCCTTCGTTTAAAAAAAGGACTTATTTCGAGACATCTAAATGTCGTGGCCAGTAAGTTAGGGCACCACACCTCGAGTTCCCGAAAACAAGTATTTTATTCGAAACTTGATTGTGATTTAAAAGGGCATTCCGTTATTTAGATTGAAGAAAAACCGGAACCCAATAAGTTAGGGCACGATTTTCTCAAATCCTTAATACGAAATATCGATTATTTGAAAACTTGATGCATTGGGTAAAAACTAGTGTGACAAATAATAACGTAAAAATACGATGTTACGCGTGAAAAGAAATAGCAGAAATATTGATAAATTAATAACAATAAATAAACATAACAATATAGATAATAATAATATTAACATACTAATAATAATAATAATAATAATCTTAAATATATATACAAGAACAATACAATAAATAATAATATTAACATATTAGTAATAATAATAATAATAGTAGTAGTAAATATATATACAAGTAGTAATACAATAATAGTGGTAATAGAAATAATAATAGTATAATAATGATAGTAATAATGATGAAAATAAAGTAAATAATAATAATAGTGATAATATAATAATAATAATAATAATAATAATAATAATAATAATAATAATAATAATAATAACAATAACAATAATAACAATAATCATAGTAATTATAATAATGGTAACGATAATAATAATAATAATAATAATAATAATTGCAAAATACTAAAAAGGATCAAATCGAATTTAAAATGGAATTTTGGGGTCAATTTGAAGTAAAATAAAAGGGGAAGGGGTCCATCTGAAATGCGCGTGAAAGGAGAGGGATCAAAAAGGAAATTGCTCCCTTCCCTATGCGCTGCGTTTTGCGCTGGACTAAACAGAACAAAGGAAATTATATTGGGGGAAATTTGAAAATATTAAAAAGGCTGAATTGAAAGAGGGTAAAGCGTGAAAGGACTTGTGGCGCAATTATCCCATCGAAAGAAAACGCGCAGATCCTGACCTGGGTCGGGCGTGCGCGCGGGTCGGGGCCTAAACGGCGTCGTTTTGGCACCTGGGCTCCCAACACAAAACGGCGTCGTTTGGATTTAATATAAAAGGCCATTTCCCTTCTTTCTTTCCATTTCTGCTGTGGGTTTTTAGAAAAAAAACGACTTAAGTTTTAGTTTTTCTCTGCCAGGGTTTGAAAATCCTCTTGCGCCACCGCCGAAATCATCTCCGGCCACCGTGCACGGTGGCCGAAAATCTGAGAAAGGTAATTTTTTGATTCCCTTTTTTATTTTAATAGGCGTATATATATATTTTTATTCGTAGAACAATAGGAGAAAAAGAAAAAAAATAAATAGAAATGAAATCACCTCCGAGTATTCTGATCTGATTTTATTTTCGATGGTTTTCTTGTGTTTTTGATCTCTGCTATTCTTACTTCTGTTTTGAAACTACTATAATCTCATTGATTTTTTAAAAAGAAAAAAAAAGTCCTCAATACATTGTTTTTCAATGGCTTTATAGCCGAATAAAAATACAATCTTTTTGCTCGTGGTATTGCTGTTGTTTTGTCCCTTTTCGCAGGTCAAGGGAGCAACAGAAAGTGGGGGAGCTGTGGTGGAGGTCGAGCGGCGCTGATGGAAGACAAGTGGGAGTGGATTGCGGCGCACCAGGGGAGTTGCGGCGCTAGGGTTTCTAAAACCCTAGCTTTTCTGGAAAAAAGTTTAATCTTTTGGGCCTCTTGGGCCTTTCAGATTTTGGGTGTTGTAATTGGGTTTTGTGAGTTGAGAAATGGGTTTAGTAAAGGGGTTTAATGGGTTTTGGTAATTGGGTAATTTGGGTTGAGAAATGGGTCGGGCAAATTATGGGTATTACAGCTGCCCCTCTTTGCTCGTTGTCGTGCAACAGGAACAGAGCAAAGACTTTAAAAGACCCAAATTTGCCCGGTCTTGCCGAGCCTTGATTTCTTTGGGTGCTCTTTTTTGTCAGATAGCTTCAAACTCCACTGTAACTTGTTGCTTTAATCCACTCCACTGTTACCTCCAAGAGATAGGGCTTGTAGCTTCAATCCGCTTTATTGTTCCGTTATATCTTCAAAGAGATAATATTTGCAATCTTTAGCCTATTCCACTCTGGTCAAGGCAACACGACTATGGCTTAAATCACGTTCCACTATTGTTAAGAGACACGAGGTTTGCCTTTGATCTCGTCCCATTACTGTTTATGGTGACAAGATATACAATCTTCAACCTATTCCACCGCTGGTCAGTGGCAATGGCACAATCTTCAACCTATCCCACCGTTGGTCAGTGGCAATGGCACAATCTTCAACCTATTCCACCGCTGGTCAGTGGCAATGGCACAATCTTCAACCTATTCCACCGCTGGTCAGTGGCAATGGCACAATCTTCAACCTATTCCACCGCTGGTCAGTGGCAATAGCACAATCTTTAACCTATTCCACCGCTGGTCAGTGGCAATGGCACAATCTTCAACCTATTCCACCGCTGGTCAGTGGCAATGGCACAATCTTCAACCTATTCCACCGCTGGTCATTGGCAACAGGACGATCTTCAACCCATTCCACCGCTGATCAGTGGCAACAGGACAATCTTCAACCTATTCCATCGCTGGTCGATGGCAATAGGACGATCTTCAACCTATTCTACCGCTGGTCGATGGCAATAGGAAGATCTTAACCCATTCCGCCGCTGGCCGATGGCAACAGGATAATCTTCAACCTATTCCACGGCTGGTCGATGGCAATAGGACGATCTTCAACCCATTCCGCCGCTGGTCGATGGCAACAGGATAATCTTCAACCTATTCCACCGCTGGTCGATGGCAATAGGACGATCTTCAACCCATTCCGCCGCTGGTCGATGGCAACAGGATAATCTTCAACCTATTCCACCGCTGTTCGATGGCAATAGGATGGTCTTCAACCCATTCCGCCGTTGGTCGATGGCAACAGGATAATCTTCAACCTATTCCACGGCTGGTCGATGGCAATAGGACGATCTTCAACCCATTCTGCCGCTGGTCGATGGCAACAGGATAATCTTCAACCTATTCTACCGCTGGTCGATGGCAATAGGACGATCTTCAACCCATTCTACCGCTGGTCGATGGCAATAGGATAATCTTCAACCTATTCCACCGCTGTTCGATGGCAATAGGATGGTCTTCAACCCATTCTACAGCTGGTCGATGGCAATAGGACGATTTTCACTAGTGTTGCTACATCATCCTCTAGGGGACATATCCTGTAGACTTGGTTTTATATGCTTGTGTTCATGTCAAATGATTAGGACGCCATGATTGGAATAAATCTAATGCTCCTAACTAGATGCATGATGGACGATATTTCTAGAATGTCATGAGAATGGTCTTTTTACAATGATTAGGTTGCAATGATCAGAATGAATCGAATGCTCCTAATTGGATGTGAATGATATTTACATGAGAACGATTCTTTTGTAATGCATCACCCCGCCTTCTTTTTCGGTTGGTAACTTTTGGGGGTCACCATTTCGGATCTTGATTACCCCATGAACCTGGTTAGTTCTGAATATTGACCTCACTTCAGGTTCCTGTAATAATTAGAAGTTTTCAGAGTAAAATACGAAACTCATTTAATTTGAATATTAATGGTCCATTAATCGTTACTTCAATGAACAGTACTTGAAAAATACTATCACAATGGGTATTAAGAGTAAAGCTCAAAGTGAATAAATTGTCAAAAGATCGGATGACTGGGTAAATTTTAATAAAATATGAAATGAATAAGATGAAAATAAGTGTCCAGATATCATAGCATGAGCTTTTCTGCACAAATTTTCTCGAGGATCCCTTTTGTACTTGATAGGTGTCTGGCAGACTTAGAAGACTTCATTGATGCCACAAGACCTGACGTCTCTCCTTCTTGTTAATTCGGGTTGCAGCAAGACCGTTATATACCTCCCTCTCAATCGAAAATTTGAATTGCCCATTCTTGGGTTTTCAATTCAAAACACATTTGGTCTCAAAGGGCCTTTTGCGGGTTTTCACTTTGGCCTCTCCAATTTCAAGCTCTAGACGCCCTTTTCGCATTTTTTTTAGGCGAAGTATTTCTTGACCGAATCTAGTTCACAGGATTCGGTAAACTTTTGCCATCCATCTCTGTCAAAATCAGTGCTCCACCAGAAAAGACTTTCTTTACTACATAAGGTCCTTCCTAATTTGGCATCCATTTTCCTCTAAAGTCCTTTTGTATGGGAAGGATCCTTTTCAGAACAAGGTCTCCTTCATAGAATTCTCTAGGGCGAACTTTTTTATTATAAGCCCGTATCATTTGCTTTTGATACATTTGTCCATGGCGAAGGGCTCTTAGCCTCTTTTCCTCGATTAGGTTCAGCTGATCATACCGGTATTGAGTCCATTCTGCTTCATCCAACTTTAGTTCAGACAAGACCCGAAGGGAAGGGATCTCAACTTCGATTGGAAGTACTGCTTCCATTCCATAAACCAAAGAGAAAGGAGTTGCCCCGGTAGAGGTCCTGACCTATGTTCGATAAGCGTAAAGAGCGAATGGTAGCTTCTCGTGCCAATCTCTATAAGTCTCAGTCATCTTCCCCACGATTTTCTTGATATTCTTGTTAGCTGCCTCAACTGCACCATTCATTTTTGGACGATATGGTGACGAGTTGTGGTGTTTGATCTTGAATTGACTGCAGACCTCCGCTATCGTACTGTTGTTCAAGTTCAGTGCATTGTCAGATATGATCCTTTCAGGTATTCCATATCGGCATATGATTTCTTTCTTTAAGAACTTGCTGACTGCTGATTTCGTGACATTCGCATACGAAGTGGCTTCTACCCATTTGGTAAAGTAGTCGATTACCACAAAGATAAATCGATGCCTATTCGAGGCTTTTGGTGAGATCGGCCCAATGACGTCCATCCCCCAAATAGAGAAAGGCCATGGAGAGGTCATGACATGGAGAGGTGAAGGAGGTAAGTGCATTTTATCCCCATAAATTTGACATTTTAGGCATTTTTTGGCATAGCTGATGCAATCTCCTTCCATAGTAGACCAATAATACCCGAATCTCATGATCTGTCTTGCCATTGTAAAACTATTAGCGTGTGTCCCACAGACATCCTCATGAACTTCTTCGAGGATCCTCTTGGCTTCGACAGCATCCACGCATCTTAGAAGTACCTGATCCTTCCTTCTCCTATATAGGATTTCCCCTTCAAAGACATAATCGCTAGCCAGTCTTCTCAACGTCCGCTTATCATTCTCAGTTGCTTGGTCGGGGTATTCACGATTCTTCACGTATTGTAATATATCGTGATACCAAGGGTGATCATCTTTTTCTTCTTCTTCACTGATGTTATAGCAATGTGCTGGAGCCTCATAAATGCTCATTTGGATAGGCTTTACTTCCTCTTGCTTGTTCACTTTGATCATAGAAGCCAAGGTAGCTAGGGCGTCGGCCATCTGGTTCTCTTCTCGCGGGAGGTAACAGAAAGTGACGTCGTCAAACTCCTTAATTAACTCCAGAACTAGCCTTCGATAACTGATTAACTTGGGATCTCTTGTTTCTCATTCACCTTTGAGTTGATAGGTTACCAGCGCAGAATCACCGTATACCTCCAATATTTTAATTTTACATTCAATGGTTGCACGGATACCCAGGATGCATGCTTCGTATTCGGCCATGTTATTTGTGCAATTAAAATCTAATTTGCTAGTGAGAGGATAGTGATCTCCATCTGGGGATACTAGGACTGCCCCAATTCCGTTCCCCACTGCGTTTGAAGCTCCGTCAAAGTTTAGTTTCCAAGGATGGCCCTCCTTTTGGACACCTTCTTCAGTGATTGCCACATACATTAAGTCTTCATTTGGGAAATCAAAGTCCAATGGTTCGTAATCTTCTAAAGCTCTGCTGGTTAGAAAATCTGCTATTGCACTCCCCTTTATAGCCTTCTGGTTTATGTAGACTATATCGAACTCGAAAAGTAGGATCTGCCACCGGGCCATTCGTCCATTCAGCGCAGTCGATTCTATCATATACTTGAGAGGATCTAGCTTCGAGATAAGCCAAGTAGTGTGATATAGCATGTACTGTCTCAGTCTCCGAGTTGTCTAAATCAAAGCGCAACACAGCTTCTCTATTGGCGAATATCTTTTCTCGCATTTTGTAAACTTCTTACTGAGATAGTATATCGCTCTTTCCTTTCTTCCCAACTCATCATGTTGGCCTAGCACACATCCCATAGAATTTTCAAATACTGACAAATACAATATCAGTGGCCTATTTTGACAAGGCGGTATCAATACCGGGGCTTTAGACAAGTAATGTTTGACCTTATCAAAAGCTTTCTGGCACTCCTCATTCCATACACCTGAGTTGTGTTTCCTAAGAAGGCGGAATATAGGGTCACATTTCTCCGTTAGTTGTGTAATGAACCGGGCGATGTAGTTTAATCTTCCTAGAAAACCTCGCACTTCCTTTTGGGTACGTGGTGGAGACAACTCCTGGATAGCTTTCACTTTATCTGGATCAACCTCAATTCCTTTTTCACTAACTACGAATCCTAACAATTTTCCCAACCTAGCCCCAAAGGTACATTTTGCTGGATTGAGTTTCAGTTGAAATTTTATCAACTTTAGGAACAGTTTCCTCAAGACTTGTACATGTTCTTCCTCAGTCCTGGACTTTGCAATCATGTCGTCCACGTAAACTTCAACCTCCTTGTGCATCATGTCGTGGAAGAGGGTCACCATGGCTCTTTGATACGTTGCCCCCGCATTTTTTAATCCAAACGGCATTACCTTATAACAAAATGTTCCCCACATGGTTACGAATGTGGTTTTCTCCATATCCTCAGGGTGCATCTTAATCTGGTTGTACCCGGAGAAGCCATCCATGAAAGAGAAAAGCGAATGACCAGCCGTGTTATCCACTAAGGTATCCATGTGAGGCAACGGGAAGTTATCTTTTTGGCTGGCTTTGTTCAAATCCCTATAGTCCACGCACATTCGTACCTTTCCATCTTTCTTAGGGACGGGTACTATGTTTGCTACCCATTCTGAGTATTTAGCTACTTGCAAGAAACCGACATCAAACTGCTTCCTGACTTCTTCTTTTATCTTTAACAAAACATCGAGCCTCATTCTTCGGAGTTTCTGTTGAACGAGTCTACATTCCTCCTTTATAGGGAGTCGGTGTACCACTATATCCGTGTTTAAACCGGGCATGTCTTGGTATGACCAAGCGAAGACGTCCCTGAATTCTTGGAGTAACTCAATGAGGTCTTGCTTCGTTTTCGCGGTGATGCTAGCCCCAATTTTCAACTCTTTTCCTTCTCCTAAGCTCACCATTTCTGCTGATTCTTCGCGGGGTAGGATTTGTTTCTCATCTTGCTCTACCATCCTTAACAAATCAAGAGATACGCTACAGTCTTAGTCATCTTCGAAATCTTGAGAATCCTCCATACCCGTATCTTGTTCAAAAGGAGATTCTGAGTTAATAACAGTGTTACTTATCTTATTGATATCTGGGGACCTGTTGGAAAGGGCAAAGAAAAGTGCAAAAACAAAATCTAAGAATGACTATTTGTGTGAATGATTATGAATGAAATGTAAAGAGTAAAAAGAACATTTGCTTGAAAATGCATTTTATTGAAATAAAGATGCTTGGACATATGCCTATTCAACAAAGGGTTTCTCATTGCTCCCAGGCTTAGAGCAATAAGTGTGTTCCGATCATTACTCTGAATTGATTCTAAAAGCTACAGGAATCTCTTCCATGGTCCAATTGTTCAGAACACTTCCAGGAGCATAAGGGCGAATCCCAGATAAATCTATTTCTTCAGCCCTTTCCTCGGATACAGCGTTGATGCTCAAGTTTCCCATCATTTCTTTTATTTTTTCTCTTATTACCATGTCTTGTCCAAGGTATACGATTCCCCCCGAAACAAATGTTTTGGCTAAATGAGGAAAGGTCATTGGCTCTCATTTGATCTCTTCTTCGCCTAGGCGCGCCCTTCTTCTTTCCCTTCTTTTCTCTTCCTCTCTCCTCCTTTGTTCTGCATCTGGCTTGAATCCTAAGCCAAAGCGGTCTCGTTTTTCTTTTTACATCGGTACGTCGGCCCTTCCTTGAAGGTATTTTCCGAGTTCTTTCCCTGGTAAGGCTCCCTTCCCAACTGTCATCTGGAGGCCCATCTTCATAGGCTTGGATATTTTGGGTATGGGGATCTTGCTGCCCTCGGCAATGAAGGTTGCGTTGATAAATTCCAGTGATCGGAAAGAACATTCCATCGCTTCTTCATCTACTCTAATGTACGGAGCGTCACTAGTAACGGATGCTATGATATCCTCTTCAGCATTGATTATGACCAATCTTCCTTCCGTTACCAATTTCAACTTCTGGTGTAGTGATGACGGCACTGCCCCTGTTGAATGGATCCAGGGTCTTCCTAACAGGCAGTTGTAGGAAGGTTTGATGTCCATCACCAACAAGTCTACCTCGTAAGTATTTGTGCCAATCTGAAGAGGTATATCGATTCTCCCCATGACTTTTCTCTCCGTACCATCGAATGCTCTCACAATATTATGGCATGATTTCATATGGGAGCTATCCACAGGCAACCTATTCAATATGGATAAAGGTAATACATTCAGGGCTGATCCGTTATCGACCAACACCCCGGGCAATATATATCCCTTGCAGCGTGTGGTTATGTGTAGGGCCTTTGTGGATCCCATACCCCTGGGAGGTATCTCATCATCATTGAAGAAAATGAAATTGTCGGCACTTATGTTTCCAACTAGACGGTCTAGCTTGTTGACAGATATATCACCCACGACATATGTTTCATTTAATACATTCATTAACGCATTTCGATGGGTTTCTAAGCTCATGAGCAAGGCCAGTACCGATATGCGAGCTGGCTGTTTGTGTAATTGCTCCACAACACTGTACTCGCTGTGCTTAAGGAATTTTAAGAACTCCTTAGCCTCTTTCTCTGTCACGGGCTCATTGACAAGTGCTTCAGGTCTCACCGTCCCTTCTTCATTTTGCTCGGTTATCACAGATTTCCCTTTAACCAGTTCGGCCCTCGTGTTCAGGGTATAACGCCTTCTACTACGTGTGAAGAAGCCCTCATCTTGGTCTTTCTCCATAACATTAACTGGATTCTCTTTTTCCGGGATCACTACCTTACAATCATAACTCCACGAGACCCTTTTATTGTCCCTATAAGGGGAAGCTACAGGCTTTTAAATTATGACCTTCAGCGTGATTGATACTCCAGTTTCAACCGTTCTTGGTCGTGATATAATTACCGCAGGGCGGTTGCCCCCATAGATTCTCCTAGATGATCCTTCTTCCGACGCGCGGGCCTCTCCTTCTTCTGGTCCTCAAATCTCTTCATAGAATTCTACCTTTTTTTTATCCATGAAATTTTGAACTATGGCCCTGAACTTGAGGCATTCTTGAATATCATGACCCGTTTCGGCATGAAACTCGTAATGACTTTCCGCTCCTTCAAGCTCTTCTCTCGATTGTTGTGTGATTAAACCTCTTTTTATCATTTGCTTCCAAACCCATCTTAGCGGGGTTTTTATCTCCGCAACGTTCATTTTCACTTTTTTTCCTACTTTCTCCCCTATCATGTTCACCCCATTATTAGCGTGATTGGGTAGCGGGTGTTCTGTATCGTTAACTTTCACAACACCCATTTGAATGAGTTTTTCTACCAACCTCTTGAAGGCGAGACAATTTTCTATTGAATGTCCCACAATTCTCGCATGGTATTCGCATTGTGCATTTGCATCATACCATTTAGGGTATGGAGGCTGTAGGGGCTGTAAGTAATGGGGGGCAACAACATGTGTGTCGTATAATTTTTGGTACAGTTGCCCGTATGTCATGTAGATCGGAGTGAACTGGAGCTTCTTCGCATTTGGCTTTGTGTTGGATTCCTGTCTGTGTGAGCTTGCGCGGTCGGTAGTTGCGGTACTGGGTTGACTCAGAGTGATTGGCTTGTCACGGGCACTTACGTTATTCACGTCACTCTCTCTTTTCTTCGGGATCGTTCTTCTAGTACCTTCCCCCGCTTCTATCTTTCTGCATCTAATTGCGTGTTCTATCATTTCTCCGCACCTCACGATTTCTGAAAAATCTTTCGTAGAACTCCCCAGCATGTAATTGATGAAAGAAGCTTTCAAAGTATGGATGAAGAGTGTGGCTGTTTCTTTCTCCAAAAGAGGCGGTTGAACCTGTGTGGCCAACTCTCTCCACCGTTGATCATATTGCCTGAAGCTCTCGCTTGGCCTTTTCTCCATATTTTGGAGCGTGATTCTGTCGGGAGCTATGTCTGCTACGTGGCCATAGTGTTTCATGAAGGCTTGGGCCAGATCCTTCCATGTCTTGATTTGGGTACTACTGAGCTGATCGTACCATTTGGCCGCAGATCCAACCAGACTATCCTGAAAGCAGTGAATCAGTATTTTTTCGTTATTGGCGTGTCCCGCCATTCGTCGACAGAACATCTTCAGGTGTGCTTCAGGGCAGCTAGTCCCATTGTATTTTTCAAAATCCGGAGTTTTAAACTTTGGTGGAAGTACTAAGTTTAGGACCAGGCTCAGTTCTTTGACATCAATTTCATAACAAATTTCAGCATTTTCTATCGCCTTGACTTTCTCCTCCAACCATCTATAGCGATCTTCCATCTGCCTTGAGGGTTCCGCTTTCATTCTTTCTTTCTCCATTATATCAAAATCTGGTACAATAAGGTTAATAAGGTCATCTCTCGGGTTGGATCCTGAGCCCACTTGGAAATTCATAGGGGATCCAATTTTAGCTTGCCCTTGTTGAGGCCTAATAGTGACGGATGGCCTCCATGGATACTCTTCGTGTTGTGAAGGCACATGCGGCAGGGTAGAACCTGAGGGAACACCTTCATTCTCCCCTCCAGTAATAGCCATGGGGCCTTTTCCTCTCTCCATAAGTCTATTCAACAGTTGGGTCATTTGAGCCATCTGAGACATCATGTTCCTCTGGGACTCCATCATGTCTTGCTGGATCTTGGCTAGCTGTTCTTGCACCTGTGCTTGCACCTGGTCCTGCACCTCTTTTTGGAATTGCTCTAGTCTCTGATCCATTTTCTTTGTTTTAGCGCGAGTGCCGTACGAATGTTTAGTTTCCAGATTCTACTTCCCTTTTCTTTCTTCCTCTCCTATGATTTCAGCTTATTAGACCCTCTTCATGGACTTTAATGCAAATGATACGATGTAAATGCATGAGAGCAAAGAGATGTCGATTCTGATTCAATTCCCTTTAGAAAACTTTTTAGAAAACAATGCTCTTTACATAAAATAGATTATAAATACAACTTTGCCCTAATGCCCAGAGTTTTGACTTTCTCGAGCAACGAAGCTAATTCTTGACCCTTGTCTGATACCAGCTCGTACTTCACATTTAGTATGTCAGCTTAAACTGCTAATGTTTGCAGATATTCAGCCACCTCCCGGATTTGAGTCACAGCTTCGCCCATAAGGTAGTCCCGGTCCCTAACTTGACTCTGAGAGTGATGAAGTTGTTCCTTCCATCGTTCCTCATTTGCTTCAAGAAACTCTACATTAAGCTTACAACTTTGTAAAGCGTACTCTAACTCTTCTATTCTTTCCTTCATTACCTCGATTTTCTCCAAATTGGCTCTCAATTCAGCCATGGAATTGCGATTTCTATATTGATGAAGTATTTTTTTCAAGCTCTGCCACTCTAGTTTTTATTTTCTCACCGTCCGTTCGGGTTTCTAATAGGCTTGTTTCTACAGTCTCTTTCTGAGCTTGAGACTCTCGAAATTTTCTCTTCCACTGATCGGCTCTTGTCCTTTCAACTTGAATTTCCCGTTGCCACTGCTCTGAGTTTTCCCCAACCCAGTAGTTTTCATTGATATGCGCATCTTCTTGGAGTCCATCTTCAAGCTATCCAGGTCTTCCTCGGCCTTACTTTTTCTTTTTCTTTGCTTCTCGGCCTCCATCTTTTGAATGTCGGCATCTAACTTTAAATGCATCTTTTCTTCCTCTAATTGTTCGATTTTTTTCTCCAGATCCCGATTCTTCCTTTCAAAATCTTGTTTTATTATCTCCAATTCTGATGGGACTATACGTAAGTATTCTTCCATCGATCGTATGCCTTCCATTCTTGGCCCTGGAATATTGTCATTGATTCTTTCGCTAATCCATTCACTATACTCGGGAGTAGTCCTTGGTCCTACTGTCAATTTTTTCATCCGCTGAATTTGGTTCCAAGCAGTGGAAATTTCTTTGACCTTTTTCTTGTAATTTTCCCCTTTATACTGGAACTCGCACTGTGCTAGGCCGTGTGTTGTTGGTATGAATTGTTTTGTTTCGTATTGTCTTAGTACCAGTAGAAGAGCATAACCAATGGCTCCCCAAATTCCAAGCAAAGGGAACCAATCGAAATTTCCGCATCGAAATAAAATCTCATTGGGTATGAACCAGGGAGCTTTCCATTCAATACCCTCCTCCTGAAGATTTTGGAGCAGTGCTATCCAATTCTCTTCCAACACGTCGTCTCTCCTTGGTGTTGTTACTATCTCTTTTAATGGGGAATAGTTATAAGTAAAGATCCGACAAGAAACTTTATTCACCTTCCAAAAGTGGCTGTGAAGCCAAACCAATAGTAACTGTGCGCATCCTACGAATCTGCCTTCTCTGGATCTTCTGCATGCATTCAATGATCTAAAAGTCTCGGCCAAGATTGCAGGAACTGGCGTGGCCCCTTTACTGAGTCGGTCGAAGAAATCTATGACCGCTTCATCCACATGTCCTAATGCTTTAGGAAATAGCATTAATCCGTAGAAACTTAGTGCAAAAACATCAGTTTTTTTACTCGCATCCGGATGGGTTAAAATTAAGTCCCTCAAATTCCTCCATGGGATACACTTATACTCGCCATTTTGCTTGATCCTAGCCGTAACCCACTCCTCGCTCATTCCCGTAATGCTCATCAACTTCTTCCAAAATGCGGGGACATAGGCGGCTCTCGAATAGATTCTATAAATTTGAACTCTCGGGCAATGTAGTAGAGCTGTGTATTCTTCTATGGTGGGTACCAAATCAACTCTTCCAAAAGTGAAGCAATTATAGGCGGGGTTCCAGAACTGAGTGATGGCTCGAAATAACTGCTCATCTACCTTGACTTCAAGTAAGTATGGCAAATCCCCATAATTATGGCAGAACAAACTCTTGGTCTCATCATCCCACTGATCCCATATTGCCTTTTAACTCGTGAAGATTATTCTGTGTTAAACTGATACGAGTGTAATCCCGTAATTCTGACATATGCCCCACAGCTATACTATCTCCCTTTTTTAATTGCGTTGTTTCTGACCAAGTTCAGACGGCCGCATTATGCTCCACTTTATCAAGAAAGTCGTTTTCCATGGCAAACTTTCTAACTCAGCAATCGAACCCGAATCGACACCTCTTTAATATGAAAATGCATGCAATGCAATCAAAACAAAAGAAATCATGTTAATGCAAGAAAAATAAGCGAACACAGGAGAAAACATGTTAATACAGGAGAAATAACAAACGCAGAACACCTATCGAGGTGACCCCTAGGGGTTTAGGGTGGTTCTATTTAGGGTAGGCTTCTAGGTCTCTCTATATGCAGTTTGGTTCTAGAGTAAATGTACCTGAACCAGCAGATTCCTCGATCCTCACCCATTATAGGCTCATATGGACCGAGTTCAGTTCAGGGGAACACATTTTCCTATGACTGCACGGAGATGAAAATCTCACGAAGACATAGGTACGGATGTATTCTGAAAGCAGTTCACTATCCTGCACGGAGGTGAAAACCTCACGAAAGAGTAGCTTCTCGCTCCTACTTAAAAGGTGTGACCCTGCGGTCATGCAATATGATGCCAGAAATATCTTACAGACTTCAACCATAGTAATCAAATGAGATGACCCAAGCGGATGCGGCAAGAGGATCGTAATTTTCCAAATCAGATTTTCAATTTTCGACAACAAGATAAAAAGCAATCAATTTTACGGCTCGACTCTCTCATGATGTCCCCAGTGGAGTCGCCAAGCTGTCGAAACCATCCCTTTTTTTGAGAAGGCGAGAATCGAACTTGGGTATTGAAAATAAAAACGGGAGTCGCCACCAATCATTTTTTTTGCTGAGGTGTGATCGGGTCACCTCGAAATGTAGTTGTTTTAAATAAACCACTTAATTTATCAAAACAACGATTTTGGTCCACGAAATTCAGAGAAATAGGTTCGGGAGTCGGTTACGCACGATGAAGGGTTAGCACCCTCGATACGCCCAAAAATTGGTACCTAATTGATTACCTAATATCTTGACGTAGAAAAATTTGAAAAGTTTTAAAAATATGATCCTCTTTAAAGTAATATGGATAGATCGAAAATGAATGATAAGACATACTCGTTTCGAAGAGGTAAAATGTCGTACTCAGTAAGTTAGGGCACAACCTTTTGGGCTCTCGAAACTAGGTTTGTCTCTTGACTTTAAAATTCAAATTTGAGTTCAAAAAGGATATCCCGTTGTTTGACAAATGAGAAACCGGAACTCAGTAAGTTAGGGCTCAATTTCTCGAAATTTCAAATTAGGGACATTGCCTTCATTTAAAAAAAGGACTTATTTCGAGACATCTAAATGTCGTGGCCAGTAAGTTAGGGCACCACACCTCGAGTTCCCGAAAACAAGTATTTTATTCGAAACTTGATCGTGATTTAAAAGGGCATTCCGTTATTTAGATTGAAGAAAAACCGGAACCCAATAAGTTAGGGCATGATTTTCTCAAATCCTTAATACGAAATATCGATTATTTGAAAACTTGATGCATTGAGTAAAAACTAGTGTGACAAAAAATAACGTAAAAATGCGATGTTACGCGTGAAAAGAAATAGCAGAAATATTGATAAATTAATTACAATAAATAAACATAATAATATAGATAATAATATTAACATACTAATAATAATAATAATCGTAAATATATATACAAGAACAATACAATAAATAATAATAATATTAACATATTAGTAATAATAATAATAGTAAATATATATACAAGTAGTAATACAATAATAGTGGTAATAGAAATAATAATAGCATAATAATGATAGTAATAATGATGAAAAATAAAGTAAATAATAATAATAGTGTTAATATAATAATAATAATAATAATAATAATAACAATAATAACAATAATCATAGTAATTATAATAATAGTAACGATAATAATAATAATAATTGCAAAATACTAAAAAGGATCAAATCGAATTTAAAATGGAATTTTGGGGTCAATTCGAAGTAAAATAAAAGGGGAAGGGGTCCATCTGAAATGCGCGTGAAAGGAGGGGGATCAAAAAGGAAATTGGTCCCTTCCCTATGCGCTGCGTTTTGCGCTGGACTAAACAGAACAGAGGAAATTATATTGGGGGAAATTTGAAAATATTAAAAAGACTGAATTGAAAGAGGGTAAAGCGCGAAAGGACTTGGGGCGCAATTATCCCATTGAAGGGAAACGCGCGGATCCTGACCCAGGTCGGGTCGTGCGCGCGGGTCGGGGCCTAAACGGCGTCGTTTTGGCACCTGGGCTCCCAACCCAAAACGGCGTCGTTTGGATTTAATATAAAAGGCCATTTCCCTTCTTTCTTTTCATTTCTGTTGTGGGTTTTTAGAAAAAACGACTTAAGTTTTCGTTTTTCTCTGCCGGGGTTTGAAAATCCTCTTTCGCCACCGCCGAAATCATCTCCGGCCACCGTGCACGGTGGCCAGAAATCTGAGAAAGGTAATTTTTTGATTCCCTTTTTTATTTTAATAGGCGTATATATATATATATATATATATATATATATATGTTTATTCGTAGAAACAGTAGGAGAAAAAGAAAAAAAATAGATAGAAATGAAATCACCTCCTAGTATTCTGATCTGATTTTATTTTTGATGGTTTTCTTGTGTTTTTGATCTCTGCTATTCTTACTTCTGTTTTGAAACTACTATAATCTCATTGATTTTTTAAAAAGAAAAAAAAAGTCCTCAATACATTGTTTTTCAATGGCTTTATAGCCGAATAAAAATACAATCTTTTTGCTCGTGGTGTTGCTGTTGTTTTGTCCCTTTTCGCAGGTCATAGGGAGCAACAGAAAGTGGGGGAGCTGTGGTGGAAGTCGAGCGGCACTGATGGCAGACAAGTGGGAGTGGATTGCGGCGCACCAGGGGAGTTGCGGCGCTAGGGTTTCTAAAACCCTAGTTTTTCTGGAAAAAAGTTTAATCTTTTGGACCTCTTGGGCCTTTCAGATTTTGGGTGTTGTAATTGGGTTTTGTGAGTTGAGAAATGGGTTTAGTAAAGGGGTTTAATGGGTTCTGGTAATTGAGTAATTTGGGTTGAGAAATGAGCTGGGCAAATTATAGGTATTACAATTAATATTTTAAAACTGTTATTTTTCACAGTTATTATTAATTAAAATTTAAAATTACACAAATTGAATTATTGGTAGAGGTCTCTTTCTTATAGTTAGATTGGACCTTTTAGCTTAATGGCTTGTGAATTAAATTCAAACATCATATCAAGGTACAAGAATGGGGTGATATGATACATATATATATATATATATATATATATATATATATATATATATGCATGTTTGGCCCTCTATCACTAGGGGCCACTTAAAAATAAGTAGCCTCCAAAGACCAAGACAACTTTATTTAATCCAACAAACATTACAACATTGAAGACCAACCAACTATCTTGGCTTTGGCTAACCCATTTATTTAGTTTTGCTGAAAATAATATCATAATTGACTTTCTCTCCTGCTTCTAAATTTTGATTGGGGAGATTATGGTATTTTTTCCTTTTTATAAAAAAAAAATGTAATATTTTCTTTTTGAGAAATTTAAGTAATATTTTTATTTCTAGGTTCTTGGTATTACTACCAAATTCTTCTGCGTATTAAGAACCTAATGGTTGCATACATTTTTCATGATCTATTTAAAGCTTATCTTAATTTTACCCAAAAAAAAAATCTTATTTAAGTACAATCCAAACCGGTAAACTTACATATATATATAAAATTATACACAAGAAGAAAATCATGTTTCATTGGTATATACGTATATGCTAATGAATCAGTGACCCAATGCATAAATTGAGGACTATTTAAACAAAAATAGTATCAAAGTAAAATTTGTTTGAGAATGGAAGGTGTTTAAATGTTAGAGGTACTACTTTCTTTCCATTTTATTCTTGTGGAATTTATTTTAACAGTTATAATATACATATAGCTCTTAAGTTTCAATTTCTATAACTTAGTATTAATCTTCAAGACAATTTCTTTTTGCAGCAAAGAAATATATACTTTATATATATATACTTACACACTTACTTGGTAAGTGGTAAGTTGATAAGAAAAATCTAAATAAAATTTTAGTTTTTAATATAAAAAACTTAATTATCTTATACTTGTATAATTGATTAGTTAGCAAAATTTTGTAAGATTTTAAGTAGCTAAAATACTACCTCACTCAACTTTTTATATATACCCACTACCTATATAAAGTCTCTGGCTATATTTGTTTCAAGTTAATCGGACATTAATTTAATTATGAATTACTGATTTTATATAATTTTGTATATGATTTTTTTGAATAATTTCATTATAGGTTCTAATCATATCTGCTCATTTTGACATAATGCTTAGAAATAACCCCTCCTAATTCATAAATAAAAGGATAATGCGTTGAATGCGCTTCATCGCACTTGAACCCATATCCTCCTGTATTGATAGAAAAATAAAAATAAAATTGATTTTATTAATTATTTTTTCACCTATTACACTATGGATCAAAAAAAATCTCAAGGTTGAAAAAGAAAGCTAATATTACAAAGAAAATAGTTTATGCAAAGTTCAAAATAAACATGAACACAGGGATTTAAGAAGAAAAAAACATAAAAACTAAACAAAATTTTGAGTTTATATGGTTCATAGATGTGCCAAAATTTCTAACTCAATGATATATCACCCATCAAACCTATTGCTTTCTCATATAATCACAATGGCAAAAACTTCTCCTGGTGTTACATTGATATTAATCAAATGTTGGATTTGGACATGATTAAGATTTAGACACCAAGCTTTAATTAATGAAACAAGTACAAGTTAAAGAAGTGACTTAATTGGGCTGCTGCTACTGTTTATTACTGGTTATCTATACATCATTCACATCTTTTTCTTAGCAAATTAATGGAAAATGTTAACGAAAAAGATATGTGAGATGTATAAATCATATATTTGTTTCAATTTAATCCTTCATTATCCAACCCCATGCATATCATTCAGTCAATTGTTCATCTTTCAATTTTAATGATAATACTGATGTTTTACACCTGAGGCCATCTTGTTGTCCACTCAATCATTTGTATTTTGATTCTTTTACCCTATAAAATTGATATTGTGATGTAGAATGGAGTAAAAACATTAAATTTAATTTTTTTTTGAAATAATAAAATGTAATCGAATTAAACTTCAGACTCAAAGATTTAAATATATAATTACGTATGGTGGGTTTGAGCCTAAATGCTTTAGAAGCATATGATTAGAAATTTGGCTTTCATTCCACGCAATCTAAACTTTAAATTTTTTCTTTTCCATTCTTCTCTGTAATGGTGTTCAAACGGTTAACTGAACCGAATTAGTATTAATCAAATTAATCGAACCGAAAATTTTTCAAAAAAAATCAACAGAACCGAAATTTATATGTTTTTGTTTTTTTTGGTAAAAACAAGTATAAAACATATCAAAAAAATTTGATAATGTTCCGAATTAAAACTACATATAATTTGTATTATTAATTATGAAGTTTGGTTAATTACCCGATTTCGAACCGAATTAACTGATAACTAAACTTCCAAACAATCATTAACCGACCTCCGACTGAATTAGATTGTTAACCGACCGATTAACTGAATTAAATCGATTCAACCAATTAATTTGATTTTAACTAAAATATAAACATCCCTCCTTATCTATTAGATAAGTAGGAAAATAGCAAATAATTTAACTTATCAAATTTGAAAAAGTGTTGATAGTTAAATCAATATAAAGTTTAACTCAACAACGAGCCATTAATTATGGAGATCAAATACTAATAAAATAAATTTTGACAAGCATAAAAATTTATGAATTTTCAAAGTTTAGTAACTAAAAAAACTTTCTTGAGCGTTAGAATATATATATATATATATATATATATATATATATATATTTAAAATTCAAAATTATAATAGCATGAGGACAATCCTATGTTAGAAGACATGGTAATATGTGTTATGCCACCATCATATCATTCAATCATTCTATGTTAAAAATACATAATTATAATTAATAATATATGATTTATAACTTACTAATAAATAATTTTGTTTATAATTTAAAAATAAATAATTATAAATTAATATTCTTGATGTTCTAAATTATTAATATGTTATTAAATTTATTACTAAAAATAAATTATTAAATATTTACTAGATGATTGATAATATATTAGCTTAGCTTTCAATAACGCAATCTTAGCTTATCTTCAATGTTTGCTTATCCCAAGATAAATGAATACTTTGTTTCGAGATATGATACTTATTGTCTCGAGACATGTTCAATATTAGCTTGTGAATATTTGTAAGGGTGGGGGGAGGTCCGATGGGAGAGCGAGAGAGGGAGAGGGACGGAGTGGGGGATTTTAAAATTAGAATCAAATTATGAACATTTGTAAATTTTGAGAGTAGATTTTTTAAAATTATGAATAAATTGATATAATATTTTGAAGTTGAGGAGCTAAATCTGTTATTATATCAATTCTTTTAATTGCCACATCAGTTTGCCGTTTGTAATGTTAACTGGAGTGACCAAAATAATTGACTTATGTAACATAGATACTTAAATTGTAAACTTTTTTATTTTGAGTACTTAAAATAAAAATTTTAATAATTGAGTTAGTATCTATAGAATTTACCCTAAAAGTTCTGTTGCTTTTAGCCAATATAGTGCACGAACTTTCAAATCATTTTCATAAATGAAAATCTGTCATATTATCATCTTTTTCACGTAATAGAAAGGTAAATATGTAATTAAAAAAATATTAGTGCGTTTAGTTGAGAAATTTTAAATTTTTTGAGATTTTTAAAATGTTAATATTTTAGAATTGACGAGGCTTTATAATTGTTTTGTTTAAATAAATAATTGATTTTAAAAAATTAAATTATTGGTATTTTACAAATTATAAAAAAAGAATAAATATTTTAAAAATAAATAATATAAAAAATGTCCAATGTGAATATTATTATATTTTTAAAAAAGCAAAATTTTAAAAAATAATTTTTAAAGATTAAATTTGTTATCTTACGATGGGACTATTACGATGGGACTATGTGTATTAAATTAAATTAAAATTTGAAAAATCACTTATTGAGATAGAATCTGAAAAGGGAAATTAATTGAGTTACTAAAATTTTCTCTCTAAATTATTTATGAATTTTGAAATTCTCCGATATATTTATCTAAACAAATAAATTAATTTTTACAAATTTAAAATAAATCAAATCTTTTCTACAAATTCAACACCCTTAGGTTTCTTCTTTAACAATCTCCCCTATTTCTCTCTGTAAGAAATATCTCCTTGAAGTTGCCATTCAATCTCTTCCTTCTTCCTTATAAATCAAATTTAATTTCAAGGAAAGAATTCTCAAATACCAAAATTTACTGTGATGTAAAACAAATATATATCATTTTCACCACTTTCATTTAATTTAACACTTTTAACAAACTACTCATTTGTTTTTCTTTTTTAAGTTTCTCGAAAACTTCAATGCCTGTTTTTTCTTTTTCCCTTAAATCCATATTAAACCAATTATTTTAGTAGTGAATAAATTATGTTTTGATTATTTAATTTTAAAAAATTATAAAATATTATTAAATTATTTAAAAGCTTTCATTTAAGTGATTAAGTTGTTAAAATTGTTTTTGGTGTGACTTTTTTTGTTCGCACCGTCTACATCAGTCGAAAAAATTTCATCTCATTCTCTTCTACGTTTTAAGTTTTTTTTTTATGAAACAACTTTAAATATCATAAATTTGTAAACAAAAATCTAAATAATTTTTTATTTCGATCCCCAACACTAGACGTCAAATCAATTTTGATCTAAAATATATTCTACTCATCAATAGTTATTGATCTACCATATGGATGATTGAATCGTTACTTAAAGCTCTATTATCGGACTTTAAAAAAAAATAACTTAACAACTCAATTTCAAATAATTTAATGATATTTTTTTTTGAAATTGACTATAAATTTAGTAATAATTTAATGAGGGTATTATTATTATTCTATTGGGGGTCAACAGAAATGGATGTTTCAAATTTTTGGTTATTGAAAATGAAATTTTGGGTGTGTTTTCCAGTTTCCGTTGACGAAGGTAGGGATTTTCCAATTTCAATCGCCAAAAACCTGTAAATCTATATGTTTTTGGAAACTAACAAACTAAACTCAAATTTCATATTTAAAACACACCTTCCAACTTCTAATAAATTTGAGTTCTAATCCCACACAAATTTTATCCCGAATTTTTACATTAAAAAACTTGAATATGAAGAAAAATGAAAATAAAATTTTACCTCATAAAAATTTAAAATAAAGAGTAAAATATGATGTAGCTTTAAAATTTTAATAACTATAGTTGAAATGGAAGTATGTCATTGATGAAAATAAAGAGGGCAATTTTTTGAGTGCAATTTCATACATGATTCAAAGAAGGTATATTGGGATGAAACTGTTGCTTAAAACAAACTCAAACGAATGTGCTAATACACCAAAACATAACTGGAAGTATATAAATACGAGACAAAGAATTCATATATGATTCAATTATTTTTCTTTTTCACAAACAACATTTGCAAATGTAAACTAGACGCCTTCTATAGCTGTAAGCTATAATTATGTGATATATATGACAGACTTTAATTTCTTAATTATGGTATCCTTCCCTCCTTTCTGCATGAATGCTTAATATATTTTTTATATATGCACTGATGACTGACATGATATTAATATCCTATACAACACACTATATGAGTTTTCAAACCAAAGCAAATGAACAGCCCAAGAGAATTAATGGGTACTACTGCAACAAGTTACCATCTCCTTCTTGCACATCAAATGAAGAACAGTTCCTATTAAGCAGCTCTTCTATCATTTGTAGTGCAATTCTCTCCTCTTCGTCCATGTCTGGTCTCACTTCAGGCCCAGTTAAGCCTGGGTTATTGGAAGGCAGCGTATTCGCTGAAACTTCAGTATTTCCTTTTCCAAGCTCAACAGTCATTACCCAATTGGATTCTGAGTTCTGGCCTGCCCGCTTTTGCCACACTCCTATATGAGAATTCTCAGTGTCAAGCCTCAGACAAGTCATTGAAGGAGAAGGTGCCTTGCTGCATTTTCTAAGCTTGGCATGGAGGATTTCAGATAGCTCATTTGATGGTACCCTTGAATGGATATTTACAGTGCCTTTTGGGTCTCCACTTGGTGTTTGTGATATGGGGAAGTTGGTTTTTGCGTTCCTTCCACTCATTAAGATGGCTGCTTGGTCATAAGCTCGGGCTGCTTCTTCAGCTGTTTCAAATGTTCCTAGCCATACCCTTCTCTTTCTACAACAAATACCACCAAATCAAAGGAGAATAAAGGAAAAAAACAAAAAACAAAAGAAAATCTTTTAGCTTAAACGACTTACAATAAAGGATGGCGAATTTCAGACACCCAGGAGCCCCAGTGTCGCTGCCTAACACCTCTAAACTTCTTTGATTGCACCATAATTTGGAAACAAATGGAGGGTTGAAAAGGGCAGGGGAAAAAATCAGGCTCGAAGGAAAAAAAGAACCATCTTTGGATATAGAATTGTTGATGAAAGAGAGTGCATACGAGAGCTAAGAGATATCATATATGAAGGGAGATTTTACACAGTGGAAAGTTTTAACTGAAAAGATGGATTATCGGCTAAATATTAAAAGCATCGTCCTATAGAGTCATTCGTCCCCTACACCTTCCTTAAAAACCATAAGAAACCTACCGAATAAATGACATGGGTCTTACCTTGCATATTGTACTACTCTGTCATCAGTTGCTTCTCATGCAATATAATTCCATGTGATTGAAAGTAATGTAAAAAATTGACATTGATGGGACAACTTTTCTTTTCATTGTTTTGGTCTTCTTTACACTACCAATAGTTATTTTTATTATTGGCCTTTCTTAGTAAGTGTATTAATGTAGGCCAAAGGAACTAATTACCCAATGAGGTTGTCGAGGAAAAATTAGTATAGAGTTACTGAATGGTATTTAGCAATATCAAGTGTAATAGGCTTAATTAGTTTGGGCCCATAACTAATAAAATCAAATATAAAAATAAACTCTAAAATAAAAAAAAATTCAAATTACAGTCTAAATTTAAAAAATCCTAAGCTCAACCTAACTGGCCCAACATATTAAAAAAATTTCAGAAAACCAAAAACCTTAGGGTTTCTGGCGCCGCTACTCCATGTGCGTCGTACCCTTGCTCCAGCGCGCACGCCTCCCAAAGTTTCCCTCCGTCAACGCATGCAACAAGCAAAAAGTAACAGAGCAGAAGCAGAAAAAGTAAACAATAGAAATAGTAAAAAATGTATAATCAGCTATAAAAGCCGAATCCGATTTGTAATCTTTTTTTACAGAGAATCAAACAAAAAAAATACGAAAGCAAACAAAAAATATTCAAAGGTATCATTTTTTTTCTTCTTCTTTTCTTTCAAAATAATTTTATAAAAAAAACAAACACAAAATAAAAAGGGAAAGGTTGAAGAAGACAAACCCGCGAGTCCCACTGCTGTGAACGGCCGAGGTAGCCACTTCCGATGAAAAGTGGCCAGAAACCGAAATTTTTTTGAATCTTTTAGACGTTTTTGTGGGGATTTCAGAAATTTTGGCTCCGGATCTATGCTCAGGGGGTCAAAATAATAAAAATAACCCCCTTTTATTTCTTCCAGCCGCCGTTGACCGGCGGCCGCCACGGTGGTCTGGCGCCGGAGCATAGGCCGGAGTTTGGAGAGATTTTGAGGGTTGAGAGAGAGTTTTTGTTTTTTTTTTTTTTGAAGAAGAAGAAGAAGAAAAGGAAAAGAGATTTTTTTAAAAAAAATTGGCTTATATAAGCAGGACCAAACGACGTCGTTTTGAAGCAGAGCCCGACGACCCGACCCGATTCTCTAGAGGATCAGCGCGTTTTTTATCCAATGGGTTATTTGCGGTTTTAACTCTTCCGCCTTTTATTTATGTTTCAATCTAGTCCTATTTATTTTATATATTTATTAAGTTTACCATATAATTTCATTCCTGTTTCATTTTGGCCCATTGGAGAACGACATCGTTTTGGGAACAGGGAATAATTTCCCAATTGGTCCCCCCTATTTCGCGCGCATCTCATTTTAACCCGTTCTATTATTTATTTTATTATTTATCCCTTTCATTTTGTTTAAGTTGCAAATTAACCAGTTTCATTATGATTTTTTTATTTATTCATTTATTCTTTTACTTGCTTATTTATTTATCAATCCTTTTATTTTATTCATTCGATTATTCATTTATTTATCTATTTATATAATGTTCATTTATTTATTTATTTATTTTAATCCTCGTATTCACTTAGCTATTATTCTTTTTTTAATTTTTTAATTTTTAATTTTTTATTTTTTATTTTAATTTTTTATTTTAATTTTCTTTCATTATTTGTTTATCATTCATGCCTTCATTATTATTACTATTTTATTATTTATTATTGTTTTATTATTATCTACTCATCTATTTGTTTATTACCCCTTTTTTTATACTTTTAAAAATTAGATTATGTATGTTTTTACTTGTACATATATCATTGTTATTATTTTTGTTTGTGTTATTATGATTATTATTATTTATTTTTCCATCTATTATTTAATTAGTATTAAAATTGACGATTTTAACATGATTATTACCATCGTTATTATTCGGTGTTTTATTATTATGGTCATATCATCATGCATTATGCTTAAATGTAATTAGTTCTTTTTATATTATACTTTAAATAAGATAAATACACATCGTTTAAATATTACACTTATTATTATTCAAAACAAATTTTCAAAGAATAGGCAATGTTCGGTATTTGGGAGATTCGAGAAGTCGTACCCTAACTTACGGGGTTTCGATTTTCTTGTTAAACTTGAATAACCGAATATCCTTTCAAAATTAAAATTCATGAGATTTAAACAAAGAAAAACAAAAGGCAAGCTTATTCTCAAAGGTTCAAGGTGTCGTGTTCTAACTTACGGGATGTGACATTTTGTTATCTCGAGATGAGAGGGTCTTTAACGTTTATTTCGATTTATTCGAGCAATTTGTGAGCAAAATTAACACCAATACAAAGAGTAATCGTGTTTTTAAATTATTTTCAAGCTTTCAACTTTCGACACTAAGACACAAAGTAATCAATTAGGTACCAATTTTGGGCGTCACGAGGGTGCTAATCCTTCCTCGTGGGTAACCGACTCCCGAACCCGTTTTTCTGGATTTTTGTAGACCTAAAAACATTACTTTGATAAATCAAACATTTTGTTAAAACAATCAAACTACGAGGTGATCCGATCACACCTTATAAAAAAGGATTGGTGGCGACTCCCAATTTTCGTTTTTTAAAATAAAAGTCGATTTTTTAAAAAAGGGTTTCGACAGCTTGGCAACTCCACTGGGGACATTTTGTAAGAGAGTTAAGCCACAAGTTGATTACTTTTTGTCCTTTTGTTGAAGATTGATAATTTGGTTTAAATTTACGGTCCTTTCATTACATTTCATTGGTCTGGATCATTTTGACATGATTGCTCTATTGGTTTGAGTCTTTTAATATAACTCTGCATATTGCATCGTATAATCGGACAATTTTAGCCTTTTAAGTGGGAGTGAGAAACTATTCCTTCGTGAGTTTTTCACCTCCGTATAGGATAGCGGATCGCTTTCAGGATACATCCGTACCTATGTCTTGATGAGATTTTCATCTCCGTATAGCCATAGGGAAATGTATCCCCATGAACTAAACTCGGTCCGTATGAGCCTATAATGGGTGAAGATCGAGGAATCTACCGTTCAGGTACCCTAACTTTAGAACCGAACCGCATATAATGAGCCCTAAGAACCTACCCTAGGTAGAATCGTACCAAACCCTAGTGGTTACCCGAATAGGCGATTTATTTATTATTTATTGCTTACTTTGAATTCTAGCTTTGTATACTGACTTGTTTTGTTTTGCTTTGACTGTGATTACATGGCATTTTCATCATAAATAAGGTGTTGATTCACATTCAGTTACTAAATAGAAAGCTTGTCATGGAGAACGAATTTCTTGATAAAGTGAAAGATAACGCGGCTGTCCGAATATGGTCTGAGAAAACGCGACTAGAAAAAGGTAATAGTCTGACGGAGGGATACGTATCAGAATTGTGGGACTTCACTCGTATCAGTGTGACCCAGAAGAATCTCCAAAAATTGAAAGAGATATGGGTCCAATGGGATGAAGAAATCAAACAGTTATTTTACTATAATTATGGTGATTTGCCCTATCTACTCGATATCAAAGTGGACAAGCATTTGTTTCGAGCTCTGGCTCAATTTTGAAACCCCGCCTACAGCTGCTTTACTTTTGGAAAAGTGGATCTAGTGCTTACTGTGGAAGAATACACGACCCTACCTCGTTCTCCGAAAATTTGACCCAACAAGGTTTATTCCAGAGCTGCTAATGTCCCGACCTTCCTAAAGTAACTAATGAACATCACGGGGATGAGTGAGCAATGGGTTGCAGCCCAGATGAAGCAAAAGAGAGATGGAAAATGCATCCCTTGGAATAGTTTGTGAGATTTGATCTTAGCACACCCTGATATGAAAAAAAGGGTTGATGTCTTCGCTTTGAGCATTTATGGGCTGGTTGTTTTCCCTAAAGTACTAGGCACGTAGACGAGGCAGTTTCAGATTTGTTCGACAGACTTGACAAAAGGGTCACGCCCGTCCCTACAATTTTGGCCGAAACATTTCGATCTTTGAATGCATGCCGAAGAGCGGGTGAAGGAAGATTCATTGGATGCGCGCAACTCTTGTTGGCATGGTTTCATAACCACTTTTGGAAAGTAGAAAAAGCTTCTTATTGAGTATTTTCAGAGAACTACTCTCCATTAAAAGAATTAATGGCTACACCGAGGCGAGATGACATTTTAGAAGAAAAATGGATTGCTATACTCCAGAATCTCCAAGATAAGGACATCGAATAGAGAGCCTCTTGGATGATCCTTGATGAGATTCTGTACCGGTGTGGAGATTTCGACTGGGTTCCTCTACTTGGGATTTGGGGAGCTGTTGGATATGCTTCTCTACTCGTGTTGAGGTGATATAGATCGAGGCAGTTCATACCAGCAAAGCAAGGGCTGGCCCAGTGTGAGTTTTTGTATAAGGGTGATAACTACAAGAAAAAGGTTCGAGAAATGTCTAACGTCTGGAATCAAACCCACCGAATGAAAAGATTAGTTGCAGGTCCGATGGCGACCCCCAAATATAGTTGATGGTGGGGTCAAAGAGTCAATGACAACATCCCTGTGCTGAATAAAAAAACCATTCGACCATTGAAAAAACACCTTTAAGTGATTCCATCTGAGCTAGAGATCTCAAGCATGATTTTGAAAAAATGAATTTGGAGCTAGGAAAGAAGATAGAACAATTAGAAGAGGAAAAGATGCAATTAGGACTAGATGTTGATGTCTAGAAGCTAGATTCCGATAAACTAAGGGAAGGAAAAAACAAGGCTGAGGAAGATCTGGACAGTTTAAAAACGGATTACAAGAAGCTGCGCTTATCAATGAGGACTGCCGGGCTAAGAAAGACATCAGAACAATGGCGGCAAGAAATCAGAGAAGAAAAGTGCAAAACCGGTCAATGGGAAAAGAAATGCCAAGATGCCCAAGTTTGAGAAAATGCTCTAGAAAGAGACCTATTGGAATGCCAAAATGAAAAGGTCAGATTAAAAGCCAGGGTAGCAGAACTAGAAAAGTCACTTCATCAGTATCGTAATCGCAATTCCACAATTAAGCTGAAAGCGAGCTTAAACAAGATTGAAGAGCTGAAAAGGAAAATAGAAGAGCTCGAAATCGCATTACAAAACTGTGAACTCCGAGTTGAACTCCTTGAAGTAAACAACGAATAGTGGAAAAAGTAACTTCACCATTCTCAAGGTCAGGTCAGGGATAGAGACTATATCATGGGTGAAGCTGTGGCTTAAATCTGAGAAGTGGCCGATCATTTGCAAACCCTAGCAGTTCAGGCTGACATGCTAAGCTTGAAGTATGAGTCAGAATCGGATCGGGGTCGAGAGCTGACTTGGCTTTTTAGGAAGCTTAAGGCTTTGAGCATTATGGCAAAGCCGTATATGTAATTCGTTTTATGTAAAGAAATTTGTTTTCTAGTAAAATTGTTCTAACAGAATTGAATCAGAGTCAATGCTTCTTTTTGCATTCATTTCATGCATTTGCATTACATTGCACCATATGCATTAAATTTCACAAAAAGGACCCTAATTAAACGAAATTATTTCAGTTAATCTAGAAACCAACAATAATCAACCAACCAAACATTGTTACAGTACTCGCGCCAAAACCAAAGTAATGGACCAAAGATTGGAAAGGTCAGGTCAGGGATAGAGACTATATCATGGGTGAAGTTGTGGCTTAAATCTGAGAGGTGGCCGATCATTTGCAAACCCTAGCAGTTCAGGCTGACATGCTAAGCTTAAAGTATGAGTCAGAATCGGATCGGGGTCAAGAGCTGACTTGGCTTTTTAGGAAGCTTAAGGCTTTGAGCATTATGGCAAAGCCGTATATGTAATTCATTTTATGTAAAGAAATTTGTTTTCTAGTAAAGTTGTTCTAACAGAATTGAATCAGAATCAATGCTTCTTTTTGCATTCATTTCATGCATTTACATTTCATTGCACCATATGCATTAAATTTCACAAAAAGGACCCTCATTAAACAAAATTATTTCAGTTAATCTAGAAACCAACAAGAATCAACCAACCAAACATTGTTACAGTACTCGCGCCAAAACCAAAGTAATGGACCAAAGATTGGAAAGGCTAGAACTGTAATGGCCTAAATTCAAGGTTATCGGAACAATGGTTTCGTAACCATAAATCCGATTTAAAGAGAAATTTATTTTAATATTTTTGCATGAATATTTATATGATAGGAAATACTTTTATAAATATTTATAAAATGTTAGTAATGTGGTATTAAAATTTCGTTAGAAAATTTTAACTTTTGGGTAGGTAATTAAATAAAAAGGACTAAATTGAAATGAAAGTAAAAGTTGAATTATAGATTAAAAGAAATTATGAAGGACCAAAAAGGCAATTATGCCAATTTTAATTGATGAGGCGGCATAAGTATAGATTTTTTTTTTGTGTGTGATAAAATATATTATTATTTTATGTTAATATAATATAATATTAAATAATAAGGTTAAAAAGAGAAAAAGAAAGAAAGAAACAGAGAAGAAAACAGAAAACCCAAGACGAAACAGAGAAGAAAGAAAGAAAGAAAAGGGATAATAGAGTTTTTAAAGCTTGGAGTTTAATTTGGTAAGTTAATTTAGTCCTTTTCTTTTAATTTTGATGCTTTATAAGTTTTAGAACAAAGTTTTGATGAATTTAAGTTGAAGTCTTTGAAGTTTTAGAGTTTTTGAATATAGTTTATGATGAATAAAATGATGAATTAGTGGTTTAATTGAAAGAATTTGAAGTTAGAATTGGATAAAGGACTTAATTGTAAAACAAGCTATAAGAAAACAGTTTTGGGACGGCAGCAGTAGAGTAAGTTTGAAAATTCACCAAAAATCGTAGAAGTGAAATTAGAAGTTGAGTGAGATATGAAATTAAAGCTTATTGAGTCTATTTTCATATGAAAGAAACAAGGAAAGAAAATAAGTTCTGTATTTTTAGATATTTAGATTTTTGTAAGACTGGTTCAGAATGAATTCGGGTTCCCCTATTTTAACTTTAGAAAATCATCAAAAATTGGATAAAAATAATTAGGGGATTAAGTTTACATGTTTAGAATTCTTAATGAGTCTAGTTTCAATAGAAATAAACGAGAACATAATCTGAATCTTGTATAAAGAGATAATTAATTTTTAGTGAAGAAGGGTCAGAACTGCCAGACAGCAGAATAGGAGTGACTTTGATGAATAAACTGTACTAATTGGCTAGGCCAAAAATTCTGGAAATTTTATGGTATGAAGACATTTGAATCTAGTTTCAGAGAAAATTAACTGTTCCTCATTTGGAGCTCTGTAGCTCGAGAAATAAATAATTTAGTGACTATGACTCAAGTAGACAGCTTTGAATAAATTAAAAATAATAATAGAATTATAGAAAATGCTAGATGTGAACATGAAATGTATTGAATTGATGATTGAATTTATTTATTTAGATCCGGAAAACTCAAATACGAAGCTAGATCGAGGAAAGGAAAAAGTTCCGGATTAGTAGATTTTGTAAACGAACTGATAACGAGGTAAGTTCATGTAACTTGAATTATATTCTTAAATGTTGAAATGTATGTTATTGTTGTGAATATAATTTGAATGTTCATGGTATGAAAATTTTATGCAATATTGATATTTTTGATAAAAAGGGAAAGAAATCCCGGTTGAATGAAAGGAAAATTCGATGGATCTCTGAAAAGGAATTGACGGTGAAAAGGATCTAGCCCGGACGGGTGATCCTATCCTGATATAGCCCTCCCGAAGAATATGTGGAAAATGGATTTAGCCCGGACGGGTAATCCAAATTAGGGTCTGAATTTAGCCTGGACTGGTAATTCAGATCCAAGCTCATTAGAGTAATTGTCGTTGCAGGGGATTTAGCCTGGACTGGTAATCCCGACAATGCTCTGTAAGTTTATATTACAGTGGATTTAGCCTGGACTGGTAATCCCGCTGTAAGGATGAGGTTCGCGGGAGTGTGCTCTCTGAAATGGAAATGTGCGCACATGAATATGAATTGACGGACCCGAATTTGTACACTAAAGTGTACCTCTGAAAATCCATCGAAATTCCGAGTAATTCAATGGGATAAATATAAAAAAAATATGGAAATTATGGTATTGATGAGCTCATCAATCATAATATATATTATTGATACATGGAAATTATTGGACTGACTTGAACGTTGAGCTTGTAAATGTTAGGGTAATAATGCATTGAATGAGTATATGAATGTTTATCGCTTGTATTGAAATTACTAGGTAAGTATAATTCTTGTTACATGGGCTTACTAAGCACAAAGTGCTTACCCTATTTCCTTTTTCCCTGTTTTGTAGTGTTAAGAGCTCGGAGGTCGGATCGGTGGGAGACTCATCACACTATCAACCCCAATATTTCGGTATTTAAAGAAACTTTAGTTTGGAAATGAATGGCATGTATAAGCTAATAAAATAGATGTTAATATGAAATGAATGTAAGGTCAGCCATTGGTATGGCTTATGTGTTTAAGTTATCTTATAAATATGCATGAATTATCTTGAAAATATGTTGAATTGGAATGGTCTCGATTTTTAAAAAAAAAAAATCGTAAATTCTGGTAATGCCTCGTACCTTATTCTGACAACGAATACGGGTAGGGGGTGTTACAAGAACAGATTCAAAAAGAGATGCAAGACCAGTTGCAAGCATAACTGCAAGAACAGTTAGCGAAAGTGCAACAGGAGATGAGGGATCAGATACTGGAATCCCAAAGAAGTATGATAAGTCAATTGGCATAGTTGTTGGCTGGAGAACGTGAAAAAGGGAAAAGCACTGCGATCAACTTAATAGAAGATAATGAGGATCCAATTTACCCCTACAAGTTTTACCCCAATAAACACTCAGGCACAATTAGAGGTGTACCCACGAAGGGTACCCGTCACAATCAGACCCCAACAATATCAAACCAGTACCTCAGTGCCGACAAACTATCAAACAGGCTTAGGTTCCAATCCGGGGGATAACCTAACCAATCCTGTTGTTCCTGATCTAGATGATATGGCAGAAATAGAAAAAAAACAAGAGTGGAACTGCCAAAGCAACTTGAGGATCGATGCAGGTGGCTAGAAGAAAAATTCAGAACAATGGAAAACTCTGATTATCATTGTGGAATTGATGCTAAAGACTTTAGTTTGGTCCCAGGTTTAGTACTCCATCCCAAGTTCAAAACTCCGAAGTTTGAAAAGTATAACGAGACTAGTTTCCCTCAAGCTCACATCACTATGTTCTGTCGAATGATGACAGGATATGTCAATAATGACCAATTGTTGATCCACTGCTTCCAAGACAATCTGATCAGGTCAGTTGCCAAATGGTACAACCAACTGAGTCGTGACAAAATTAACTAATGGAAGGACTTAGCACAAGCTTTTATGAAGCAATTTAGTCATGTGACGGACATGACACCCGACAGAATCACATTGCAGAACATGGAGAAAAAGAAAAATGAGAGCTTCAGGTAATATGCCCAAATATGGAGAGATGTGGCAACACAAGTCCAGTCACGTCTTCTGGAAAAAGAAACCACAATGCTTTTCATCAACATTTTAAAAGCCTCGTTCATCAACCATATGTTGGGGAGCGCTACTAAGAGCTTCTCAGATATAGTGATGTCTGGTGAAATGATTGAAAACGCAGTGAGAAGTGGTAAGATAGATGCAGGGAAAACTCCAAAAGATCAGCCCCCGAGGAAGAAGGAAAACGAGGTGAATAATGTAGGCATATACAATAAGGGTTATTCAAAACCAATTATCGTTGGCCCACCAAGGATAGTAACCACTAGCCTTCAGGGCCTCCCAAGGAAAAAATCCAACCAAATGCCAAACACCTATCCCGATGACGTATAGGGAGCTATATCAAACCTGTTTGATGCATTTGTGGTATCCCCTTTCTACCTGAAACCTATGCACCCTCCATTCCCCAAATGGTATGACGCAAATGCTCAATGCGAGTACCACGCGGGAATCACAGGACACTCGATAGAGAACTGCACAGCTTTCAAAAAGTTGATTGAAAGGTTCATTAAAATGAGAATTGTAAAGTTTGACGATACATCAGGACCTAATATGGCAGGAAATCCATTACTCAGTCATTCTGATAAAGGGTTAAATGCGAGAATTGAGAATGGAGGGAAAAGAACCAAGATGAATGTAGCAGAAGTAAAGAGCTCAATGAAATGGGTTTGGACAGAGGGATGATTAATCAAGCAGGATTCAGAAGAGAGAGTTGAAGGGATAAGGAACTACTGTGAGTTCTATGCTAAGGAGGATCATGATATCTAGGAGTGCATTGAATTCAGGGCCTTAGTGCAAAATCTGATGGACAATAAGGAGCTAGAATTCTTTAAATATGCTATGGGCTCCGAAAAAGAATATGTGTATGCCTCAAAAAAGGGGTCAGCAGAGAAGATCTATAAAGGCAACCACCCAATTGTTATCATTTCACGACCAAGAAGTAATTAAGCCGGAGTACAAATTGCACCAAGGGTCATAATCCAGAAACTTGTAGTTTTTCCCTACAAGAATAGCAAGAAGGTTCTCTGGAATTATTACTGCAATATGATGATCCCGAGAGAAAAGAACCCAATTAGTGCTTCAGAAGAAGGCCAAGAGGTGGGTTTCTACACGCGCAGTGGGAGGCGCTATGATCCATCAAATGCAGGAGCTGAGCATGTTAAAGGAAAGACCCCAATCTTTGAACAAAAGAAAGAAAAGACGGCCAGGCTCAAATCACCAGTTAACGAGCCAGCAACTAAGAACGAGGCTAAGAAATTTTTGAAATTTTTAAAGCATAGCGAGTACAGTATTGTGGAACAGCTACACAAGCAATCGGCTCGCATCTCAATGCTAACTTTACTCTTAAGTTCGGAGACACATCGTGGCTCGTTAATAAATGTACTAAATGAAACTTATGTCACTAAAGAAATCTCTGTAAACAAGCTGGACCGCCTAGTCAACAATATAAGTGTCGACAACTTCATCTTCTTCAATAAGGATGAGATACCACCAGGGGGCATGGGATCTACAAAGGTTTTTCACATCATCACCCGCTGTAAATGATATACATTTCCAGGGGTGTTAATTAATAATGGATCTGTGCTAAATGTCTTGCCCCTATCCACGCTAAATAGGTTGCCTGTAGATAGCTCTCATATGAAGACATGTCAAAACATAGTGAGAGCATTCGATGGAATCGAAAGGAGGGTGATGGGAAGGATTGAGATACCTCTCTTGATTGGTCCCAACACGTACGAAGTAAATTTCTTGGTGATGGACATTAAGCCTTCTTATAATTGTTTGTTGGGGAGGTGTTAGATTCATACGGTTGGGTTATCACTGTACCAGAAGCTAAAGTTGGTAACCGAGGGTCAGCTGGTAACGATAAATGCGGAAGAAGACATTATTGCATCAGTAACCAATGACGATAAAGCGATAGAATATTCTTTTCGATCTTTGGAATTTGTGAATGTAACCTTCATTGTTGAAGGGAACAAGATCCCGATGCCCCAAATCTCCAATACTATAAGGATGGGCCTGCAACTGACAGTAGGGAAAGGTGTCTTGCCTGAGAAAGGACTTGAAAAATACCTACAAGAAAAAGTCGAGGCACCTATGCTGAAGGACAAACGAGACCGCTTTGGTTTGGGATTTAGGCCAGATGTGAGGCAAAGGAAGAAGGAGATGGAGAAGAAAAAAGAAAAGAGAAGAAACAAGAAAGGAGAAGAGCACGACTGAGCGGGGAAGAGGTCAAGTAGGAACCAATGACCTTTTCCCATATATCCAGGGCTTTCATGTCAGGAGGAACTATTCACTCTGAAAGAAGGATGTCAAGAGAAGAGACCGCTGAAGAAATGTTAGAAAACCTGAACATCAACGCCATATCCAAAGAAGGAATTTGGGGAGAAAATTTATCAGACATCTGCCCCTATCTACCTGGAAGTGTTTTGAACAACTGGACTACGGAAGAGATTCCTGTAGTTTTAAGAGCTAATTCAGAGTAATGTTCAAACCATGCTTATTGCTCTAAGCCTAAGAGCAATAAGAATCCTTTTTGCGAAATAGACTTATGTCCAACATCTTTATTTCAATAAAATGCATCTTTGCGTATCATCTTGAGCAAATATTCTTTTATTCTTTTCATTTCATTCATAATCATACCATGCAGATAATTATTCTTAGATTCTTTTATTCTTTGGATTTTTCTTCATCTCTATAACAGGTCTCCAGATATCAATGATATGAGCAACGCTACCATTGACTCCTTTTGAGCAAGATACGTGCACGGAGGATTCTCAAGATTTTGAAGATGATCGAGACTGTAACCTATCTCCTGATTTGTTGAGAATGGTAGAACAAAATGAGAAACAAATCTTGTCTTATAAAGAGTCAGTGCAAATTGTGAGCCTTGGAGAGGAAAAAGATGTGAAGAAAGGAGTTCGCATTACCGTAGAGACGAAGCAAGACCTCATTAAATTACTCTAAGAATTTAAGAATGTCTTCGCATAGTCATATCAAGACATGCCCGGGTTAAGTACTGATATCATGGTACACCGGCTCCCCATAAAGGAAGAGTGCAAGCCGGTTCAACAAAAGCTTCGATGGATGAGGCCCGATATTTTACTAAAAATAAAAGAGGAAGTCAAGAAACAATTCAATGCTGGTTTCTTACGGGTCGTTAAATACTCAGAATGGGTAGCTAATATCGTGCCCGTCCCTAAAAAAAGATGGGAATGTACGAATGTGCGTAGACTACAAAGACTTGAACAAAGCCAGCCCGAAAGACAATTTCCCATTGCCACATATCGACACTTTAGTGGACAACACGACAGGTTACTCACTATTCTCTTTCATGGATGGTTTATCGGGATACAACCAAATAAAGATGCATCCTGAAGACATGGAGAAGACCACATTTGTAACCATGTCGAGAACATTTTGCTATAATGTGATGCCATTTGGACTGAAAAATGCGGGAGCAACGTACAAAAGAGCCATGGTAACTTTGTTTCATGATATGATGCATAAAGAACTCAAAGTTTATGTTGATGATATGATCGCAAAGTCTCGAATAGGGAAGGAGCATGTACAAGTCTTCAGGAACCTGTTTTTGAGATTGAGAAAATTCCAACTGAAGTTCAATCCAGCAAAATGTACTTCCGGGGCGAGGTCAGGAAAATTGCTAGGATTTGTAGTCAGTGAAAAGGAGATTGAGATCGACCCAGATAAGGTAAAGTTTATACATCAATTGCTTCCACTACACACTCAAAAAGAAGTTCGAGGTTTCCTAGGAAGACTAAATTACATTGCCCGGTTCATTTCACAACTAACTGAGCTAGAGGTATATGGGGATTCTGCACTAGTGATCTATCAACTCAAGGGAGAATGGGAGATAAGAGATCCCAAATTAATCAACTATCGAAGGTTGGTTCTTGAGTTAATTAAGGAGTTTGATGACATCACCTTCTATTACCTCCCACGAGAAAAAAATCAGATGGCTGATGCCTTGGCTACTTTGGCTTCGATGGTCAAAGTGAACAAGCAAGAGGATGTAAAGCCTATCCAGATGAGTATTTATGAGACTCTGGCTCATTGTTATAAAATCGAAAAAGAGGACGATCACCCTTGGTATAACGATATATTACGATATGTAAAAAATCATGAATACCCTGACCAAGCAACTGAGAATGATAAAAGGACGTTGAAAAGACTGGCCAATTACTATGTCTTAGATGGGGAGATCTTATATAAAAGGAGAAAGAATCAGGTGCTACTACGATGTGTAGATGCTGTAGAGGCTAAGAAAATCTTGGAAGAAGTCCACGAGGGTGTCTGCGGAACACATGCCAATAGTTTTACAATGGTCAGGCAAATCATGATATTCAAATATTATTGGTCTACCATGGAAGGAGATTGCATCAGTTATGCCAAGAAATGCCACAAGTGTCAAATTTATGGAGATAAAATTAATGTACCTCCCTCACCTCTTTATGTTATGACTTCTCCGTGGCCTTTCTCTATGTGAGGCTTGGATGTCATTGGGCCAATTTCACCCAAAGTTTCTAATGGGCATCTATTCATCTTCGTGGTCATCGATTACTTTACAAAGTGGGTAGAAGCCGCTTCATATGCCAATGTCACGAAGTCGACAGTTAACAAGTTCTTAAAGAATGAGGTTATATGTCGATATGGAATGCCAGAAAGGATCATATCTGACAATGCACTAAATTTGAACAATAGCACGACATCAGAAGTCTGTAATCAGTTCAAGATCAAACACCACAACTCATCACCATATCGTCAAAAAATGAATGGTGCAGTGGAGGCAGCCAATAAGAATATTAAGAAAATCGTAGGGAAAATGACTGAGACTTATAAAGAATGGCATTAGAAGCTACCATTTGCTCTCTATGCTTATCGAACATCTGTCAGGACCTCAACCGAGACAACGACTTTCTTTTTGGTTTATGAAATGGAGGCGATTTTTCCCATTGAAGTCGAGATTCCTTCTCTCTGAGTTTTGGCAGAATTGAAGTTAGATGAAGCAGAATGGATCCAATCTCGATATGATTAGCTAAACTTGATTGAATAGAAAATGTTGAAAGCCATTCGTCATGGTTAGATGTACCAAAACGAATGATGCGAGCTTACAACAAAAAGGTTCGTCCTAGAGAATTCCATTAGGGGGACCTAGTATTGAAAAACATCTTGCCCATACAAAAGGATTTCAGAGGGAAATGGATGCTAAATTGGAAAGGACCTTATGTGGCAAAAAAGGTTTTTTCCGGAGGAGCATTGATTTTGACTGAGATGGATGGCAAAAGCTTGCCTAATCCTTTGAATTCAAATTCAGTCAAGAAGTACTTCACCTAAAAGAACAGCGGGAGAGGCCAAGGTGAAAACTCGCAAAAGGGCGCCTTGAGATCAAATGGGTTCTGAATTGAAAATCCAAGAAAAGGGCAATTCAAATCTTGATCAAAGATGGGGCATGTGGTAGTCTTGTTATCCCTGAGTGAACAAGGAGGGGAAATGCTACGTCTCATGGCATCAACAAAGTATTTTGGATCTCTGAAACACATATCAAGTTCAAAAGAGTTCTGGAGAAGTTAGTGCGAAGAAGTTCATGCTATGATATCCGGGGCATCTATCTTCATCTTATTAATTTTGTATTTTAGCAATGTTTGCTATGTTTGATTAATTTATCCAGTTCGAGTTTTGCTCTCAATAAAATTCATTTTGTCCATTGTGATAATCTTTTTCAAGCATTTTTCATTGAAATAACGATTAATGGACTAATAATATTCAAGAAAAAGGAGTTCTGCATATTGCTCTGAAAGGTTTTCTAAATAATACAAAGATCTGAAAATAGGACCACTATTAAGAACTAACCAAAACTTAAGGGTTGGAAACATTTGAGAAAGAATAGTCTAAATTATGACTATTTCTTCGGATTTCCCGTCAAAGATACCAGGTGAACAAGAAGGCATGGTAACATATCAGTGATAGAACCTTGATAAACAGCGAGTAATGACAACCAAGGCTTTAAAAAGGGATCATTCTAGAAAAATGACATTCTGCATTCATGCAAATATCATTCATACACATCTAGTTAGGAGCATTTGATTCATCCTGATCATGACATCCTAATCACTAGGTATAAATAGGCCCAAGAAATGGATTCTACAGATCATATTTCCCAGAAAACGATGTAACAGATCAGTGAAACCACAAATCCTATACCCCTAAAGTTGCAGTGGGACGAATTATAGTCATAGTGACAAATCTTATCTCCCTGAAGTTGCAGTGGGGTAAATCTGATGTAAGCATACCCGGGGCAACCAAGGATTTGAATTCCGAAGCTCTCGAACTCCCCGAAAGTCCTATGACTCGAGCTTGGACCAAACGAATACATGAGGCCGTGACAGCCCTTACGAGCCAATTGTGAAACGAAATTCAACCCAAGGGCACCAGCTCGGGTCCAAATTTTGGGCCATCTATGCACATTGGTGCAAGCTCAATTTAGCTCGATTAGCTCATTTGAGCTCTTTCCAACTCATTGAGTTCATTTAATTAAGTTTGCTCATTTATTTAATATTTGAATAAATTGGATAATTCATTTAGTAATTATAAATACAGCTTATAAATATGTCTTAAGTATTTTATTATAGCCGAATTTATGGTGTCATTAGCTTAATTAAATTTGTCCAAGTTTATTACAAGTTTTTAATGTGTCTAGGCCATAACCGAATTTTAATGTGTCTTAGATAGCTTTTATTTAATGTGTCTAAGTGTCATTTACTATGTCCTAATTATGTTTTAATTTTTTCTAGCAGAATATTGCTTAATTAAATTCGGTTCATGTGCTTAATAGGTGCAGCCGTATCTTTGGGGGACATTTAACAAGGTGCATGAACATAGATTCAATGTATGGGGGAAGATGCATGTTCGGCAGGTGCAATGCATAGAGGGTGATTCATTAGCTTCCCAAGGTGACCATTCGACCAAAGGAGCTGCTGCCATTAAGCTTCCTTAATTGGTCGTCCACTTCCCCAAAAGCCTCATCAATTCCTTTCACACTTGCTGTTCACACCTTGTCCATTCGGTTCAGCCATTTCACACACACAAGACTCTTCATAGCCAGCCATTCACACCTAAAAAGCTGCTCATCTTCAACCTTAAATGTTGGTCACTTTTCAGCCAAAAGTTGCCAATTTAATGAGTGCAATGAAGCCTAGGCCGAACCTAGCTGCTGCCATGCACCATGCAAATATTATCCTTCTAGAAACCGTCTAATGAGCTCCCATTAAGCTGAATTTAGCTACAGCAATTTAGTGCTTTAATTCTGGAATTTCTTAGCTTATTCTAGATTAGTTTTACTTAGCTATTAAGCTTCTACCTAGCTGAACACCATAAATATTTGTTGTTTTCCATTGTAAAAGGACTTTTGCAAAATTGTTTAATGAACTTTGAGTTCTTGAGTGAGTCAATCTCCTTTCCTATTTTCATACAAGTCTCGTTGACTTATCTAGAGTGCTAGTGGCGTCTCCCGACTTGTTTCTGAACTTATTACCATAACCCGGTGTGGCGTTCAACAACCTTCCATTTTGGAAAACCACCTTAGACGATATAGGAATCGGGATGTCACTTTTTAGTGTTGAATCATTCCTGAGGTTTGAGTTCGATTATCCATCCCCATCATTTATCCTAAAATCTCCCTAACTTATTATCCTTTACTATTTCAACTAAACCGAGTCCATTTCCAAACCATCTATCTTTCTTGTTTCCTTCCTAGCCGAATCTATCTTCACATTTAGCCAATTTTCTTACCCATTCTGAAAAGCTTCCGCATACTTAGCCAAATTTCTCCTTTTCCCTGAAGACTTAACTACTCCTCGTCGACGATAGGGAAAACACGTGAACGACTCGAATCACCCCGGGCCGTCTCACATCAAAATCGAAGATAGCAAATCTTACCTTTCTGAAGTTGCAATAGAGTATATTAAAGCTACAAATCTTATCTCCCTGAAGTTGCAGTAGAGTAGATTGAAGATAGCAAATCTTATCTCTCTGAAGTTGCAGTAAAGTAGATTAAAGCTATAAATCTTATCTCCCAGAAGTTGCAGTAGAGCAGGTTGAAGTTACAAATCTTATCTCCCTAAAGTTGCAGTGGGGCAGATTGAAAATAGCAAATCTTATCTCTCTGAAATTGCAGTAGAGTAGATTAAAGCTATAAATCTCATCTTGTTGAAGTTACGGTGGAGTAAATTGAAACGATAAGTTCTATACCTCTGAAGTTGCAGTAGGTTGGATTAAATCTACCATAGCATGTCTTATCTCCTTGAAGTTGCAGTGGATTAGACTAAAGCTACAAGCTACAAATCATCTCCCTGAAGTTGCAGTGGAGCATATTGAAAATGCTAATCTTATTTCCTTGAAGTGGCAGTAGAACAAATTAAAGCTACAAGTTACAAATCTTATCTCCCTAAAGTTGCAGTGGTGCAGATTAAAGCCACAAATCTCATCTCCCTAAAGTTGCAGTGGAGTAGATTGAAGCGGAAAATTCTATACCTCTAAATTCACAGTACGTTAGAATGAAGCTACTGAAAAAAGAGGAGCACCAAATTTAGAGACCGGACAGAATTGGACCTTGAAGGTCTTTGCTCCATCCTCGTTACACGACAATTAGCAAAGAGGGGCAGCTGTAATAGGCCCAATTAGCCCGGGCCCAGAACCAATAAAACCAAATATAAAAATAAAGTCCAAAATAAAAAAAAAGAGTCCAAATTATAGCCCAAATTTAAAAAACCTTAAGCCCAACTCAACTGGCCCAACACACTAAAAATTTTCAGAAAGCCAAAAACCCTAGGGTTTCTGGCACCGCTGCTCTATGTGCGTCGTACCCCCCTCCAGCGCGCACGCCGCCCAAAGTTCTACTCCGTCAACGCCTACAACAAGCAAAAAGAAACAGAGCAGAAGCAGAAAAAGTAAACAATAGAAACAGTAAAAAATGTATAATCAGCTATAAAAGTCGGATCCAATTTGTAATCTTTTTTTACAAAGAATCAAACAAAAAAAAATACGAAAGCAAATAAAAAATATTCAAAGGTATCATTTTTTTCTTCTTTTTTCTTTCGAAATCATTTTATAAAAAAAAAACACAAAATAAAAAGGGAAAGGTAGAAGACAAACCTACGAGTCCCACCGTTGTGAACGACCGAGGTAGCCACTTCCAATGAAAAGTGGCTAGAAACAGAAAATTCTTTTAATCTTTTTGGTGTTTTTGTGGGGATTTCGGAAATTTTGGCCCCGGATCTATGCTCAGGGGGGTTAAAATAATAAAAATACCCCATTTTATTTCTTCAAGCCGCCGTGGACGGCGGTGCCGTCGTCGGTGACCGGCGGTCACCACGGTGGTCCGGCGCCCAAGCATAGGCCGGAGTTTGGAGAGATTTTGAGGGCTAAGAGAGAGTTTTTGGTTTTTTTTGAAGAAGAAGAAAGGGAAAAATGATTTTTTTTTAAAAAAAATTGGCTTATATAAGCAGGACCAAACGGCATCGTTTTGGGCCTAAGCTTCTGACGCCAAAACGGTGTCGTTTTGAAGCTGAGCCCTATGACTCGATTCGCTAGAGGATTCATGCATTTTTTATCTGATGGATTATTTGCAGTTTTAACCCTTCTGCCTTTTATTTATGTTTCAATCTAGTCTTATTTATTTTATATATTTATTAATTTTACCGTATAATTTCATTCCTGTTTCATTTTGGCCCATTGGAGAACGACTTCGCTTTGGGAACAGGGAATAATTTCCTAACTGGTCCCCTCTATTTCGTGCGCGTCTCATTTTGGCCCTTCTATTATTTATTTTATTTTATTTATCCCTTTTGTTTTGTTTAAGTTGCAAATTAACCCTTTTCATTATGATTATTATTATTATTATTATTTATTCTTTTATTCTTTTACTAGCTTATTTATTTATCAATCCTTTTATTTTATTCATTCGATTATTCATTTGTTTATCTATTTATATAATGTTCATTTATTTGTTTATTTTTATTTTAATCCTGGTATTCATTTAGCTATTATTTTTTTAAATCTTTTTTGTTTTTTATTTTAAATTTTAAATTTTTATTTTCTTTCATTATTTGTTTATCATTCATGCCTTCATTATTATTACTATTTTATTATTTATTTTTTTATTATTATCTACTCATTTATTTGTTTATTACCCCCTTTTTTATACTTTTAAAAATTATATTATGTGTGTTTGTACTTGTACATATATCATTGTTATTATTTTTATTTGTGTTATTATCATTATTATTATTTATTTTTCCATCTATTATTTAATTTGTATTAAAATTGACGATTTTAACATGATTACTACCGACGTTATTATTCGGTGGTTTATTATTATGATCATATCATCATGCATTATGCTTAAATGTAATTAGTTGCTTTTATATTATACTTTAAATAAGATAAATACACATCGTTTAAATATTACGCTTATTATTATTATTCAAAACAAATTTTCAAAGAATAGGCAATGTTCGATTTTTGGGAGATTCGAGAAGTCGTACCCTAACTTACGGGGTTTTGATTTTCTCGTCGAACTTGAATAACCGAATATCCATTCATAATTAAAATACATGAGGTTTAAACAAAGAAAAACAAAAGGCAAGCTTATTCTCAAACGTTCAAGGTGTCGTGTTCTAACTTACAGGATGTGACATTTTGTTATCTCGAGATGAGAGGGTCTTTAACGTTTATTTCGATTTATTCGAGCAATTTGTGAGCAAAATTAACATCAATACAAAGAGTGATCGTATTTTTAAATTATTTTTAAGCTTTCAATTTTCGACACTAAGACACAAAGCAATCAATTAGGTACCAATTTTGGGCGTCACGAGGGTGCTAATCCTTCCTCGTGCGTAACCGACTCCCGAACCCGTTTTTCTGGATTTTTGTAGACCTAAAAACATTGCTTTGATAAATCAAACATTTTGTTAAAACAATCAAACTACGAGATGATCCGATCACACTTTATAAAAAAGATTGGTGGCAACTCTCAATTTTTGTTTTTTAAAATAAAAGTTGAATTTTCAAAAAAAGGGTTTCGACATCAATTGCATCCTGTTATTGAGGTGATTAAAAATTTACTTTATTTGGTTTGGTAATTTAATGAAGAAAATTTTTGAATTTTGTTATGTGTTGTTATATCGAGAGAATGCAAATTGAATTGAAAATATTATTTAGTGTTTATAGCTTAAGTTCTTAGGAGAGGATTTAGAAGTAAGTATTCTAGTGTTTAAGTAACCTTTAAATACAAAAGTGATATTTTTATACTTAAAAAGTGATAAAATACGAATAAAAAAATAATAGAATTATATACAATTTTATAGGCACAACTTTTTCCCAATGCCAAATTATAGTAGTCAATAAATACAGGTTGGGACAGAAGTGATTAGATGATATTGAAATGACATAAATCACGAGTCAGCATCGAGTACTGCTACTAACAATGCCAACTGTCAGCGATGTTTTCTGTGTTCAAAGCTGAACAAAAAATATGCAATGTCCTGCAAAACCTGAACAGTGATGACTTCATACTATCACTTTTAAGATCAGAAACTGACTGTTCAGTACTCACTCAAGTACTACCACGATGAGACATAATTTAAGATTTTGGACTCACTCACCCTTACTGTTTCCGTATGCTATATTCATAGTTATAACCTAACAAAACTACAATGTCGGTTCAAGAAGCTATAGATCCACAACGTGCCAGTTAATTAACTCTTGCACTAATCAGATGCTAGATGCATGCCTCTCCTTTTAGACAGCTTGTTAACTAGTGTTTTTTTTCTTTTACCTTTTTCATGTGGAAAGACTAGAGTGTATCCTTGAGCAAGTTTAATGCGGTCAACTTTTGATTTATGAATATGACTCGACTCAATATAAGAATGACTGTGTAAGTACAAGATTATTTTATGTGAAAATTACGGTCATTAAATTATTACTAAATTTATATTTTAATCATCAAATTTTAAAAAATTTAAAAGTTTTTATTTAAGTTTAGTATTGTTAAAATTATTATTGTATGACCTTTTTAATCGAAAGCTCACCTTCTAATTTTTTTATAAAATTAATTAATTATGTAAATGATTTGTTTTTTTTTTGATAAAATATGTAAATAACTTAAAATTTAGAATAAAAGTTGGTAGAGTTAAAGTGTTTGGTGCCACCAATATGCCACGTTAGTAATTGGGATAATAAAATCAAATTTTTAAGGGAACCATGTAAAATATCGCCACATGTAAAATACTAAGGAAATACTGCGATTTTTGAAAAATGGGAGGTTTTAAACAAATTTTCATTTTCCTGGTGGAGGCAAATAATTTTGCGCCACTATATTCCAACGTACCTTTTGTTCTTTTTCTGGTTTTTTTATTTGTTTTTCTTAATTTATTTTTAAATTTATTTATTATTTATTTTATAATATTTTAAATGTTTTATAATATTTTTATTAAAACATTTTTTAATTTATATTTAAAATTTAAAAAATAATATTTTATTTGGCAAATATTACAAAACATTTAAAATATAAATTTAAAAAAAATAATTAACAATTTAAAAAAACAATTTTTTCAAAAAAAAATTGAATAAACAAATATCATAAAACATTTAAAATATTATAAAACAAATAATAAACAGTTTAAAAAAAATAAAAATAAAAAAAGGACAAAATGTGTGTTGGAATATGGTGGCGCCAAATTATTTGGTTCCACCAGAAAAAGAAAAATTTGTTTAAAGGCCCCTCATTTTTTTAAAATTGTAGTATTTTTTTAATATTTATACAAGTGGCGTTATTCTACATGGCTCTGCCAAAAAGTAATTTTTTTTATCTTAATTGCTAACATGGCATGTTGGTGGCGCCAAACACTTTGGCTCCGCCAACCGTTACTATAAATTTTAAGTTATTTAAGTATTTTATAAAAAAAAGGTCATTTACATAATTAATTAATTTTTGTAGGTTAGTTTTATAAAAAAAATCTCTCACATTTCATTTCTTTTTTACAATTATTTTTTTTTATGAAATAGTTTTGAACGACATAAATCTATAAACCAAAATCTAAATAAATTTTTTATTCAATCTTCAATATTGATCGTAATATTTTAACATTTTAAAGTTGAATAACTAAATAATATTTCAATCTTCAATCTAAATAATTGACACTTATTTTATTCACCCCTCTTGCATTTATGTTTGGAAAGATGGGTTTTTAGAAAAAGGGGTTAAATTAAATCTATTAGTATCTATACTGCTCAAAGATGGTCCACCTATTGTTTCTATTAATTATTGTCAATTAATATTATAAAAGTTGTACCAACTTCCTTTTGAAAAACCCTTATTGAAATAATCTAAGAATAAAATAATATTTCAAGAAAATCCTTTTAAAAAACCCTTGCATTGGATTTTGGCATGCCTATAAAACACCCCAAACCCGGCCCACGAGCCGTGACCGGATCTGGTATGTTCCTCGATGTAAACCAATTCAAAATTCTTTTATTACTTAGGAAAAACTTGTGTGTTTAGAAAGAAAGTTTGTTTGGGTTGGGCTTGAGTTGAAAATGTATTAATAATATATTAAATCTCTTTTCCTTTTTTTAAATTAAGATGACAAAACACTCGGAGTTTATTTTTTAAAAATAAATTTGTTTGATCCATAAATAATAATTTGTAAACATAATAAATAAAAGTAAAAAGAAATAAAGAAATTCAACTATGGCCTTATGGCCTTACTACATCAAATAATTCCCAAAATAAACTTAAAATACTTAAAATAAAATAAACGTCCAAATCGTAAATTTCTTGCTGTGCATGGCCATCCCTAAGCTTCTGCCGAGCCCGGTTCATTACTGTTCGTCACCTGAAAATAGTCCCACAACGGGGTGAGTCAAACAGACTCAATGTGTACACAAACACTAAGTATCAACATTTCAGGCATGCATTATCATATCACATACATTATTCATATAACAGGTAAAAATAATGATGCAACCCAAACCCAAACCTATTAAGCCATCCGCTACACTCCCCCGTACCAACCTGTACACCGTGGGGACTACTAAGTCGACCCTCCTTCCGCTACACTCCATATCGCGGTCTTAGGTCACCGCATTCGTGGTCTTAGGTCACCACGTTCAGATTACTGTGGTCTTAGGTCACCACATTCAGATATCACGGTCTTAGGTCACCGTGTTCGTGGTCTTAGGTCAGCACATTCACTTCCCCTTCAAAATAAAACCCATATGCCCCATATAATAGTAATATGCATAAATATGCCAGAGTTCACATTCTTATTCTTATTCTCATGTTACAATTAACATATTTCATAATCCTATTGGGAGTAGGAAACGTACCTGAGTACTTTGTACCATAGCATGTTACTTAGCCATATTTTCACATTCTTAATATTACATTTAATTTAAACATAGCCATGAACATATCAAAACTTAGGGTAGGGTACACACCTGATTCGCTTAGCAGTTCACTTAAATCCCGAAAAGCTTGATCTAATGCCTTAGATCTCAATTCCTACATTGGGCCAACCTTAATATATTAGCATAAAACCTATTCGGCCATAAAACCAAATCCTAGTAGGATTTGTATTCTTAAAACCTACTTTGTTGCCGATTGACTTGAGAATCAAGTCCCGAAACCTTGCTATGTCCCTTCTTGTATTCAGCTAGGCACTAAATCTCATCATAGGTTAGTTTCGGTTTTGTACATTTAAAGAACAGATCTAAATACTAATCTAGGCCTTAGCCGAATATACATAGGTGCTTACCTTCCAAATCTTAAATCCCGAATTGGATCCTTGCTTCCTTAATGCTGTCGAAATTCCTATAACCATATGTTAGATTTAATCTAACTTTAAAACACTAAACATGGCCTTTGGTAGAATATACATATATCTTACCTTAAATCTTTAAATCCCGAAACTCTCTTCCTGATTAATGGAGATGCCGAAATACCTTAGATTTGAAATCCCGGAATTCACCTTCCATAGTTTCGGCCAAAATACAATATAAGGGATTAGTCCCTAAATTTCAACAGGCTTTAAAAAGAAAAGAAAGGAACCCGAATCTAGATCTTACCCTTACTTGGAGAAATCGATGGAACTCTTGCTTGAACCCTTAGCAGTATTCGGCTATGGTCTTAAAAGGGCTTACTTTCGGCTTTTGATGATTTGAAACAAAGAAGGAGAAATCGGCTAATGGTGTATCTTGAATTTTCGGCTTTGGCTAACAAAAAGAAGAACAACAAGGCTCTAGGAAATTCGGCAGAGAGAAGAGGAGAAACTTTAGAGAATTTCGGCAGAGGTTTTCTTGAAGAGAAAAGAATGAATGAAGAATAGCCTTACTCTTCCTTTTATAGCCAAAATTACTAGGCTAGAGTCCCTTACTTGGCCGCCACTCTTCCTTATTTATCAAAATAAAAGAAATAATATCCACATTTATCACCCCTTTTAGCCGAATTTTAATAAGAATAAAACCTCATCTTAAACTCCTCCCAAAGACTCCCCAAGCCGTCCATCTCTTCCTCTTGTTGCCGCAAAAATAAAAGCTTTCTTCTGCTTCCTAAGTGATTCGAACCCTAGCCCAATTGCACATGTAGGTGGCGTCACATACTAAGCCTTTAAGTGGCATTTCCAGGCCACTTTTACAAGCCCAATTTCATGTCATATTTCCTCCATAAATTTTCTTAAGGCCACCTTGCCTTAATTTCCTCTTTTTAAACTTTAAAACTTATCATTTCCTTACATTTCCATGTTTCCAAAAATGTTCGTTTGCCTCCTTTAAACTCAACATTTCTAAATCATTTCCTTACATTTCCAGGACATTTCCTCACATTTCCAAGACAAGACATTTCCTTACATTTCCAATACATTTCCCTACATTTCCAAGACAAGACATTTCCTTACATTTCCAACACATTTCCCTACATTTCCAAGACAGGACATTTCCTTACATTTCCAATACAAGACATTTCCAAAAATGTTCACTTTCCTCTTTTGAAACTTAACATTTCTAAATCATTTCCAATGCATTCCCTCATATCTTAGGGTTCCTAAAACTCCTCAGAACACATCCAACACACCCACTGAGCCCACTATCTCATGAATTACGCACGAACGCATAACCCCTAATCTAGGATGTTACAGCCTATCTCAAAAGTATGGATGCCAACCCATAAGGTAATTGCAGTTGTCGTGGCTGAATAAGAATCATTGAGACCCTCATCTCATCAAAGCATAATACGGAAGTGGGAGACTACCAATCTTGACTTCCACTGATTCAGTGATATGTTCCGTTTCCATGTCCACAATTCATTTCATCTGCCTACTCTACATTACTTTTTTTTGGTGTAATTTTTTATAATGATTAGTCGCAATTAAACAGGAAGACAGGTCTTAAACGAAATTTTCCCGGAAAGAAAAAGGAAACACATCAATTTTCTAATTTTTATATCCTAAAATTATCAAATTAAAATAATCACATTCATTACAATGATTTAATTTTTTTTATACATATTTGATAATTCGAAATAAAAACAATCCAATAGAATTTTTCTATAAAAAAAGTGTGGAAAATACTAAATAGGTAAGAACTACTTTTCACTTAATAGAGAATATTTTTAATTAATTATATTCTATTTTATTTATTTTAAGAATAAGATGTAGAATTTTATTTTATTTTATAATTTAATATCTATATTTATAATACAATCTAATTATATTTCATAATTAATTTTAAATAATATATCAAATAATTTTATAATTTAAATTCAATACTTAAATTTTCTAACACATAATTCTTTTAACTTATCAAACAAAAACTAAATCATTCATCATGTTGATCAATTAATTAGCAGTAAGATATAATCATCTAATCAACGACGTCACATTTTTGTATAAACTCATCCAAATGCTTCACATTTATCACAAAACTCTATATAAACACAAAGAATACTTAACTTTATTGGCATTGGCATTGTTGCCAGTGCAAATGGATATAAGCTCGAGTGCGCTGAAGCGCATTATCCTCCTATTTAAGAGTTAAAGCAGAGCTATGAGTAATTCTAGGCATTATATCCAAAAGAGCAGATATAATAAGAATTTATATCGAAACCATCAAGGTGAATCCATTTTCGCATCCCAACTTACCTTAACTATAATCTAATGTTAAAACTCAACAAGAAGCTCGAGATTCCTACATTCTTTCCTTTAAGAACTCATCGGACATTTTTTTTTACTCAAATAAACCTCTCTAGAGCAAAAGTGATGTGAATGGAGAGGAAAAGAATTGTTCAATCCATGCAAAACGTACCCTTTTCTTAAAACTTTAAAGACATGAAAACATTGAGTTTCTCCGAAAATTCCTCTTCAATAAACGTTACCGTGAATTGCCAAAAGAAAACCTTGAAATAAGATTTATAAAATTAAAAAGAATGATGGAATGGTTGAGTAAATGTGTTTACCTTACTAAAATTGATTGAGAAGAGAATGGATGAGGAAGATGAAAGAATTTTTACTCCTGGAAAAAATGAAATGATTTGTGAATTTGGAAAGAATGCAACTTTTACCTCCTATGGCTTTAAGTTAATGGGTATTTTGCTCTCATACCCTTGGGCAAATAACAACATAAACCCCTTTATACTTCAACTCTAATGTTTATACTTTTACACATTGGCCCTCTCAAATCCTACCTCTCTTACCATAAGCCAAAATTCTATTTTCTACTTCTCATCCACTTTTAACCTAATTAAATGCTAAGATTAACTCACTAATAATAAATTATGAAACCAACTTCATACTTGTTCTAAAAAAATCTCTCTAACTCTTTTTCATATTTTAAATAACCTTTTCATCTATTAAGTAATTCTTTCATGTTTTACGAACTAAATAATATTTTCTTGTATTAAGGAACCTTTTCATGAAGTAACTAATTCTTTCCTGTACTAAAAATTAATTTTCCTAGAAACACTTTCATGTTTACGACTTCTTTAATTTCTTAGAAACATTTTCATGTTTTAAGCAACTTGTTTTATATTTTTACCAATTCTTCCATTTATTATGAATTACTTAAATTTTTAACTTTTTCTTTATGTTTTAAGTGAATCTTTCATGTATTACTTTCAACAGTTTGGGCGTTATATTTTTAGATCTAACAATTTTTTTTTGTTTTAACCTCAAAGTAACCTCATTGAAAGGTTTTTTTGTCTTTTAGACTTTTCCCTATCACTTTGCTTGTAGGATACTATTAAACTAACGTCGACAATGGTAATATAGAACGATCGCAAAATAATAAGAAAGAAAAATAAAATACATAGATTTTACGTAGAAATCCTTTCAGAAAAAAAATTACGGGCAGAGAAGAAAATTCACTGGTTCTGAAAATCGAATGATACAAGAAGAGTTGCTTGAAAAACTTTATTCTAATCAAAGTCAAGTAGAGAAAGTGTAGTTCTATACGAATTCTACTATTGCCACATAGTCCGTACAACAGATCCCCTAATTTTACCACTGTATTATTTCTTTAACAAGAATTCGGGTCATACAACTCTTAATAAATCATAATTACAATATTGATGATGAAGAAACAACAGACCCCATTACAGCTAAATGGTGAAATGTTTTAAAACATAGGCACAGATATCAGCTTCACTGAAAACACATCCCCAAATAAATTTGTCACTTTGCATATTGCATGTGCAACCCTGTGGTCCTCCTTTTTTTTCTAGGGCTGGTGCCTTGTGGTTTTACCAATAATTTCTGTACAGTCGAGTCAAAGAACTCGCTCCAGCTAGCATTTCCTAGTTTATGGCTTGTGGCTGTGAGATATCATGTGATTTTAACTTTTCCTAGTACCGGCTCCGTAAACAAGCATATGCACTAGTTTCTGTTACCTTCATGAGATTGTTTTGTACATTTCGTGGGTTATGAAAGGTGAAGTGAAAGCTCTTGTTCTATAAAGATTTATGAAAAAGTACCAAAAACAGAAGGTACAGTTCAGAGGTACCAGTTAGCATACAATATCTGTATTATAAGTTATAACATGAATTCTAAGCTAAAATGTCTTTTACTACATTCTTTAATTGGAAATCCACAAATCCTACCTTCTTCCCATTTTTCTAACTCATTTTTATCAGTGTCTACATAATTTTTCTTAAAATGTAATTTATTTTTTGCGGGAATTATTACTTCCCCTCCGATAAGAGAATGTTTTTTTTCCCTATGAGCATGGGTTGGACAACATTCCTCTATTATATTTTTTATATAATGCTTTTTTTTCCTAATTATAAAATCATACAAACAATAACTTTAAAGTGGAATCAAATTATTTTCACTTATATTGTAATTCAAGTTCAAATTCATATTAAATATTTAAAATTCATTTTAACTTAATCTTATATTAATTTTGCATTAAATTTATTAATTTATTTCTATTTGAATAAATAAATTATTTTTAAAACTAAATAGATTAAAATATGGTTTGTTAATAATAAACTAAAATTTTAAATTAAAAACAGTGACGAAGCAAAAACTTTTGTATTGATGATGGAGATAAAATAAAAGTATTGATGATGGAGATAAAATTTAAAAAGTTTTGAGAGGTTAAAGATGATTTTTTTTTTCATTTAGCCAAAGCTAAAAAGGTTTGAAATTCAACTCTTAATTGTTAAAAAAAAAAAAACTAAAAGGGAACTATATCATATAACAAATATTATTGAAAATTTTTGGAACTTAACCTTTTGTGCTGTATTTGATGAGAGTAAACTACAGGCACATTTCTAGTAAAATGTTTAGTAATATAATTATGTAATTATATCATTTTTACTATTTTACTCACAATTTTTCAAGCCTAATAAGTATTATAATATTGTTAGTAATAATATTTTCAACAACTACATTTCATTGAAATTTGGATATAAGAAGAAAGCAAAAGGCCACCTAAAAGGTTGAAACATTGAAAAAATGAAAATGATTCTATTATGGTTGCTGGTTTGAACCCTAAGCTAAGGTTAAAAGAAAGAGGGGAGTTAGGTGAAGGTGGGGTGCAACCTCTGAGCACATGGCTCGATTATTACAACTGGAGTCTCAATTGGTGATCATCATTTAACTGGATCTATTAATTAACCATGCAAGTACGTAGTTCGTATGTACTCATACACATAAATGACATATTAAAATATATATAAAATATGTAGCTATCAATATAAAATACGTACTAGGTTAGGTTTTTGTCTGTAAAAATACGCCATGAAATGGAAAGCAAAACCCACATGCATTACATTAATGTGTAGCCAATGAAACAATCTTTATTGACGTCGTAAGATATCCTCATGCGTATTGAAAAACATAGACCAATGTGGTCCCAAATGACCCATCTATAGTTTTCAACATTATTATTATGCCACTAGTCTCCAAACGAAATGGTCCATTTTTTCTCCCTCCTTTTTCTTATAAAATTAAGTGAAGTACAGAGTGGTCGTTTATTGTGTCTCTTCTCATTTGTCTTGTGGGTTTCTAAAGGTAATAAGTTGTCAATGATGCAAATTAACAAGTATTTGTGGTAATTGACAAACTTTATCTTTTCCATTGTGTTGAGGGCGAGAGATATTTTTGAAGTGTCATCCACCAAGTAATTGGTCGAACTCTCAATATTGTCCTCATTGGAGGTTGTTGACACAGTTGAAGGCAAGGATAATTTTGTCGTTTTTTTCTATGGCTAAAAAAGTGGCCATAACTTCACAGACATTGTTTCATTGTTATACTTGCCTAATCTCGAACTTGATTTCATCAAGGGAATCCTCCACCCTCATAAGGACATCGCTCATAGAGGACTCAACCTTAGCCACGAAGTCCTTTCACAAAACCTTCTTGCCCTTCATGGATTTAGACCTTGTTCTGACTTCTAGAGTCTTCCAGGCCACTCCAAGAACCTCGTGGCTTAATTCTCTCGTGTTTGCTTGGGTTCGAGCTTGATGAGGTGTTGCTCACTCGCGAGGCATGATACATGACTCATCTTCTTGACCAATTGATGAAATTCTCTTACTCTGCGAACCGGTCACCTCTTCAGGCGCTCATAGAGTTGAGAGATAAAATCTCTTTCAAAAATAATACTGACCCGTTGAACAATTTCGTTAGATCTTAACAAATGATACTTCAAAAATTCTTTTAAAAAAAAAATCAAGCTCCCATGAACATAACTCAATGATTTTAAAACAATGTAACCATATCACGGTATTAGACTTAAACAAATAACCCAATTTCTTTTAAGATTTCTAACTTCTCATTAGTGCATTAGTGATGCCGAGATCGAGTGAGCGTTAGGCATCCGGACACGGTTGCTTGTAAATAATCACATTTCCTTTGTAAAAGTACAAATTATTATGCATTGGGAGATAAAGTTTCGCCTTAGCAGTTGTAGAAATTTATGAAGAGAAGAAAATGGAAGATGGATTTGAATCAGTTGATTCGAGAAGGTAAGAAAACTAAATTAGATATAATATATATTATTCAAATACGTATTTACATTACATTTAACAGAAATATTATTTTTCGTCATTTTTTAGTATATAAATTAGCAAAAACCTAATTTCAATCAGTCATCTTTAGTTACTCACATGGTTTATTATGAGAAAAGTGGAAGAAATTTTTTTGCTTATTTTGAAGGGGTTTTATTTTTTGTAAAGATTATATTATCTTTCTAATTTCGCTTTAAATTTACACTAATTATTATTTTTTATTTTATGTTGTAATAAATAAGTTTTTTTCTATGTTATTATATGAATAACCAAATGAGTCATTAATACTTCTAATTTAGAAAAAAAATTGAAGTATTCCGGTAATGTCTGCAAAAATATAGCTGATCTCATACCAGTTGATGGGTTTTGGGTGCTTAGAGCTGTGCCTAGAACTGTTAATTGTGAGGCGGACTGTGTCGCTATGTTGGGTGTGGGTAGGCGTGGATCTGAGACATGGGTTAGGGGCTAGTTTATAGTCTCTTTCGGATCTGGTTTCCTCCTACTTCTGTTCTGGTTCTGGTTTTGCAGTGAGTCAAAGGCGAGCTTTGTCTGTTTCATTTGAGTTTGTAGTTTTGCTGATGAAATAAAATTTCTATTTTGACTTTAAAAAAAAAAAATACAACCTATCCACTTGTTTACGTGTTAACATCAGTAGCAGATATTTGCAAATAAAATCAATTTGCTGGAGTAACATTGGCTAGGTTCTAAACGAATTAAGTTTTACCTGCTAAAGCATTGCACTGCTTTCTGGATCAGGTTGCTGCAATGCTTTCTGCCAGGTATATTTATGACCAGTCATCGCCACTTATTCAAGGCTTTGAGTCCGAATAACATATCAGTTTGTTTAATGTAGCAGCTGTTTTTCATTTTCTTATTCTTATTTATTTCTAGTTATACGCCTTAGAATTGAATCTCATCTTCATTGGAGATTTATATGCTTAAGATATAAATTATTAGTTCCTCGGTCTCACGCGTAAATATTTTATATGCATGTGTTTTCAATACGATTATGTTTCATAGTTTCTAAATATTTTCAAGTATTTAGAGAATCATATGTACTAAACACCGATTTTTGGAGAAAAAGAAGTCGGAATAACATAGTTTCTCATATGCGTTTAACTTTCACATTGTAATAAATGATGAACAACAAAGCGGCTATAGGAAGATCAGTAGAGAAGGCTTCACTTACTGTAAGAAAGCCCTTCTGTTGTCATTATCCTGTCATCAAACTCTAGCCTAGCAAGAGCAAGTAACCCTTCTTTCTTCAACTCAAAAGATGTCTCTACAGCTCTTCCTACCGTACTCTTCATTTTTCTTGTCCTACACATGAGTATGGAGATTCTCCAAATATATGAAAAAAACTTAAAAAAAAGATCTAACCATACCCGTATCGGATACATTATTATATCAAACACTCATAGCCGAATCCAAGTAATATAGCTAGCAACTACACCTTAAAAGAGATGTTGCTTGTACTCCAAGAATCGGGACAATACTTTAACACTTCAATTCTTTTAAAGACTATGTAGGATAATGAATTTATCTTACCTTTTCTTGATTTTAACGATGATGGATCAGAATTTCAGTTGTTTCTTGACAATCAAGACAAGATGTCCCTATACCTCAGGAAATCTTCCTGCTTTTCAATATATAATTTTTTTTCTTAGAATTGTTAAGGGAAAAAATGAAATCTTTTGGACAGATTCTGCATTTTGAGTTGAGCCTAGGATATAATATTTCATTTATGTTTATTTTCTTTGTTGTTAACAACGGTTAACTTGAAGTTCAAGTTATGCATAACATTATTTTAAATGGTATTTCTCTTTCCAGAAGCTATTGTATAACATTGAAGATAGAGCAGGAGTTGGGAAAGGAATTTCCAAACTGTATGTCACCATTGATTTAGAAGACACCCGAGTTGGCAGAACCAGGCTTCTAGAAAATGAATGCTCTAACCCACAACGGCACAAGTCATTTCACATATATTGTGCTCATACGGTTTCCAATGTTGCTTTCTATCAAACAAGATGATCCCATAGGGGCCACCCTGATTGGAAGAGCTTACGTTCCTGTTCAACAATTGCTAGGAGTCCCATATACAGTCTCAAGGAGTCCCATATACATTCTTCAGTCAAAAAGAGAAGGTTTGCAGGGTTGCCCTTTACCAAGATGCTCATGTTGATGACAAGTTCATTTCCGATACCATCCCTCTTACAGACGGTAAGTTTTACAAACCGCACCGATGCTAGGAGGACATCTTCACTGCCATTTCTAATGCAAGACATCTTATGCTAAAATGACCATGATAAGAGACTTGAAAAGGCCGAAACATGGAGATTTGACACTTGGTGAGCTTCTTAAAAAGAAAGCGAATGAAGGTGTTCGCGGATTAATGCTCGTCTAGGATGATAGAACTTCTATCGGGTTGCTTAAGAAAGACAGAGTGATGGCTACTCATGATGAGGATATGACACAGTATTTCCATGACTGTGAAGTTCATTGTGTTTTATGTCTACGGAACCCTGATAATTTGCATAGCGTTATTCAAGACATAGAGATATCTACCGCGTTCACTCATCACCAAAAGGTTGTTGTCCTGGACGGTGAATTGCTTGATGGAGAATCAAAAAGGAGGATTGTGAGCTTCATCGGTGGCATTGACCTTACAGATGGGAGATATGACACTCCTCATCCCATTTTCAGTACTTTAGGCACAATGATGATTGTAACAGGCACATTTTGCCTGGGCCCAAACTAATACAAAACAAAAAAATAATAAAAATAAAAACAGTCCAAAGTCCATTACGAGGCCCAGTGGCCCAAAAAATTTTAAAAAAAATTAGTAGAAAAGAAAAACCCTAACCCTAGGCGCCGCTCACCTCCCTCGAGCATGCTGCCCGCGCCTCGTCCCGAGGCCCCCATGGCGCGCCCTCCACTGTCGTTGTTTCACCAAAGGAGCAAAAAAATGACTTTCTCCCACCTCCGTTGACTCGCCTGAACCTGCAACAAGCGAAAGAAAAGGAATAGACAGTGTAATTGGCTATAAAAGCCGAATATTATCAATGTATTGAAGGATCGAAAAAAAAAAAAATAGAAATCGAATACAAAAAGAAAGACTTTAGAAACCGAAGGTGAACCTTCTGATATCGATTTATTTTTATTTTATTTTTACTCTTTTAAATATAAAATATAGAAAAAAAAAGGGACGCGTACTGAGGTCGGTTGATCTTCTCGCCGGCGAAAATGTAACACCCTAAACCCGGCCCACAAGCCTTGACCGGATCTAGTATATCACGGAGTAAAATGTTTTGAAGGATTCGGATTAATAGTGGAAATCTGAAAATTTGCTGAAGTTATAAAACGGTATTTTGCTAAAACTCGGATGGGTTGATTTGATAAACACGATTGAGTTGAAACCATTTGAAAATTTAAATTTTTAAAAACATCAGAGTTATCGTTAACTTAGAAAATTTTGTTACCCCGATGGTAACATCTTTGAAAACGAGTACGAGTATAATTTTGAAAAACATTACTTCTAACCAATTTGCTTAACAGTTCATAAGTTCATCAGCCATAAAGTAAAAACAACTAATTAAACATCCAAAATAATAATAAGCGGCCATATTACAACCCAATCGAAATTTAGTAAATAATAAACTTAAAACGGGGCAAAATAAGATTTCAAGTCCACGGACAAGCATGGCCGCCTCGAGTCCTCCCCGGCTCCATCTCCGCGATCTACTCACCTGCAAGATGATATGGGAAGGGGTGAGTCACCAAGACTCAGTGTGTATAAATCCCCAACCCGAAAATACAACTCATACACAGATATTAGTAATACATGCAATTATGCATCCCAACCTAGCCATCCATGCTCCTTTTTCTACTCCGTGTGGTACCAAACCACTGGTGGTGCCAAACCACTGGTGACCGAAGTCACAAATATCAAATGATAGGGCCAACCCATCGTGTGGTACCAAACCACTGATGACCATAGGTCACAATATCAACATGTGGTACCAAACCACTGGTGGTGCCAAACCACTGGTGACCGAAGTCACAAATATCAATATGTGGTGCCAAACCACTGGTGGTGCCAAACCACTGGGACTTAGTCACAAATATCAAATGATGGGGCCAACCCATCGTGTGGTACCAAACCACTGGTGACAGTCCATAGAGATCATCTCCCTCCTCTCATCAATCCCACCATCATCATGCTCACATAACAGTATCATGATCTCATATATCATGCATTCACATGTAGCATAGCATTTAATAGCATATGATGGCATACACACATATATCATAGATCGAGTAATAGGGGACTTACCCGAAAACCAAGCTTATGCCCACAAGGCAAAGTTACTACATGAGAGGTTGTAAATATCGTCATAATAACAATTTATACTAATAAAGTGTGTAAGAGTTTACACACCTGTTTACTTATGAGTCTAGCGAATCCCGAGCTAGCCTAGCAAAATCCCGTGATATTGTTTCCTCCCCTACAATCGGTCAACATTCCTTCTTAAAGAACTAATAGCCATTCGGCTATATTAAAAATTTCGAAATTTAAAGGCACTCAAAACCAACATGCGGCCCTAGGCCAAATTTTTATTAGCACTTACCAACACGGTTCGAAATCCCGAAAGCCTCTATTATCCCTTAGCCGATTTGGTCCCCAACCAACTCCCGTGGGTTCACTACATTCGGCTATAGCCCCTCCTGAAATCAATTACCACCCTTGATTGAGTCTCTAGGCTATTCGGCCATAAGCATAAATCCCAAATCAAAAGGGATTAACGCCTCCTTACCTTAATGATGAATTCAGCTCCTCCCCACCACAGATCGGCACCCTTTTGATGGTAAAGATTTCAGCTCCCTTCAAAGAACAAAACTAGAGTTTTAATACTTAGGTCTATCCCATCTAGGAGGAAAAAGGAATGGAAGAGAAGTGAGTTTCGGTCACTACACATATCGACCAGGAAAAGAAAGAGTTAATACTTACCAAAAGATTCGGCCACAGCCCCCAAGAACACACTTGATTTCGTCACTTATGACCAAAAGAAAACGCAAGAGGAAGGCTAATAAGCAAGGTATTCGGCCAACACTCAAGCTCTTAGAGTCTCCCCAATTTCGGCTAAGAACAATGTCAAGAAAGAAAACAAATTGAAGAATTCGGCCATGCTCTCCTTTGCTACTCAAGGCCGGCCATCACCCCCAATGTGATAGTTTCTAACATCAAACAATAAAGCATTATTGTTTAATCCTTTTCCCCATCTCCATAAAAATAAAAATTTAAACTATTCATAGTTTATTAAACCTCCCATCACCAACCCATATTACTATACAAAAAGAAAAAAATAATAATAATAATAATATTATCATCCCATACTTCCACAACATTGAAATCAAAAAAATAATGACTTGTTTTTAGCTGTTTGGGTGCCCCCATGCGCAGACTTCAACACGCCAGCAATAAAAAAACAAAGTGCCCATGCTGCTGCCCCCAGGTCTCGAACCCGAGACCTGGAGAGAATCCCCCACGCTTCCTGCCATTTTGCTAATGCGACTTTCATGACATAATCTGCCATAACTTTCTTTTAAACTATACTTCGCTGGCCCCTTATGCTTTAGCGCTAAAAGCAAAATAAAACGCCTTAAGCGCGACCCCCAGGACTCGAACACGAGTCCTCCTAGCCGTAGCCCTCAAGCAATGTCCTTAGCCACTCCACCCATGCGCTTCGTTGTGACATAAATCCGCCCCGATTTATAATAAAGTCACCTTACCTTGCTCCCCTTCAACGCCAAAAACAAAACTCTCCAAAGCGATTTATGCAGCTCGAACCCCTTCTCTCCTAGAGCACCCCAGCGCCCCAAACCGCTTTGCCAGACGATCCCTTATGTCATGCTTCGCACCATCAATTATTTAAAGGCTCCTCACCTGGCTTTTTCCTCTCAAGCACAAAAAGGGATTTCAGCCCTAAACTCGACCTAACCCGGGGTTATGACTAGGCCCTATAACAACCCTAACATAGGCATTTATTCAGGCAACACATGAGATTAAAATAATTTCAAACAACCCCTAATTCGGGATGTTACAGTTCTACCCCCTTAAAATAATTTCGTCCTCGAAATTACCTGGATCAGAAGAGTTGGGGGTATTGCTGCCGCATCACGTCCTCGGGTTCCCACGTAGCTTCTTCTACACCATGGTTCCGCCATAGCACTTTCACCAAAGGTACTGACTTCCTACGTAGAACCTTGACATCTCGATCCAAGATCTGAACTGGCTCCTCCTCGAAAGATAAGTCCGAGTTTACCTCAATCTCTACCACTGGCACAATGTGTGATGGATCTGACCGATACCATCTAAGCATCGACACATGAAAGACGTCATAAATCTGACTCAACTCTGCCGGCAGCTCGAGCTGATAAGCTACCGGTCCCACTCGCTTTACTACTGTATATGGGCCGATGAACCTTGGGCTTAGCTTCCCTTTTCGCCCAAATCTTAATACCTTTTTCCAAGGCGACACTTTTAGAAAAACTTTATCTCCTACTGCATACTCTATTTCCTTGCGCTTAAGATCAACGTAGGACTTCTGCCTATCCGCCGCTTCCTTGAGACGAGCCCGAATCACCTTCACTTTCTCTTCAGTCTCTATCACCAGCTCTGGACCTAAAACTTATCGTTCACCCAACTCCGTCCAACACGTAGGAGTACTGCATCTTCGTCCATACAGTGCTTCATATGGTGCCATTTGGATACTCGCTTGATAACTATTGTTATAAGCGAATTCTGCCAACGGTAAATACTCTTCCCAACTACCACTGATATCCAAAACACAACCTCTTAGCATATCTTCTAAAATCTGTATGACCCTTTCCGACTGCCCGTCCGATTGTGGATGGACTGCTGTACTGAAATCCAATCGTGTACCCAAAGCCTGTTGTAACGCTTTCCAGAACCTTGATGTAAACCTCGGATCCCTATCTGAGATGATTGATACTGGCACACCATGCAATCTTACTATCTCAGCCACATACAATTTTGCTAGCCTCTGAAGAGAATAATCCACCCTTACCGGTATGAAGTGAGCTGACTTGGTCAGACGGTCCACAATCACCCAAACTGCGTCCTTCTTGCTAGGCGTGAGGGGTAGCCCACTGACGAAGTCCATAATGATCCTCTCCCATTTCCACTGAGGAATCTTCACCTGTTGAAGTAACCCTGATGGCAACTGATGTTCAGCCTTTACCTGCTGACACGTCAGACACCTTCCCACGAATTCAGTTACCTCACGCTTCAACCCCGGCCACCAGAACTGCTTCCGCAAATCTCCATACATCTTGCTACCTCCATGATGCATAGCGTATGGGCTGCTATGTGCATCCTGAAGAATTCTTTGCCTCAATTCCACATCCTTCGGCATACAAGGCCGCCCTTGAAAACACAACATACCATCACCAGTCAAACTATACCCTTCCAAACCACCATCTTGAACTTGCAACATCCGCGTATTTAAACTGTCATCCCCTAATTGCTTTTCCTTAATCTCCTCGATCCAAGTTGGCTTAACTTGCAGCTCTGCCAAAAGACTTCCATCGTCGTATAGACTGAGATGAGCAAACATCGCCCTTAAGTCTGTCACGACCTTCCGGCTCAACGCATCAGCCACCACGTTAGCCTTGCCTGGATGGTACTCAATTGAACAGTCGTAGTCCTTCAACAGTTCAATCCATCAGCGCTGCCTCAAATTTAAGTCCTTCTGAGTCAAGAGATACCTCAAACTTTTGTAATCCGTGTAGACTATCGACTTTTCCCCATACAAATAATGCCTCCATATTTTCAAAGCGAAGACTACTACCGCTAACTCCAAGTCGTGAGTCGGATAGTTAACCTCATGCGGTCTTAGCTGACGGGATGCATAGGCCACTACCTTCCCTTCCTGCATCAACACACATCCCAAACCAGTATGGGACGCATCACAATAAACCGTGAACAACTTCCCTGCCTCAGGCTGTACCAAAACTGGAGCTTCCGTCAGAATCTTCCTTAGCTTATCAAAACTTTCTTGCTGTTTCTCTGTCCAAACAAATGGGACTCCTTTTCTTAATAACTTAGTCAACGGCGCTGCGATTAAAGAGAATCCTTCCACAAATCTTTGATAGTACCCTGCCAGACCCAGAAAACATCGAATTTCCGCCACTGACCTAGGCGGTTTCCAATCCAACACTGCTTCAACCTTGCGAGGGTCCACTCTAATCCCTTCAGCTGACACCACGTGACCTAAGAAAGCCACCTTCCTAAGCCAAAATTCGCACTTACTGAATTTGGCATATAACTGCTTCTCCCTCAGTACTTGTAGAACTATACGCAAATGCCTATCATGCTCCTCCTCCGTCTTTGAGTAAACCAATATGTCGTCTATAAACACCACGACAAATTGATCTAAGTATTGCTGAAACACCCTATTCATTAAGTCCATGAACGCTGCGGGTGCGTTGGTCAACCCAAACGGCATCACTAGAAACTCGTAATGCCCGTACCGAGTACGAAATGCCGTCTTGTGCACATCAACCTCCTTCACCTTAAGTTGATGATAACCCGACCTAAGATCTATCTTCGAGAACACCGATGCACCCTTCAGTTGGTCAAACAGGTCATCAATCCGAGGCAACGGATACTTGTTTTTGATCGTTAACTTGTTTAGCTGACGGTAGTCGATACACATCCGCATTGACCCGTCTTTCTTCTTGACAAATAGCACAGGTGCTCCCCACGGAGATATACTTGGTCGAATAAACCCTCTATCCAAGAGCTCCTGAATTTGAGCCTTCAGCTCCACCAACTCCTTTGGTGCTATTCGGTAGGGTGCTATAGACACAGGTGCCGTTCCAGGCAACAAGTCTATACCGAACTCAACTTCCCGATCTGGAGGCAGAATCGGGAGTTCTTCTGGAAACACATCAGCAAATTCCCCTACAGTTCGGACCTTCTCAACTGCTGACTCCTTAGCCTCCAAGGCACAGATTCGAACCAACAATGCCTCACAACCTTTCTGACCATTTTCTCAGCCTTCAAGGCAGACACCACATTGGATAGATAATCTCTTCTATTACCTATCATGACCACTTCATCACCCTTAGCCGTCTTTAGAACCATGCGCTTAGCAGCGCAATCCAACATTGCTTGATACTTAACCAGCCAGTCCATTCCAAGAAATAGATCGAACTCCCCAAACGGCAGTTCCATCAGATCAGCCACAAACACTACCCCTTGGAGTTCCAGGGGTATATCTCTATATAGCTTGTTCACTACTACAAAGTGTCCTAGAGAGCTAATTACAGTCATCTCCCTAGAAGCAGTTTCAAAGTCTAAGTTCATAGTCTCTACCACACTACTAGCAACGTATGAATGCGTCGAACCCACATCAATTAATGCAACATATGGAAGACCAAAAATTAGGAACGTACCGGTTATGACGTCCGGTGCGTCACCCTCCTCGCGACGCCTCACTGCGTAGACTAACCCAGGCTACCTTGCCTCTGTGTTGCCTGTATCTCTGCCCGGAATTCCGCGACCCCGATTAGAACCATTACCTCCTCTACCATTACCACGACCCCTCTGCGGTGGTCCCACATTTCTAGCCTGAGTACGGTTCTGACCCTCTGGCTGATTCTTAGCTAGCTTCCGAGGACAATCCCTTACACGGTGATCAAAAGATCCACATTCAAAGCAACCCCTCTCACCGTTCCAACAACTTCCCCAATGTGACTTCCCACAACGATTACACTGAGCCGGTCTCTGATTAGTAGCCATGGGCCTTCCTGCCTGATTCGGCCCACTCTGCCTAGCCCTTTTTTGTGCATTATTACCCTATCCAGATGACCCAAAACCTCTTTTCTGCTTGTTCCTATCATAGTTCTGTCTCACAGACTCCTTGACCCTTTCGGCTACCTTAGCCTTCTCTACCAGAACAGCAAACTCACGCACCTGTTGTGGAGCAATCAACAACCTTAAATCATCCCTAAGTCCGTCTTCAAAGCGGACACAACGATCATGCTCAGTTGACACAATTCCCTGAGCATAGCGGCTCAGCCTCAAGAATTCTGCCTCATACTCAGATACCGACTTATTTCCTTGTACCAATCCTAGAAAAGCTTTCCTCTGAGCATCAGTGTAGCTGGTGCCCACATACTTCTTCTGATAAGCAGCTTTGAAGTACTCCCAAGTAAGGCCATCTGCCGTAGCACCATCTCGAACCGTGAGCCACCACTGGTATGACTCATCCTTTAGAAGCGACACTGCTCCTTTCAGCTTCTCCTCATTCGTTAAATTGAGATCGTCCATGACTCTCTCAGTCGATTCTAACCAATATTCCGCTGCACTGGGTGCCACGCTCGACACACCCCGGAATACCTCAGCTCCGTTGGATCGGAGTCACTCGGGTACAGACTTTCGAGCTCCTGTACCTCTACCGGTCCCAGCCATCATCTCTAGAACACGCAGCATAGCCTGCGATACCGACTCACCCCCCGTCTGATCCTGATGTCCAACACCAAAAGTTGGGGGTGGTGGTGGAGGTGGTATCTCATTATCCGATCCTTGGCCCGACCTAACTGGTTCTGACATAGCCATCCGGCCTCTACCACGTCCCCGACGGCCACGACCTCTAAAACTCATTTCTTATTATGCGATCTATTTTAAAAAGTTTTATGAGTTAGTCAAAGTTTCACTAATTATTAACGAAGAAATTTTATGAACGAAGTCTAGAAGTTGTTCCTTCAATCAAACAAGTTTCAAGTCTTCTATTCTAATCCAAAGACACATATTCACATATTCCATCACCTTTTTGCCCAAATTCTATCTCGGGGGCATTTTCATCATTTGCCTACAGGGGTATTTTGGTAATAAATCGAGATAATTTTATAAGGTTTCAATAATTCCGAGGCATTTCAAAAGTTGCAAAACTTTGAGGATTCTTTTTGGAAAATTTGTTCTTCAAAGTGTTGCAAAAATTTTAAAATTCAGGGTCATTTTGGTAATTTGTAAGTTAGGGGTAATTCGGAAATTTCCAAAATCATGGCATTTCGATATTTGCAAATTGAGGTTTTGGGTATGTTTGTAAAATAAGATAAATTTTGTTAAATTTGGGGGTAGCTTAATAATTTAGAAACCAGGGGCATTTTCGTAAATTTTTACCACTAGGGGTATTTTTGTAATTTTTCATAAATCGAATTTTTTTTTCGAAAAATTTTCGTAAAATAGTCCTCACAAGTTAAAAGGGTAGTTTTTAAGAGTTTTAAAACTAGAGTTTTTATAAAAATACGGCTAGTTCCCCTTCGGGTTTTAATAATCGGGTTTAGCCCATGAACAAGTCCTCACGGTTAGGGTGAACCGAAGCTACGCACCAGGTAGGATTCCCGCGAAGAGGAGGTGAGTCGCTAAGACCGCTTAAATACCAAGCTCTTCCGGATCCAATCCTAGACATGCGTACAAGGGTTACCACACCTTAACTCGGCGGCTTAGTCATAGGTTTGTTTATTAAGGCAATTAAAATCTTATGCGATTGTTGGGGTAATCTAGTCCTAGGGTTCACATACCTTTCATACTATCTACGTTCCATTCCTACCCCTTTACAGATAATCATTCACACAGAGGTTTAGTAATACTTACCCGAGCGGATTGGTGCCGGAGACTCGATGCCATGTTGTTCAAAACAAAACCATTTTCATAATAGTTCACAGAGACTTACCAAGAAACATTTTTGGGCCTTGGGCCCTCACAGCCGAGTTTTTGAACCTGGCTCTGATACCAATTATGTAATACCCCAAACCTGGCCCACAAGCCTTGACCTGATCTGGTATATCACGGAGTAAAACGTTTTGAAGGATTCGGATTAATAGTGGAAATCTGAAAATTTGCTGAAGTTATAAAACAGTATTTTGCTAAAACTCGGATGGGTTGATTTGATAAACACGATTGAGTTGAAACCATTTGAAAATTTAAATTTTTAGAAACATCAGAGTTATCGTTAACTTTGAAAATTTTGTTACCCGATGGTAACATCTTTGAAAATGAGTACGAGTATAATTTTGAAAAACATTACTTCTAACCGATTTGCTTAACAGTTCATAAGTTCATCAGTCATAAAGTAAAAACAACTAATTAAACATCCAAAATAATAATAAGCGGCCATATTACAACCCAATCGAAATTTAGTAAATAATAAACTTAAAACGGGGCAAAATAAGATTTCAAGTCCACGGACAAGCATGGCCGCCTCGAGTCCTCCCCGGCTCCATCTCCACGATCTACTCACCTGTAAGATGATATGGGAAGGGGTGAGTCACCAAGACTCAGTGTGTATAAATCCCCAACCCGAAAATACAACTCATACACAGATATTAGTAATACATGCAATTATGCATCCCAACCTAGCTATCCATGCTCCTTTTTCTACCCCGTGTGGTACCAAACCACTGGTGGTGCCAAACCACTGGTGACCGAAGTCACAAATATCAAATGATGGGGCCAACCCATCGTGTGGTACCAAACCACTGATGACCATAGGTCACAATATCAACATGTGGTACCAAACCGGTGCCAAACCACTGGTGACCGAAGTCACAAATATCAATATGTGGTGCCAAACCACTGGTGGTGCCAAACCACTAGGACTTAGTCACAAATATCAAATGATGGGGCCAACCAATCGTGTGGTACCAAACCACTGGTGACAGTCCATAAAGATCATCTCCCTCCTCTCATCAATCCCACCATCATCATGCTCACATAACAGTATCATGATCTCATATATCATGCATTCACATGTAGCATAGCATTTAATAGCATATGATGGCATACACACATATATCATAGATCGAGTAATAGGGGACTTACCCGAAAACCAAGCTTATGCCCACAAGGCAAAGTTACTACATGAGAGGTTGTAAATATCATCATAATAACAATTTATACTAATAAAGTGTGTAAGAGTTTACACACCTGTTTACTTATGAGTCTAGCGAATCCCGAGCTAGCCTAGCAAAATCCCGTGATATTGTTTCCTCCCCTACAATCGGTCAACATTCCTTCTTAAAGAACTAATAGCTATTCGGCTATATTAAAAATTTCGAAATTTAAAGGCACTCAAAACCAACATGCGGCCCTAGGCCGAATTTTTATTAGCACTTACCAACACGGTTCGAAATCCCGAAAGCCTCTATTATCCCTTAGCCGATTTGGTCCCCAACCAACTCTCGTGGGTTCACTACATTCGGCTATAGCCCCTCCTGAAATCAATTACCACCCTTGATTGAGTCTCTAGGCTATTCGGCCATAAGCATAAATCCCAAATCAAAAGGGATTAACGCCTCCTTACCTTAATGATGAATTCAGCTCCTCCCCACCACAGATCGGCACCCTTTTGATGGTAAAGATTTCAGCTCCCTTCAAAGAACAAAACTAGAGTTTTAATACTTAGGTCTATCCCATCTAGGAGGAAAAAGGAATGGAAGAGAAGTGAGTTTCGGTCACTACACATATCGACCAGGAAAAGAAAGAGTTAATACTTACCAAAAGATTCGGCCACAGCCCCCAAGAACACACTTGATTTCGTCACTTATGACCAAAAGAAAACGCAAGAGGAGGGCTAATAAGCAAGGTATTCGGCCAACACTCAAGCTCTTGGAGTCTCCCCAATTTCGGCTAAGAACAATGTCAAGAAAGAAAACAAATTGAAGAATTCGGCCATGCTCTCCTTTGCTACTCAAGGCCGGCCATCACCCCAATGTGATAGTTTCTAACATCAAACAATAAAGCATTATTGTTTAATCCTTTTCCCCATCTCCATAAAAATAAAAATTTAAACTATTCATAGTTTATTAAACCTCCCATCACCAACCCATATTACTATACAAAAAGAAAAAAATATTAATATTAATAATATTATCATCCCATACTTCCACAACATTGAAATCAAAAAAATAATGACTTGTTTTTAGCTGTTTGGGTGCCCCCACGCGCAGACTTCAACACGCCAGCAATAAAAAAACAAAGTGCCCATGCTGCTGCCCCCAGGTCTCGAACCCGAGACCTGGAGAGAATCCCCCACGCTTCCTGCCATTTTGCTAATGCGACTTTCATGACATAATCTGCCATAACTTTCTTTTAAACTATACTTCGCTGGCCCCTTATGCTTTAGCGCTAAAAGCAAAATAAAACGCCTTAAGCGCGACCCCCAGGACTCGAACATGAGTCCTCCTAGCCGTAGCCCTCAAGCAACGTCCTTAGCCACTCCACCCATGCGCTTCGTTGTGACATAAATCCGCCCCGATTTATAATAAAATCACCTTACCTTGCTCCCCTTCAGCGCCAAAAACAAAACTCTCCAAAGCGATTTATGCAGCTCGAACCCCTTCTCTCCTAGAGCACCACAGCGCCCCAAACCGCTTTGCCAGACGATCCCTTATGTCATGCTTCGCACCATCAATTATTTAAAGGCTCCTCACTTGGCTTTTTCCTCTCAAGCACAAAAAGGGATTTCAGCCCTAAACTCGACCTAACCCGGGGTTATGACTAGGCCCTATAACAACCCTAACATAGGCATTTATTCAGGCAACACATGAGATTAAAATAATTTCAAACAACCTCTAATTCGGGATGTTACAGAAAACCACGCCAGAAAAGGAAGAGAAACGAAGCGTTTCTTTGTTCCTCCGCTGGGCTAGGTCGGGTTCTTGAGATTTTGGCCTCAGATCGATGCCCTACATCTGACGAGCTTCAAAAAGGCGTCTTTTTGCCTTCTTCAGCCACCGTGGACGGCGACGCCATCGCTGGCGATCGACGGTTGCCACGGTGGTCCGACGCCGGAATCCTAGGCCGGAGCTAGGCAGGACCAGGAGAGAGGAGAGGGTTTGAGAGGATTTTGGGTTTGTTTTTTTTAGAGGAGAAATGAAATGAATTTTAACAAAAAAAATTTTGATTTTTATAGTATAAGCAAATGGCGTCGTTTTGCTTAAGGGCTATTAGCGCCAAAAAGGCGCCGTTTTGGGAACGACCCGTGTGCCGACCCAACCCAATCTCAGGGTCCGCATGTTTTTGTAGAAGGGTCTAATTGCACTTTTAGTCCTTCCGCTTTTTTATTAATTTGTGATCTAGTACTTTTATTTTTTTTTTTAAATTCAGCCCAATAATTTTACGCTCATTTTAATTTAGTCTGTTTGAAACGGCGCGTTTTGGGAACAGGGAATAATTTCCCAATCGGTCCCCCATCTCATTCGCGTGTTACAAATTAGTCCTCTACCTTATTTTCACTCTCGATTTTGGCCCAAAACTCTGTTTAAATTTCAATTTAGTCCCTCATTCAAGTTAATTTATTTATTTAATTGCTTATTTATTATTCTTTATTTTTTATTTTTGTTTTTGTTTTTTGGGGCACTTATTTCCTTTTATTGTAAATTTTATTTTATTTTTGCTATTATTATTATTATTATTATTATTATTATTATTATTATTATTATTATTATTATTTAATCCCAGTTCGATCTTCATTCACTTAATTTCCGCCATTTATAGATTCATTTATTTTTTATATTATTTATTTATTTGTTATTTTATTTATTTATTTATTGTTCTTTGCTTTTTAGTACTTTAAAATAATTTATTTCCTTTATTGTATATTTTTGCTTTATTTCATTATTATTATTATCATTATTATTATTTATTATTTATTATTATCTATTGTACTTTATTACAAATTGCACCCCTCTCATTTGTATTTTAATTTGATATTTTATTTTCAATATTTTATAAATTATTTTTTCTCAACATTTATTTGTGTACGTATTTATTTCTTTGTCCTCATAACATTTGAAAATTTGGTATTTTCTTTTGTGTGCATTGTTTTGTCACTAATATTATTATTATTGTTGTTGTTGTTGTTGTTGTTGTTGTTGTTGTTGTTGTTGTTATTTATTTTATTTTTCCTTTGATTGTTCATATTAGCGTTAAAATAATGTACCTTATGTGATTATCGTATATTGTTTTCATTAGTATATTCATTATTGTTATTTATTAAACGCGACATTTCATTCGTATATCATCGTTTTGTTTCGTCATCCATCAACGTAATATTTTATTTGTATATCATTAATTTTTACCCAAATAAGTCAACAAAATTTTCAAAAATAGGCAATGTTCCGTGTTTGAAAGATTCGATAAAATCGTACCCTAACTTACGGGGTTTCTATTCTTTTCGTTGAATTCGAATAATCGAATATCCTTTTAAAAATTAAAATACGTGAGATTTCAAACAAAAACGCCAAATTATTCTCAAAGATTCGAAGTGTCATGTCCTAACTTACATGATATGACGTTTTTGCCTCGAGATAAAAAGGTTTTCAATATTTTTCGACTTATTCAAGCAAATTTTTAAATAAAAATAACATAATGCAAAGAAGAATCGTAGTTTAAATTCTTTCCGAGTTTTCAACTTTCGACATAAAGACATCAAATAATCAATTAGGTACTAATTTTGGGCGTAACGAGGATGCTAACCCTTCTTTGTGCGTAACCGACTCCCAAACCCATTTTCTGGTTTTTATAGACCGAAAAACATTGTTTTAATAAATCAAAACCTTTTACTAAAACGATCAAATCACGAGGTGATCCGATCATACCTCATAAAAAAGATTGGTGGCAACTCTCATGTTCCTTTTCATTTTCTAAAATCAAAGTCAATCCTTTAAAAAAAATGTTTTCGACAATGATTTTCATCAACCTTGTTTCCATGATGCCTCCATTGTGAAAGGAGGGCCAAGGGAGCCTTGGCATGATATTTATTGTCGATTGGAAGGACCTGTTGCTTGGGACGTATTGTTAAATTTTGAGCAGAGGTGGAGGAAGCAAGGAGAGAAAGCCTTGCTTGTTCCATTACGAGAATTGCATGTTATATTCATCCCTCCATCTCCAGTGACTCTCCCTGAAGATCATGAAACATGGAATGTTCAACTATTCCGGTCCATTGATGGTGGAGCTGCCTTTGGCTTTCCCAAAAATCCCAAAGATGCAGCCAGATCAGGTCTTGTCAGCGGAAAGGATCATGTTATTGACTGAAGCATACAGGATGCATACATTAATGTCATTCGTCGAGTAAATAATTTTATCTACATTGAAAACCAATATTTTGTTGGTAGCTCTTTCAGCTGGAATTCAGATGAAGTATAGGTTGAAGAGGTTGGTGCTTTACATCTTATTCCGAAGGAAACCGTCGCTAAAGATTGTTAGTAAGATCGAAGCTAGTGAGAGGTTTACTGTCTACATTGTCATTCCAATATGGCCAGAGGGTATCCCTAGCTAACTGCCAATCTGTTCAGGCAATATTGAATTAGCAAAAGTTAACCGTGGAGATGATGTACAAAGATGTTGTTCAGGCTCCGCATGCCAATGGAATCAAGGCAAACCCGAAAGACTATTTATCATTTTTCTGCCTTGGTAACCGAGAGAGAAGGATTTGTGGCGAATACGAACCTCCAAAAAGACCTCAACCTCATACCAGTTACGATAAAGCTTAGCAGTCCAGGCATTTCATGATCTATGTTCATACCAAGATGATGATTGGTAAGTTAGTTTGATACATTTGCACATTTGATGTATGCTATCTTCATTTATCTCCAACAGCTAAACTAGGGACAGTTCTGTTTCCACAGTTGATGATGAGTGCATTATAACCGGATCTGCCAACATCAATCAAAGATCAATAGATGGTGCCAAGGATGCAGAAATTGCAATGGGAGCCTACCAACCGTATCGCCTCTCGACTAAGGAACCAGTGAGGGGCCAAATTCATGGATTACGTATGGCATTGTGGTATGAGCACTTATGCAAGCTTGATAAGTCCTTTCTTGAGCCAGAGAGCTTGGAATTCGTACGGAAGGTGAACCAGGCAGTTGAGGAATACTGGGATCTATTCGCATGCGAGTCGTTAGATAATAAGCTGCTAGGCCATTTGCTAAGCTATCCGATTGGAGTTAGCAGTGATGGAGAGGTGAAAGAGCTTGCAGGATTGGAATATTTCTCGACACCAAAGTTCGAGTTCTTGGATCCAAATCTGGATCCTTCCTTCCATTCTCACAACCTAAATTCAGTAATCTAATTGTCTGATGGTCAAAATGATTGTCTTCTTTGATTGAAGAAACTCTAGATTAAATTTTAGTTGGAAGCAACTTTGAAGAAAATGACAATGTAGCTATGAAGCCATTTTACCTAATTGACAATAGTGGGTAGATAAGAATGTTCCCTGCATATATAACTTTTCCTTTGTTTTAGCTGATCCAAATCTCTAACCACCATGAATTTACCTCTGCCCCTTATGTCCTTATCCATGCATTACTAATTTGGTTCACTCAAAAACCATAAGGTTATATTAATGGCAAGCATCATTATTCACCTTTCCCTTTTTAACTCAAGATATCTATACTTATTTAGTGTTTTACTGAGTTGGTGTCTTGTTATGGGTTAACTCGATACCAACTCAGTTATAAAATTATTAAAATACTCATTCATATATAAATTTAAGTAAACTAGACCGTATGTCGCTTTAAAATAGCGTAGTTCCTCACTCTAATTTTTTTTTATCAATTTAGTCACTCTAATTAAGATAATCACTCGAATTGGTTACTATTGTTAAAAATTCCTTGAATTAACTAGCGGATTGCTAACGTGGAATTGTTTTTTATTTTTGACTAAAGCTAGGAACCTCTCTATAATTACTCCAATTTTTTTTTTCCGTTTATTTGCAACATACACCAATCAATTCCAAACATTCGGTCAAATTTTGGTCCTCGAAAGCAACAACTCTTGCTACTCCTCATCAAATGTATCTAAATTCAAACATTTTCAATTCATTCCCTGGTATATTTGAATTTAGATAAACTTGAAGAAATTTTTTGAGGGATATATTTGGGTAATTAAATAAGAATTATATATATATATATATATATATTTTAAATTTTATTGTTTGTAAAAAATAAAAAAGAAAAAGAAAAAAGAAAAGAATTTATTTTTGTTATTCTTATATTTTAAAGACTATTTAAATTTAATTTAAAAAAAGAACAGACTTAACATGCAAATTGTTATTTCAGTCAAATTTAAGAAATAATCTTCCAGTTAAACTCTGTTTAATTATTTCAATCAAACACTGATTAGTTTAGATTATTTTATTATTATTAGACCTATGAATTTAGCCTATAAATAGGCTCTTTTACAACCTTAGAAAAAAACACCCATTAGATATTAAAACACTCATAACACATTTATAGAATTTTGTATTTACGTTTTGAGGGTTCTTTGTTTTCAGATTTTCGGAGTTTAGTTTTTATCTTCATCTTTTGTACTCTTCGTTTCTTTTGCCATTATAGTAAAATTATTTTTGCCTGTGATTTTTTATCCTCTTTGGAAGAATTTTTCCACGTTAAATTTGTGTGTTCAATTTCTCAATTTCTTTTGCAATTTTTACTTGTTCGTTGCTTAATCGGGTCTGTTCCTAACACAAATAAACCATTTAATTTGGTGTCATCGTACTGTTAGGCCGCACTCTTTTTTCAGCCAATCTAAAAAAGATAATTGTTTCATTAGGTCTCTAAACATTTTAGATAATCAAACTTCAATCCAGTGTCAACAATGCGTGAAGCGACACAAATTTTCTTTTTCAAAACATTGATGATTAGGGGGTAAACGAGGGTGGTGTTCTCGGTTGATGATTAATCTATTTAATAATAAAAATTAATTTAATTAAAGTGGAAGGTGTCAGTTATATGCAGGCCGTCCAGAAGGTTAGGTAAACAATCTCAACTTCTTCCAATGCGGAAGATATATTAAAAATATGCTTTTGGATATTCTTATATGTACTACCTACACAAAGTTAATGCTGCCTTTAGTTTCCAATAGCAAATTTATGATAATCTGCCCACCCCTTTCTCCTCACTCTCATTCCATTTTCATTAAACACCAAACTATTTATTTAATAAACCTCATTTTCTCATCAACTGCTGTTGTTTCGCTACTTCTAAAACCCAAAATTACAAATTTTCTAATTCATTATTTTATAAATTCTTTGTATACAACAGTTGATTTTGAATTAAGTAGTTTGATGATTGAATTTAATAATTTTAAATAATATAATTACTTTTTTAAATTTAAAAACATATAAAGATGATAAAATTAAAATTAATGAATTAACTTCTAATTTTCATAAAATAGAGGTATGAAATTCAAATTTATATTACAACTACCACACTTGTAGCTATAAAATTATAAAACTAAAATATATATAAAAAAAGTTTTAAAAAGTAAAAGCTAGAGTGAAAAAGGGCGCTTTTTTTAGGAACCTAACCCTATAAGTTTAGTGTCACCTAACAAATTGATGGTTGACTGAAGTGTGTAGGGGCAAAACATTCAGGAACTTGATGAAGTAATTATCTTTTTTAGATTGGTTGAAAAAAGGTGTCACATGAGAGTATGGCGGCACCAAATTAAACTTTTGGTCTATTTGCATATTAGCCTTTAAAAGATATAACAATAACAAAAATAAATCTTTTTCATTTTTTTATTTCTTTAAAAATAGTAAACTTAAAAAAATTATATAAAATTTTTATTTAAATTACCCCATATGCCTCTCAAAAAATTTCCTCAAATTTATCTAAATTCAAATATGCTAGGAAATGAATTGAAAAAGTTTAAATTTAGATAAACTTGAGGAATTTTTTTTAGTGATATATTTGGGTAATTTAAATAAGAATTATATATATATTTTTAATTATTTTGTTTTAATAAAAATAAAAATAATAAAAAAGGTTTTATTTTATTATTCTTATATCTTTTAAGAGCTATTTAAATTTAATTTTAAAAAGGGACAAACTTAACCTGCAAATAGGTCAAAAGTTTATTTGGTGCCGTCATAATTTCATGTGGCACTTTTTTTCAACCAATCTAAAAAGGGTAATTACTTCATTAGGTCCTAAACATTTTGCCTCAAAAAATATTTTTTAATGATTTAAGCATATGATTGGGGGGATTTTAGGATGGTACCGACCGAGAGAGTGGCGGCACCCAACTCTATTGTAAAAATCAGATCATTCCCATAATTAATTTTGAAATTGAGACATTTTCATAATTTTTTACATTTATAAGGTAAAATTCTTAAAAAATTCAAAAAAGAGTGAAGCATGACATTTTAGTGTCTCCTTTTTAAATTAAAATTTTTATTTTATTTTATTAAAATAATATTTTTATAGGTGATGTATGACTTTTTACTGTTCAAAATAACTTTTATAAATAATTTGCTTTTCATCTTATTTTTGTAATTAATTTGTTATATTATTAATATAAAAACCGTAGGTTTTCATCTTTGGGAGTCAAAGTTCAGAGACTGTTGGTGGCACAGGCACTTTCCACATACATTCACTGAACCTTTAAATAAGTATATGTTGACTTGGGCTGTGTTGGACTCTTCGTGCCCTAAAAATACTCAGCTATTATTAAATGGATTAATTTAAATTTTATACTATAAAAAGTAATTAAATAAGATTAAATTGTAATAAATTTAATATTTTTAAAATTTTTCTGATTCTGTAAATAAAAACTTTTATTTAAAATTGAACTGTAATAAAAAATAATATTTTTATACTGTAAATATTAATATTATTATAATTCAAACTCATTTGATTTTATGATTCATTTAAAAATAAAATGACTAATTTAATCTACTCAACTCTTAGGAACTTCAACCACAAATTAACACTAATACCTACATTCTACATATGCTCTTTTCTAAAGCGTGAAACCCACTCTTCTGCATTTGGAATGCTTACGAATCAATTTAGCTTTTTCAGCGTTATTTAATTAAAAATAGTTACAATTTAATAATTAAATTATTTAAAAGTTTTTATTTTAGTTACTGAACTGTTAAAATTAATGCTATCTTATTTTTTCTGTTAACACTGTTTGCATCAATTGAAAGTTTTTTTTTCTTTCTCTTTTAAATTTTTTTTCATGAAACAACTTTAAACATCACAAATTTGTAGATCGAAATTCAAACAACTTTTTTCTTTGATCGTTGATACTGACCGTCAAATTGACTTAGATTTAAGACATGTTATTCTACTCGTTGATGGATATTGATCCACTATACCGATCGTCAAGTTGTCGCTTGAAATTCGTTGACGGAACCTTTAAAAAGAACAAACTTAATAACACGATGAATTAAATAAAATCTTTTAAATAATTCAATGACTTAAATGAAAACTTTTAAATAGTTCAATGGCCAAACAAAAACTTACCCATAGTTTAGTGACTAATGGTGTAGTTTACCTTTTTTTAGAGAACAACATTATGATTTTTTAAAAAAGTTAAAATATGCTAGAAGTCCATGTACTCTTTGTAAATTTAGTCCATGCATCAATAAATTTAATAAAAAAATAATATTAACAATTGAATCTAAAATTTAAAATTTGATATTAGAGAACAGAACGGTGGTGATTCGTAAAAAATGGTTAGAATGGGTGATATTAAAAATGATGAATTTAGGGAGCTGAGGCTGTAGTTGAGTAGAGATTAGATAATGTGTCATTTTTTTCCCTCTTGGGAAGAAGGGTTATTTATAGATAGAAATGTGGTTGAAGTGGGTAATTAGAATTCAATTTAAGCTAAAATTAAGATATGGGCTGAATCTAATCACATTGGGATTAATGGAATTTGAAAATTAAAAACATTTAATGACATTAAAACTGATATGTGTGGCTATTTCCAATAATGGAAGCAAGGTTTGTTCAAACGAAAGATAAAAGGGTATGAAATACACAACCTTATCGTCAACATCTTTGTCGCTTTCCTTCACTCTACAACCAATGAAATTAACATATATCAATGACATGAAGGGTGCAGCACTAATTCTCCCCAAGAATCTGGAAATTTACAATGACCTCAACAAGATCTTTAAAAGAAAAATACAATATGAGGTGTCATCATAACTTAAAGAAGCAATTGACATGCCAATATTTGTGGGGTAATGGTTGTTTATCTTTTTTTTTTAATTATATATTTGGGATTTTAATTTTTTTCGAAAATAAAATATGTTTTATAATCAATCGTTTAATTTTATGATAAAATTAATTATTACTACAATATCTTAATTTCAATAAAAGGAAATTTGACATTATCTGTATATTAATAATTTTAATGTAAATTTTGATTAGATTTATTCTTTTTAACATTATATTTGAATTATTTATAACCCTTTTTAACTCATAAATAAAAAATAATATATTTCAATATAATCTAATTTATGCTTTTTTATTAATAATAATATTAATATCAATCAAACATAAACTAAAACTAAAACTTAAACTTAGTGTATTAAAAACCGCATGAGCAGTGGTAGGAGCAGCGGATGAAAGAAAATGTGACACCTAGACTCCCCTTCAAAAGCCAAAAGCACCATAGGCTTGCTTTTTCAGCTTTTCATGACATAGTTTTTCTACGGAAGTTTCTCTCACATGAAAAAAAAAAAAAGTACAAAAGAAATAAAAAAGAAAAGACCCACACCAATCAGGCTATATATATTATAAAATATCCCCCATTTAATTCCAATATTTTATTCTAGAAAGGCAGCGTTCCCTGTTCCCACTGGTTTGTCTATGTTCAAAACCAAAGCATCAATTTTCTCACCCATTTTTCAACCTGCAAAAGGGGGGGTTGATCTTTTCTTGTGATCATGGCTTCAATGTTGAGCTCTCAAGGAATGGTGCTTGCAACAGCTATGGCAGTCTCAGGCACTGTAATTCTTCTCGCTTTTCGATATCAGAAATCTTTCCCTCTCCCCCATCCTTCACAACAAGTTCTTCGCTCCTGCATATCTTCTGGTACATAGATACATACCCCATCTGCCTCTAACATGTTGCATGCGTATATGTTAACACACTGTTCTTAATCATTTCATCATTTTTGTTTTCTTTGTTGTTGTTTAAAGAAGGGAAGAAAAGGGAGAAGAAAAAGAAGAAGAAAGTGCACTTTGCAGAAGATGTGATGGAGCCCAGAGGCGATGGATTACAGGTGAAGAATCATGTTAGCATATTTAGCAATAATTCTTCATCAAAGTTGAAGAAATTTGGTGGTGATGGTGGTAAACATGGAGGAGAAATGCCGGCTAACAGAGTTGCTCTTTACAATGGAATTCTAAGGGATCGTGGTGTTCAACGATTGGCTTATTCTTACTGAGAAAAATGAAAGAAAGATGGGGGTTTTTTAAATTTTTATTTCCTGTACAATCATAATTGTTTTTCTTTTTAACTACAGTTTGTGTGTGTTCTGTAATTTTGTAATTAGTATAGTATTTTCTTTTTGTAAAAAGTTGTATTGATTAAGAAAAAGAATTAGTTTTTCTTTGGTGATTATTATTATTATTTTGATTTTTAATTAAGAACAAAATGTTAACTGGTTTATAAAAAGAAATGCTATCATTAAAGCTTTTTATCATCATGTATCTAAATTAAATATTAAATTTAAAAAATAAGTAAATTAATTGCGTTAGTATAAAAAGTGTAAATTAATCTTTTTGTTAAAAATTCTATCCATATATATCCATAAGTGATGTTTTGGATTTTTTTTTTTTTAAAGTTATTTTATATAAGTGGGATGGATTTAAAGGATAAGCAGGATTATGTAAAAATACCATAGAGGCCTTTGTACTAGAGATCAGATTGCATTTTATCCCATCCACTCAAAATATGGGTAAATTAGTTCTTATACTTTATATTAAAGAGCAAACTAATACTTCTGTTAAAAACTTTATCAATTTCTACTTTTAAGTAATGATGTGATTAATAGAACAACCAAATAGCAATACATAATTGTGCCACGTTTACCTCATGCAACAAATATTTAAAATTAAAATTAAATAAATTTTTAATAATTATTTAAAAACACGTCCAAGATGAACCTATGAAAATGGTTGTTCATGTTCAAATGAACTTAGACAAATAATTGTTCAGATTTATTATGGACATTATTTTTTAAATAATTATAAAAACATTATAGAAAATTATGTAAAAAATATTAAAAATTATAAAAATTTTGAAACTATATTAAGAAAAATTAAAACAACATCTAAAATGAAACTTAACAACTCGCTGTCCAGCTTCAAATGACCCTGGACAACAATTTATCTAGATTTATTCTAGAGTTGTTTCTTAAAATAATTATAAAAAGTTCCACATAATTATACAAAATCATTTAAAAATTATTAAGAATTATAATAAATTAACAAAATGGATCAAACTTATCTAATGATGGACATTAGAATTTGAAGAATTTTAAAAAAATTCATAATATTATAATCTTAGTTACACATATTAGTGTTTGGTTTCTCCGTTAATCATGTTACCATTTAATAGTAAAAATGGATAGAATTTTTAATAGAAGAACTGGTTTGCTATTTGATCTAACATATAAGGGCTAATATGCACATTTTTTTAGTAGATGAAGTAAAATGTAATCCAAATCTTAATACAGGGACTTTCATGATATTTTTATATACTTTTATCCATCTTTTAATTTTAGGTCACTTATATAAAAAAAATTGAAAAAAAAAATCAAATCATGACTTAATAACACATATAGATAGATTTTTAACGAAATGGTCAATTTTACACTTTTTTTTAAACATACAAGGACTACCATTTATTAAGTAGAAATAACAAAATAGGGATTTGTATGATACTTTCCATCTTTGTTGTTTTAATTAATTAGTTTTCATAATTGGAAAGCAAAATTTTAAGTGAAATTAAAAGTCAAAAGAAACCTAGAAATCTTAATAAATCTATATGTAAATTTGTGATTTTGATAAACTCAAAATAGAGAACTCAAAAATTCATGAATTTTGTAATTTTAATAAACTTCATTTTTTATTGTGCTCATTTCATTCTCAATAGAGAAATCCAATTTTTTTTGTATGAAACCTAACAAATAATTAACAAATCAAAACAAAAACAAACAAACAAACAAAAAAAAAGCTTTATAATCCTTTTTCAAATTATCACATTTTGCATTCTTGTCAACTTGAAAAATCGTATAATAACCTGCACACATTTTAAATAAAAAATTTATTGTAAAATTTACTTTGTTTGTAATTTTATTTAGAAAAATATGTAAAATTTCTAGGTTTTCAATTTTTCTCACTTGATCTTTAGATTTATTTTAATTCTTGTAATATTTTAAAAAATTAGATACATATATATTTTTATAATTTTTAATTTCTTTTATAATTTCTTTTAAATTAAATATTTTTTATAATATTTATAAAAAATAAACTATGACATCGTCAATGCCACGTGTCACAACCTAAGAGTTCATGAGTCCCATATTTATCATTATTATATAAAGGTACTACAACTCTTGACGGAATGAAAATTTGGGTACCGACTTAAGAAAAAAAATCATAAGTACTAACCTGAGAGAATATGTCAAGTTGAGGGGACTAAATGCATATTTGAGCCTTATAATTATAATCAAATATAAACACATAATTTTATTTATATAAATATATAATTATTATATTTTATACTTTTTCATAATATATAGGGTAAATTATACAAATGGTCACCCAACTATGTTCGTATTATTATTTTGGTTACCTAATTTTAAAAATTTTCAATTTAGGTACTAACGTTTGTATTCATTCATGTTTTGGTCACTCGTCGTTAAATTGCTAATGAAAATACTGATGTGGATTTTTTGTAACTGGTATAATAACATATTTAGTCCTTAATGCTTACATATTCTATTAATTTGACCCTAATTCTAAATAATTCAATAAATTTAACCCTTCACGTTTACAAATTCTATCAATTTGGTTACTAGATAACCTTTAAAAATATCAAATCAAACTAAAAACTTGTATGAGCTTTAATTGAGCAAATGAATTGAGAAAACAGAGTTGAAAATGTTAGTTGACACCATAGGCAAGCAAGCAGGCAAATTCTCGAGGTTAAAGATCAAATATGATCAACTTTAGGGGCTCAAATAATTCTAGCTCACCAAGCCAAGAGATGATGTTATAGTAGGGCCAGAAGCATAGCAATTTGCTGCCCCATAAAGTAAAAAATAAGCAAAAGAAACTAGTTTGTTCTTTAATAAAGATGTTCCAATTCTGTGAACCAAGAAAACAAAGACGAAGTGTGGTGGTCGTTGAATGATTTAATATTTTAATTCATCCATCAGCCGAGGGTTTTCAGCAAACCATCCCGCATGTCGGCCTAAGCGTCAGTCGATGACGTGCGACTATCTCTTAAAATGCTTAATCTAATCCACATGCAGAAACAACATTATCAATATTCTAAAAATGAATCTGGTCAAAGGCAGGGCTTGAAACAAAAAGATGCCATGAAATTTCCAAAGAATCCCAAACTTCAAAGGTGCATGAACACGAGTAAACATCACAAAAATAACAATCACCTGTTAGTTTTGCCATTAGCCAAGGACAGCAAAGGTACCAAAAACAACCCAAAAGTTATATCTTTTTCACATCCATCACATTATCAACATTTTCTATCAATTAAAAAATATATAACTACTAATTAGTTTGTATAAGGACAGGTAGTGGCCCGGCCTCCCCCTTAATTGAAAATTAATGTTTTAGACAACCTAAATTTTATAAATTTATGTTTGGACTGAGTGTTCATCTTTGAAAAACTCAAGCCCTCCAAAAGGGAAAACTTCTTGCATGATCTTTCCATAGAAGATAATACTGGTTGGATATATGCATGCACATTAGAAATTCAGGATTCATGCACATACAATGAATATTTTGAAACTAGTAAGAAAAAGAAAGAAAAGGTAAAACAACAAATTTTATACTCAAAGGATACTAAGATTGCTTGAATTTCAACAGATTCATTTGACTATGTTCTCTTGCATCCCATCTTACATGTTATTTATGTTATTTTTCTTAGGGATTTTGATAACCTAATTAGCTAAAAGATAAGTTGATTCATTTGTGAGAACAAATGTGCATGTGAGAATGATACGTGCAAAAAGGGTAAAAACCAAGACTAATCTATTATATTTGTTTAAATATTAAGGTTGGGTACAATTAGGATCCGACAAGGAACGAAGTCAGAAAAAAAAAATTAGGGTTGGAATTAAATTCAATAATTTTACGATAGAAATGCAATTTTACTATTTTAATAGCCTATATCTGTAACACCCCTTAACCCCAAACCCTAGCTAGAATAGGATTACGGAGCATTACCAAACCTATCGGATAATTTACATAAAATACCTATGTTAAACCAATATAAACACATTTAAATATGCTCAAAACGTGCTAAATTTACACATTTTATATATTATCCAATACTCAATTCTAACTACTTATCAAATATTATCAAATTCATACTAAATTAGTCAAGTCCTACTATATACCATTACCAAAATCTGAATCTACTTATTTCACTTTTACATTCACCATTCAAGATGACACACATAAGACACCCTAGGTACATGCCATTATCAACAATTAACACGCTTTACCTTGTTGAATTCGAGATCTGTCTGGGATGCTGATTCGACATTCTTACTTTAACTTAACCTGCGCACGAAAATAAATCGTACGCTGAGTATGTGTATACTCAGTGGTATTTCTATAATCCGAACACTTAATAAAATAAAAATATAACAAACACTTAAAATCATATAACAATCATAACTATTCAATTATTTAATTCATAAATAAATTTATTGTAATTTATTACATTCTTTTCACTTACTAACCTACATAGTTTTCCACGATTTATTCACAAGTCAATTACAATTGTAATATTCACTTTTATCCAATCCAGAGCTACATAATTCATTTGTCTCAATTATACTTGTATAAGCTCAAATTTGCCCGGGCCCGTCAAATTGAACCATAAAATACAAATAAAACAAAAACAATTAAAGCCCAATAAAAACAGTCCAAAAATAATAGTCCATTAAAAACAACCAAACCCAAAGCCCAATAGCCTAGCCCAAAAATCTAACTAGCCCAATAGCCCAAAAACCTTAAAAATTTTCTGAACCCTAGGGTTCCTTCTTGTTGCGCCGCGCCTCTCCACCGGCACCTCTCCCCATGCGCCTCTGTTCTCCACGCCCATGCGTCCTGACAACTGCAACACCCGCATGCGCCTCTGACATCTCCGCTACGCACGCCTCGCCCATACCCTGCAAGAGGAGCGGACCACACGAACAACAAAGAAAAACAACAGAAAACGATGTAAAAAACATTAGATCGGCTATAAAAACCGAAGCAAAACGTTTGTAAAGGGCTCTTCTTTTTTGACGCATTATCAACAATCAGAAACAAGGAACTTTAAAGGTTGATCTAGTTCTCGATCTTACTATCTACTGTCATTTTTCTATTTATTTTTATTTATTATTTTCAAGTTTCTAAAACGAAATAATAATAAAAGAGAAGAACAAAAGAGAAAGGAAACGGACCTGAATCTTGGGGCGCGACGTTAGAACCGCCTTTCCGTCGTCGTGATCGAATCGAAAACAGAGGGGTTTTTTCCCTTTTCTCTTCTCTCGCGTTTTAAGGCTTCGAAAGAGGGTTAAAGAGGTCGATCTCGGGCATCGCCGGCCACCGATACGGTGGTGGCGCGTTGGTGCGAGCTGTGATGGAGGAAGCCCAGTCGACGGGCTTGAAAAGACGAAAGGGGAACGGGATTTGAGAGAATCCACGGGTTTTTTGAAAAACAAAGGGAAAGAATGTGATTTTTTTTTCTGATTTCGTATTTTTATACAGGGGTAATACGACGTCGTTTTGAGCTAAAGCTTCAATAGCTAAAACGACGCCGTTTTGTATCAACCCAAAAACCCGACCCGACCTCAGACCAGGATCAGCGCGTTTATGCCCTAAAAGGGAAATTTGCACGTTCGGTCCTTTCTCCTTTACGCGGGTTCGATTTAAGGCCTTACGCCCTTCTTTATTTTATTTAGATTTGGCCTATATTTTTTAACCCTTTTTCAATTTGATCCATAACCTTATGATAGCAAATTGTTTTACATACTTATTGTAAATTTGTCACATTGTTCATTTTATATAGCATTACATATTATCCATTTTAAAATCCTTCGAATATATTAATTATTTTAGATCACTATTTGTTTTAAAATCGTGTATATATTATGTATAATAAACTGTTTTGTATTATTTATTTCCAATAATTTCATTTGTTTAATTACTCTAAACGTTTTACATGTTCCTAAAACAAAAAGAGAAATCATCATCTTATATATTATTGATTTTAAAATCTTTTACATTATCTATTAGACTAAGTTCTTATCATTCTAGATATTGTGTCTTATGTTTGTTTGTTTCAACTTGTTTCATACTTTTAAAAGATTGATATGTTTTGTTTAATTTATTTGTGTGATCACTGATGTTAATATTTTAGTAGTGCATGTGACGTGAGCATTATTATTGTATGTGTTATGATTGGCTCACTTGTATTTTCATATCGTTGTTGCTCATTCGTATAGTATTTTGTTCATGTATTATTATTCCATGATTGTTGCTATTTCTAGATTATGCTATCACATTGTGCATTAAACCCTAACACGTTTTCTTCAAACTTAGATCGTCGTTTTTAATCCAAACAAATCACACATGTCTTTGGAATATTGTACCCACTGTCGTTTAAAAAATCATAAAAAAAGAACAAAAGTTCAAAATTATTCCAAACTTTTCGACATTAGGACATTGATTAATCAATTTGGTACCGATTTTGGGCGTTGCGAGGGTGTTAATCCTTCCTCGCACGTAACCGACTCCCGAACTCGTTTTTTTTTGGAATTTCGTAGACTAAAATTTATTTTATAGGTGACCCGATCACACCTAAATAAAAAAAGATTGGTGGCGACTCCATGTTTTTTAGTCGATTCCCGTTTTCAAAAAAATGGTTTCGACAATACTTTAATTCACTGTCTAATATCAATAACTATATTCAACTATTCACTTTACTATCAGTACTCTGTACATATCCATTTCAATAACAGTCATTACCATTCATATCAAATCAACTTGCTATCCCAGATAGCTTTCACTATATAATACGATTCATGTGTTTCAGTCCACATTTCAATTCTTCATTCAGTATCAATCTGATCACTGTTATATTTAATAACCTCTATTAACATGACTCAGACTCAGACGGATACACGGATCCAACCAAACACGCCAATACGGCACATTGTGCCTAAAACGGTACATAGTACCTGATCAGTATACGACACATAAGTGCCTGAAACAACACACGAGGTGCCTAATACGACACACGAGGTGCCTGAAATACGACACATAAAGTGCCTGATATACGACACATAAAGTGCCTGATCGGCAAAGCCGATAAATCCCGTACTCTTCCAAATCCTATGGCATGCCAATTATATCCGACTCAGCCCGACTAGTTAATAGGGTATTTCAGTTCTCAATTTCATTTTCATTTTCATAACAAATTCAATTTCAATATCAATTACACTTTTCCATTTCAATCCACATACAATTCAATTTCAATACATATTCATCATTCAACTCAATTTCCATTCAATTCAATAAAAACACTTACCTTATAATTTACTTACCATATACATAAATTAATTTAGCATTTAATGAATAAATAAATAATTTGAATTATAGTAATACAAACCCGAATTTGCTTGATTATTCCTCGGTAACCTTCTCCTTTCCTTTGTGGGTTGATGCCTCGAGTTCCTTTTTAACTACGAAAATAATAATAATTTACATTATTAATTGCAACATTAAATTACAATAAATAATTGAATTTTATTCAATTCCTACTCTTTCTCTTCATTCCACATTCTTTATACACAATTCTATTATTTACTTATAAGTTCTTTCTTGGCTGTCTACCTGAGTCATTGTCACTAAATTATCCATATCTTGAGTTACAGAATTCCAAATTAAGATCCGTAAATTTTATATGAAAGTAGACTCAAATATATTCTTTCCATAAAATTTTCAGAATTTTTTATTTAGCCAATAAGTACAGTTTATTTTTTAAAATCACCCCTGTTCTGTTGTCTGACAGTTCCGACCACTCTTTGCTAAAATTTAATTATCTTTTTGTACAGAATTCAAATGATGTTCTAGTTTGTTTCTTCTAAAAATAGACTCATTAAGGAATCTAACCATATAAATTATGTCCCACAATTATTTTTGTACAATTTTTAATAATTTTTTCAAGTCAGAACAGGGGATCTCGAAATCACTCTAAACTAGTCTCACAAAAATCTAAATTTCTCAAAATACAGAATTTCTTTGCTTTCTCTGTTTCTTTCATATGTAAATAGACTTAATAAGCTTTAATTTCATATAGACTCAATAAGCTTTAATTTCATATCTCACTCAACTTCTAATTCCATTTCTACCATGTTTGGTGATTTTTCAAAGTTACTCTACTGCTGCTGTCCCAAAACTGTTTTTTTATAACTTATTTTACAATTTAATCCTAATTAAGTTTACTTATTTTCTTAACTTAATTCATTCTTTGTTTCTACTTAAATTCCTTTCATATTCAACTTGACTATCTAATATTCATAATAAAACTCTAATTTATAATTTCTTCCAAATTAATCCCTAATAACACAAAACTTATAGCTTACTTTACAATTTAATCCTTTTACTAATTCTAACTTAAATTTCATTCAATTTAATCCCTAATTCATCTTTTTCTTCAACATCAATTATACTTGAAAACCTATAAACTCTCAAAATATCAACTTAGTTTCATCAAAATCTTGCTTTAAAGCTTCTAAAACATCAAAATTAAGTAAAAAGGACTAAATTGACTTACCTATTAAACTTTCAAGCTTCAAACTTTTAATTTTCCCTTTTCTTCTTTCTTTTCTCTTTTTTCTTTCTTTCCTTCTCCTGCTCTCTATTTCGTTTGGCTTTCTGTTTCTATTTCTATTCTTTTCTTTCTTTTCTTTTCATTAAACCAATATATATATATATATATATATATATATAAATAATATAATAACTTAATAAATATCTATTATAAAAATATATTTAATAACAAATATTCTTTTAACATTTGTATACATTTATATTATCACACTTGTTTTTCTCAAATCTATTTAAAATATCTTTTACTTAATAATAATATATAATTTAATAATATACTTATATAATAAGTAAATATACATGTATTTTACAAATGTATATATATTAGTATCACACATGTCACTATATGCACCATACATTTGTCTTAATTTAATATATTTATCACATAAAATCTTATAAAATAATTATTTAATTAATAAATATCTTTTGTAAATAATAAATATCTATTAATATTATTTAAATACAAGTATTACAATTGTAGGTAATACATTTGTATCAAATCATATCCACACATTTATCTTTATTTAATTTATTCATCACATAATATCAATTTAATAATAATAAATACATTAATATTTACTTAAATAATAAGTAAATACATACATGTATTACAAATATATGTACAATATTTATTACACATGTGTTTTATTTTTACCATACACTTGTCTTTCTTTTATTTATTTAATAATAATTAATATAATTAATTTAAAACCCTAAAGATATATAAAAAAAATCTAATAAAAATCTTAGATTTTATCTAAGTTTGTCGCCACTTCTATAGTAAATTGGCTTAATTGTCATTTTGGTCCTTTTTATTTTCTTTTAATCTACAACTAAACTTTCACAATTCATTCAATTTAATCCTTTTTCCTAATTATCCTTAATTTAAGCTAATTCACTTCATTAAACTTTAATTAACCATTCACTTAACTTCGTCAATATTTTTAATAAATATTTACATATCCATTTTTCAGCAACGGAGACCCGAAAATACATTTTTTTTTATAACCGTAAAATTCGGGTCATTACAATATCTTTATAATTTTAAAAAAATTAAATCAAATTTTTATTATTTTTGTTAGGGGCAAAATGTAATTTTATCATTACTAATTTAAAATTTTATAAACTATAAAGAGACTTAATGAAAATTTTTCCATTTTAGAGAGGGTTAGGCCCCTGTGAACCCTTAGATTCGCCACTTCCTCTCTCTCTCTTTTCAAGTAAAAAAAAAAGAGAGAGAGAGAGAAGACACCCTGAAATAAATAATAGTTCCAATAGAACCTTCTTTTCTGCCAGGGATTGGTCGTTTATCCTCGAGTCAAGCCATTATTTTCTATTCTTTATTCTTTTTATTACGATTAACAAATTAACAACTTAAATAACCACAACAAATTATATTAAAAATCATTAAATTCTATACCTATAAAAGAGTGTGGCCTGATGTATCATGTAAATTGTTTGAAATACAATAAAAATACTTAGATGTAATCCCACTTTCCAAGTAGTCACTCAATAAGTTTGCTATGCTATGCTGAAAAATTGGAACAAGAAAACATTAAATTTGTATTTATAAACATTAGTTAAGGACTGTAACACCCCTTACCCGTATTCAACGTCGGAATAGGGTACGAGGCATTACCGGAATTACAAATTTATTTATCAGACATTTTATTTCATCTAGCATTTATATTTGAAATCAATCAAAATCAAACATATTGTCCCTTAAATATATTTATTTTTATCGACATGTCATACTTGAATCTATTACTCGTTTCATCATACTTAATTACCTTGTATTAACATATTAAAGATAATCACATATTTACATATCATGATAAATATCATTCACTTGCCGTTTCTTCATAAACATAAAACAGTTAATTCATCATATCAATATTTCACGTACCATCAACTTATATTTCCTTATATCACATAATTAAGTTGCACGAACTTACCTGGTTAAATTTGCAGAAATATCAAAATTAAAGGGGCACTTTGGAAATTTTCTATTTTCATTGATTTTTCAGTCGATCTGAATCTAAATTAATAATTTCATTCAATTTTGCAATTTTAAATAATAAAATAATCCATTTCATGCAAATTGATCATTTCCACATTTTTACAAAATTAATCATAAAGTTTTACTTTTATTCAATTTAGTCCCTGAGTCTAAAACATTACAAATTAGCCATGCTAGCTGAATATTCATACATATTTTCCTCCTCCTCCTCTCCATTCCACTTCCTTAATGTATATAACATGCTATAAGTAACATTATCAATAATTTCATTAATTACTCATAAGTAGATTCAAAACTGTCCATTTGAGTTATAGTCACTAAATTATTTATTTCCAGAGATACAGAACTCCAAATGAAGAACTGTTAATTTTTCCTGAAACTAGACTCATATATCTTCTTGCCATAAAATTTTTAGAATTTTTGATTTAGCCAATTAGTACAGTTTATTCTTTAAAGTCACCCCTGTTCTGCTGTCTGGCAGTTCCAACCCTTCTTCACTAAAAATTAATTATCTTTTTATATAGAATTCATATGATGTTATGGTTTATTTCTTATAAAACTAGACTCATTAAGGAATCTAACCATATAAAATATGTTCCCAAATTATTTTTATACAATTTTTAGTGAATTTATAAAGTAAGAACAGGGGATCACGAAGTTATTCTAAACCAGTCTTACAAAAATTTAAATATCTCAAAATGTAGACTTCCTTTGCTTTCTCTGTTTCTTTTATATGAAAATAGACTCAATAAGATTTAATTCCATATCTCACTCAACTTCTAATTCTATTTATACAATGTTTGGTGATTTTTCAAAGTTAGACAACTGCTGCTGTCTAAAACTGCTTTAGTGTAACATGTTGATTTCTATTTTGTCCCTAATTCCACAATTCATACAATTCAATCCTTACTCAATTAACCCCTCAATTAAGCTAATTTTCTCATTTAATACTTTTCTCTATCATTTTAAACTACTTCATAACTTTTGAAAATCAGAATTTTAACACTAGGCCTTAATTTCAGCTATTTCACAATTAGGTCCTAAAACCAATTTCCATCAATTTCACTTGATAAAATCATCATATAACAAAATTAAAGCTTCAAATCAATATTTATTCATCATGTTCTTTCAGCACTAATCCACATCAAATTTAAAAATTAACCATAGAATCATAAACTAATGAATTAATAAGTTGGACTCAATTGTAGAAAGTCCAAAAACATAGAAATTTCAAGGAGAAAGTAAGTATTAAACTTACATGAAGCTTGAGTATGAAAACCAACTTGAACTCTCTTCCATGACTGTTTTTCAGCTGAAGAAAATGAAGAGAATTGAAGAGAATTCTCCAGATATTTCAATTTAATCCCCTTTTTATTTAGCTAATTTTGAAAATTTTCCAATTTTCCCCCTTTTTCTTCTTTCTCTTCTCTTCTTCTTTCTTTCCTTCCCCTGCTCTCTGCTCTCTGCTTCGTTTTGTTTCTGTTTCTATCCCCTTTTTTTTTTCTTTGGATTATTATATAATATAATATATAATATAACAAAATAATAATTTATAATATATAATATATTTTTAAAAAATCTCAGATTTTATAGCGTTAACCGCCTCAACTACGCAAAATGGTATAATTACCATTTTGATCCTTCACAATTTCTTTTAATCTATAATTTAACTTTTACTTTCATTTCAGTTTAATCCTTTTCATTTAATTTCCTACCCAAACGTTAAAATTTTCTAACGAAAGTTTAATAATAGCTTAATGACACTCCATAAATATTTTTAGAAATATTTATGGCTCACTTTATGAATTCGAGGTCTCAATATCTCGTTTTTAGCCCAATTTTTCTCATTAATTCTTTCAGTTCACAAAATTCACTAATTTTAAAATATTTCTAAAATCACACTTAACTTATAATTATCGATTAACAAAATTTTCTAACTTTTCGTCAGATTTAATGATCTCGAATCACTGTTTCGACACTATTTAAAATTGGGCTGTTACAAGGACAACCGAAATTTACAAGTTCAATTATTCTCGTTAACGCCAACATGTCTTTCTCTATGTGAGATTGATGCAAAGAATTCTTCTTACTCTTCAATTACGTTAACCACAAATTCTCCAAATTCATATTTTAATTTATATGATCAAAAAGTCTTTAAATTTATTTGAAATTATTATTTTTTAAATATATCGTATATGCAATTTATGTTCAATTCAGATATGATAAATATCGTCAACAATCTCTTAATCTAATGACAAAAATATTATCTTGTGAAGTATAAAAATATTACGATCAAACGTGATTGAATTTATCTAATATTTTCAAATTTTAAAAATTTGATCAATGATAAATTTATACATATCCATAATTGTTATACTTGTAATTATGATTTTTTCCTAGTTTAACGCGGTCTTAAATTGCTTTTAATCTTACCATTTTAAATCATGTATTAAATTGTTTCATTAAATCGTACATGTTTGTTGCATTTTATTGTACGAGTCATTAAGGAGTCGATGCACCACAATTGGCGTTGTGAGCTGCAGTTTATCCATCGGCAAAAGAACTTTGTATCTATTTGACCAACCACCACGCGAGGTAGTTCCACTGTTGAAGCCGGACACTAAGGGCGTTGCTTTCCCTAAGATTGTCAATTATTCCTAAGTTTTAAGGCGGATGCTCTCTTTTGTAAAAGGAAAACAAAATTGCTTCATTAAATTATTCCTTATCTTATACTACATCGACCTTGGGATATTTTACTTCATAAAATAATAATTATTATATTATAATAAATACACATTAGTAACCCTAAAACTAAGCTTTAGTATCTTTTATTATAGGTTATGATAATATTTCTTTTTTTCAATACAATATCTAAAATTATCCATAGTCATGTACTTCAATGCACTCAAATTCAATTTTCTTATATTGACAATAATATTCATACCAACCGATTTAAAATTCAATTACTACACTCTATTATTTAATTCAATAAAGTTGGCTATAGTGGCCGGAAATGGACTAATGGGGTGTTTGGTTGGACTGAGAACAGAGAAAAGAAAAGAAAAACAAGTTTCTGAAGGTACATTGCATGTAGCAGAAAGCTGTTTGTTAATGTATCTGCAACAAAAACATGAATATTTAAAATAAGAATAACATGGAAATTTCCCAACACAACATCTCTCTTCTTTTCTTCAAACCAAATAAATAGAATACTTGTGTTTTGTCTCATGTAATACAAAAAGCCCAGTTCTCGTTTTTCTTCTTCTTTCTTTCCATCTTTTTCCCCCCTACTTATTGGGGTTTCTGAGCTCATTGTTTTAAACAAGTTCTGATGCATTCAAGCTTTCAAGGGTTATACTTGGTCTGTTTATTAACGTCTTCCCTTGTTGAGTGTTCCGTTTTGGGATTAGAGGCTTCTCACAAAGGTGCCTTCTTTGAGGTTCAACCATGCCTGCTCTTGTTAATTACAGCGGTAAGCTATTCTTTTTTATTTGTTTTCTTCTTGCTTTTAGTGGGTAAAAAGTTAGCTATGAATTTATTAGATCTATTTATAATTCTGAGATTGATTAAATTGTTTGAAGTTTATGCTTTATATGGAAACCACTTATTGTAGGTCTACTGGAATTTCAGGTGATGATGATTTTTTTATTAGAAAAAACTCCATAGAGTTGGGCAGATTGTGTTCAATCAGTTCCCAAGCGGATGTGTATTGGCCTCCTCATAAAAGAGTTCGTATTAGTGCCCCATTTCTCTTTCGGGAAACTGATTTTGAGCAGAACAAGCAACCATCAATCAATGACCTTCCCGGTGAATGTATTTTTGAGATCTTCAAGCGACTTCCTAGTGGCAGAGAAAGGAGCTTGTGTGCTTGCGTCTCAAAGCGGTGGCTTAGGCTTCTGAGCAGCATTCGCAAGGGTGAATACAGGTCATCAAAGGTGGTCAAGGAGAATATTGATTCGGTTTCTTATGCCATCGAGACAATCTCATCTAATGAAAATGGTGGGTATCTTACAAGGTGCTTGGAAGGGAAGAAAGCAACTGACGTGAGGCTTGCTGCAGTTGCTGTTGGAACCAGTGGTCGTGGTGGACTGGGAAAGCTTTCTATTCGTGGAAGCAACTCTTCTTGCGGAGTAACTAACTTTGGCCTATCTTACGTAGCCCGTGGTTGCCCTTCTCTCAAGTCACTTTCTTTGTGGAACGTCCCTCATGTTGGAGATGTAGGTCTGTATGAGATAGCTAAAGAATGCCATTTGTTGGAGAAGCTTGACCTTTGCCAGTGCCCTGCAGTTTCAAGCAAGGGTCTGATTGCGATTGCAGAGAACTGTCTTAATTTGACCGCTTTAAGCATTGAATCTTGTCCAAAGATTGGTAATGAGAGCCTCCAAGCTGTCGGAAAGCTTTGCCCCAAGCTGCAGTCCATCTCTATCAAGGACTGTTCACTTGTAGGAGATCATGGAGTTTCAAGCCTGTTTTCATTAGCATCCTCTGTCCTTTCAAAGGTCAAGCTTGAGGGATTAAAAATCTCAGATTTTTCTCTTTCTGTGATAGGATACTACGGCAAGTCTGTGACAAATCTAATGCTCAGTGGTTTAGGAAATGTGAGCGAGAAAGGATTTTGGGTCATGGGTAACGCTCAGGGTTTGCAAAAGTTGGTATCTTTGATGATTACTTCATGCCGGGGGCTAACAGATGTTAGTCTTGAAGCCATGGCAAAAGGATGTGCAAACCTGAAGCAGATGTGCCTTCGCAGTTGTAGATTTGTGTCGGATGATGGCCTGCTGGCTTTCTCCAAGTCCCAAGGTTCTCTTGAGTGCCTGCAATTAGAGGAGTGCAACAAGGTCACACAATCTGGGATTATTGGTTTCCTCTCAAACTGTGGATTAAAGTCTCTTGCTCTAGTAAAGTGTATGGAAATTAGGGATATATCCTTGGATACTCCATTGTCCTCCCCTTGCAATTCACTTAAATCCTTGTCCGTAAAGAACTGCCCCGGGTTTGGGACTGCCAGCCTGGCTACGGTGGGCAATTTGTGCCCTCAGCTTCAACATGTAGACCTGAGTGGACTTTATGGCATCACAGATGCAGGTCTTTTGCCTCTTCTGGAGAGTTGCAGGGAAGGACTTGCAAAGGTGAACTTGAGCGGCTGCTTAAATTTGACAGATGAGATAGTTTTGGCCTTGACCAGGTTACATGGTGGAACCCTTGAATTGCTGAATCTTGATGGTTGCCGCAGGATTACTGATGCAAGTTTGGTGGCAGTTGCAGACAATTGTGTTTTCGTCAGTGATTTGGATGTCTCCAGGTGTGCAATCTCCGACTCCGGTGTTGCTGCCTTATCTCATGCAGAGCAACTGAATTTGCAAGTCGTTTCGTTTTCAGGCTGTTTGGGAGTTTCAAACAAAAGCATGCCTTTCCTAAAACAATTGGGCAAGACCCTGGTGGGATTGAATCTCCAGCACTGCAATTCAATCAGTGCTCGAACTGTTGAGCTGCTTGTAGAGAGCTTGTGGAGATGTGACATCCTTTTCTAATCAAAGAGAGCTGTTGAGCCCAGAGCCAGATCCGAACAACTACATTATATGTCGTGAAGGATGGGAGAAATATCAAACTCCTACATTCAGCACACAAGTTTTTGGTCCAGCAAAGCGAGCATGCTGGTAGCTCTATGATTTGGTGTTTTCCTGGGTACTTTGGCTGTTTTGCAGATGGCCGATCCATCACCTTTTTTTTCTTTTTTTTTTTGCAGGCTTTCTCAGCCTGTTATATCTATGAAGCCCCCAATTACCAGAGGCAGTTTCATAGCCATGGGTCCTGGAGAATTCTGTCATCAAGTCATGGGTTTAAGTTTCCTCTCATGATCATCGTAGCTCTTCATCCCAACTTGGTGTTTTAGCTTTTATCATACATTTTCGTCGAAATGCTTTCTTTCATTTCTGGCCCTATGAAAACTGGTATTTGGATCTGTCCATCTTAGTTTTTAATCATCTTTTTCAAAGGTCTGCCAGTGTTTGAAACTCCTGCAGGGGTGATTCTGTGTTTCTTTTTATCGGTATCACCGTAGTGGTTGCTTTGGGCATTTCGGTTCAAATCAGAGTCTTCGTGTAGCCTTTTTCCTTGTAAATGATATGAATTGTACGACTGCAACTACACTGTTATCATCAATGAAACTTTCTCTACTTTTTTCTTTATACTTGTATCTTATTGATTGTAGAACCACGGTGTTGAACGCTTGGCTTTAGTAACTCCTTGTTTAATTATTGTAACTCGCATCACCGATTTAACATTGGGATTTTTTTTTTTTGGCCAAAACACTTGGCATGATCTTTCTTTCTCCAAATCCTTGTAATAATAGGAATTTAGTAGGGAGAGCGATTCACTGGTGGGTAACAGTAGTGCGGATTGCTGCAAATTTTGTGATGCTTATATTACTAAAATAAACAATTATCCCTCTCAATTTAAATCCGCATAATTGAGTTTTTGTCATTAATCAAAAGAGAAAAAAGAAAGGATCAAATGAAATTGTTATCCCACATTATCCTATCTCTTTTTCAACAGAAGAATAACAAATTAGATTTTTCATATTAATTTCCAGCCTTTTCCTCTTGAAAAAATTTAAATTCAACTAAAAATGCTAAAAATCAAGGGATATGAATAACATGGGATCACAATTTTATACAATCCCTTCTCTTAATCAAAAACATCAATTAAGACCCTTAGTTAACAATTTTGACTTAATATAAATTAACAGACCAATTAGACAGTGACAAGTAAGAGTCTCGGGATTAACCTTTCATTTTCTTCGTAAAAACCATTAAAAAAATATAAAAATTTATAAATATCATAATAACTTATAAAAAATTCTAATAAATCATAAAAAATTTTATTTTTTAAAAAAATTATAAAAACTTATAAAAAACTAATAAATTATAAACAATATATAAAAATGTATAAAAATATATATGAATTATAAAAAAAATCATTTATCGGTTCCTAACTTTAAAAATTAAACCCCTAAAATCGTGGCATCAAATTAATCGTCTACATAGTATACAATTTTACAGCATGACCCTCATGTTGTTGGGAAGCTTAGCCGGAAAGAAATTGCTTCCTTTTAACCTATTTGCGATTAAATGGTTTTGCATCACAACCGTTGAAAAAGGATCAGTAAGTCATTGTTCTACAAAAGCTAGGACTTCTAAGACCCTGCATCGGTTTTCAAATGATGCTTTCTAGTTTAGCACAAAAATTCTCGTAGAACTATCAAAAGGAAACATAATAGTATATTAATAACTGTTGAGATTGAAAATTTTGTAGTAGGCCAATTTAGTCCGGGGTCCAATAAGACCCAAATAAAATCAAATAAAAAATAAAAAAATCAAAGTCCAACAGGCCATTTACATCAGCCCAAAATCCACAACCCGATCAAGCCTAATCAAACCCTAGCCCAATACTCAAAAACAAAACAAAAAAACAAAATTAAACCCTAGGTGCGCCGCACCTAGGTCTAGTCGCCACTGCCACTGCTGCCTCTGTCATGTCAGCACCGCCCCTGTCACATCAGCCACCGCCCTCCACTTGCACCGCCACCTGCAACAAAATGATAGCAAACAATAAAAAAAATTAGATTGAAACTTTGTAAAATTGCTATAAAAGCCATTTAAAAACCATGTAACTTTTTTTTATAGAGATTTGAATACAACAAAAAACAGGTTGAAATACACAAACAATAAAAAAACACAAGCAGTTGAAGAGGGAAAAAACAAGGTTAAAGAGGTGCTAAGTTTTTTTTTTAAGGTTTTTTTCCTCTCTTTATTTTCCTTTTTTTCGAAACTATTATATACATATATATTTAATAAAAATAAAAGAGGGGAAGAGGGATTACCTTTTTTAAACCACCGAAAAAAGAAGAAGGAATTATTATATATATTTTTATATATATTTATCTACCTAAAATTTTATATACACATTTATCTTATTCTAATACTTCTATTTATATCCTCTTATATAATTTTAAAACTTTAATTTATTTTATTTTATTATTATATTATTATTATTAATATCATCACCATTATTAATATTGTTATTATTCTTAAATTGTTTTGCACCATATTTATTTATTTATGTAATATTGGGTTTTTAGCTTCGAACTTTTTAGTTTGTTATTCTTATTACTTGTTATTTTATTTTTGACTTGTTTATTTTATTTTTGTTCTTCGTATTGTCATGAAGAGTAACATACTTATTATTCTGTCATGCACACAAACACCGTAACGCGTTTTACATTTCACCACAAAACCACGTCACATTTTACGCTATGCATTAAAATTTTTGTTTTTTAAGCGATGCTCCGTGTTTTTAAAAATCGAAAGGTCGTTCCCTAACATATGGGGTTTCGACTTTCTCGATAAATCCAAACCAACGAACGCTTTGAAATTTTTAAGTAATCTCGAGAATTACGAAAAGATCGTGTTCTAACTTACGGAGTGCGATTTCTTTCTAAAACCGAGATAATCGAATATCTTTTAAAAAAAAAAGTAAATTTTTCGGCATTTCTTCTCATATCGAGAATTTAAGATATTGTGTCCTAATTTACGGGACGTAATTTTCTTTCTCGATTAACGTGAAATATGCCATTTTCTTGAAAAAATTTCAATATTTTTACGAAGGATCGTATTTTTAAAATCTTTTCAAATTTTTAATTTTCAACACTAAAGACACCAAGTAATCAACTAGGTACCAATTTTGGGCGTATCGAGGGTGCTAATCCTTCCTCGTGCGTAACTGACTCCCGAACCCGTTTTCTGGATTTTGTAGACCAAAAATCATCGTTTTAATAAATTTAAAATTTTATTAAAATGATTGAATTACGAGGTGATCCTATCACACCTAAATAAAAAAGGATTGGTAGTGACTCCCATATTCGTTTTTGTTTTCAAAATCAAAGTCGACCCCTCTCCAAAAAAATGGTTTCGAAAAATTTATTCGAAGTATCAAACAAGATACAACAACGTGCTAGTGTTGCGGACTGACACTTTAGCTTCGTGTGGCCTTAAGCTCAGTTCCAACAACAAGAAGTCTAAGTCAACCTTTGATTTTTGCTTGAGAGATGATTGAGACACTTAACTTATACGAGCACAGAAAAGGGAATTTAGATGGCACAAGAGAATATGGGAGAATGTGGAAGTGTTCTTATTAACTCTAAAAGCTAGCTTGTGTACAAACGAGGGACGGGAGCGTCTACTTATATAGATAAACTCTTTTTGATCCGACAGTTACAAATAATCTCAATAGATGATTTAAATTGCGTTCTAAAATATATCCACCTTATTAAATGGTATAAATGTGTTTTTGGAATGTATTAATACACAATCTCACGACATTGGCAATCAAGGAAGCATCTTATTACCCCACGACAGTATGTAGTTACCTTTCTTTACTTTCATTTCTCTTAGTTATTGCAATTGTGACCATATTAGGGACAACCTGGAATTAAGTGAAGGGGATTAAATTGAGATTTTTTGAATTCATTAATTGTATCATTAGTTTTTTTTTTTTTAAATTTTGTTTATTATTACAAAACTTTATTAAAAAGTAAAATTAGAATTTAGTCTAACAAAGTATACAATACATACTGCTAACTTAGCATTGACCATCTCAAATGTCATCAACCCTGATCAGGTTCCAAGTCCATTAGTATCTTATTAAGAAGTTACCATTTTGTGAATACAATAGCAGTTGGAGGACCTCTCATCTAATCATTGGTGCTCTTACACATCGCATTGGATGCTTTCCTATTATAGTATTATTTTTAAACTTTTTAGGTATATATGTTCATGTATTAAACCCTTAAGTGGGTTGCTGGGTGTGAGTCTTGACATATGGTCTTCTTTATTCTCAAAAAGATGTAGTTGTCCCTCTCCTTTGAAATGCACTTAAAAGTAATTAAGGATTATATTTCTCAAATTCCATGTTTACTATATCCAGGGTAGTGGTGGATCCATTGAGGTTTCTTATTCAATCAAAGAGAAAAGGGTGCAAAAGTATTTCTTAAGTTTGAGAAAAGAACAGTTGGAGACCACATTCCCACTTCACCAGCGCTGTTTTTGCGTGATGCCCTAATTGCCTGCCTCTTTATTTTCATGAATCTAATCATATTGTTCACCATTAACCCAAAAAATTACATATAAAAAAGTAGTTTCAGAATAATTATACGTAAAAATTCAGTCAAACATTTAAATGCATAATATATATATATATATATATATATCGAAAACCTAGCGTTTTCACCATGTAGTAGTGCTTTTTGTTAGAGATTCTGAGGATGTTGAACTGAGCTGAGAAGAAGTAGCAAAGGGTGGTCCTATTTCTACTTTTCACGTAGGCAATGGCTTTTGACTTTTCTTAGATATTCACTTTTCAAACCAAAATTTAAAAATTAAACAAAAACAAAGTAGCAGTAGCGGTAGCTTGCTTTCTTTATTTATTTAAAGCAGAACTTGAAGTGGCCTGGGTTGTAGAATCATATTTAATACCAACTTTATGGCTTATATTGATGAAGTTAGCAGGTTAAAATTAGAGGCATTCCCACACCCTGCAATTCCTTCAACTTTTTAAAATAACCTTTCATTATTGTGATTTAATTTTAGTCCACTTTGATTCACAAACATAAAATCCCATATTAAATTAAATTTTCTTTTAGAAAAAAACATTATTATTAATAGCAACTATGAAAAATTAAATTAATAAATTAAAAAATAGGAACATATTCAATTAAATTGTTATATAAGTATAGAACAAATAATACCAACTTCTTTTTAAATATGTGACTGTTTAATTGCTAATTTTTATGAAATTGCTATATATAATGTGTGCTAGATTACTTTATACCCACTAAATGGGTAAAAGTAAAATCCTCTATTTTACGCTTATTCTATTAAAGGAAAAAAAAAGGGTGACCAAAATTCTTATGTTTTCCGGAAACAAAACAAATGTGAGTATACATTTTTTCTTTTTATAAAACCCATATTAAAATTTTAAATCATCAATTTTTCTCAAATTTTGAAATCATCCCTAGATTTTTGCTTTTATTAAAATGCTAGTATAATCAGTGGTTATTTGCATAAAAAATAGTGCTTTAAACGTTAATATATTTGGAATTTAGGAATTTAAATTAATTTTAATGATATTTACAATTGAAACTCAAATTTTGAAATTTGAAAAATAGAGGAATTAAATTCTAAATGTACGAAGAGTATAAAAATTTGAAGCATATTTTAACCTTTTTAAGATGCAATTTTCTTAAATAAATACTTAAAGTTTCTTAATATATAATGTATTAAAAGATATAAATATTCTCATATTTTATTTAAAAGATAGAGGGTTTACAAGTACAAATATAATACAATCACAATTATAAACACATGGCCAAGTAAATACAATGTAGAATTAAATTAATACAAACCACAAATAGGCAAAGAATTGGAATATAACCATACGAAACCCACCCATGTCAGCTACATATGGTAAGACTAGAAATTCGCACATCCAAAACCTTAACCTTTATTAACAATGTTAAATTTTCATTAAAAAATCGATATCAATTAACTCAATATGTATAACTACATAAGTATCACTGTATGAAAATTTGCAAAATTTGGTGTACGTGACACCCTTGAATTTCGCTTTCCCTATGGTAAAATAGAATGGAAATCAGGTGGAATTAGGTATGCTATGTAGGCCAACTCCATCATCCCCTACAGTTTACGTCCCAACAACAACCCAAAGAAAACCAGTTACAAGTTATTATGGTGCCCAATGAGGAGCTGTAAGATGAAATAAATGACTATTATCAGCAAAATGATGAGGAACTTCTAAATCCCGGATGTTATAATTTTTTATGAAAATTTATTTGGTGCACTGTTAGTCAAATTATAAAAAAAATTTATAAACAAAGATAAAATGTTATAATGTATATTGAGGGAATATTCAAAAAATTAAAAATAAATTAAAACAGATGTGACCCTACTTTTATAAAATTATTAAAATTTGTAAAATTAAAAACCAAATGGATTTTAAATCAGAAAAAAACTTTGTATAAATTATAATAAGTTTAGAGATTTAAAAAATTTTACAAAATTTATAAAAAAATCCAAATGAATTTTAAATAAAAGTTTTTATTTAATCCAATGGACTTAAAATTTTATAGTAACTCTTTTTTATAAAATTTTATAGTTTATAAAATTTATTCAATGGATAAATAGTTGTCTAAATACAAATAAACGTAAATAACTATTTATGTAGATTCACTAAATACTTATTTTTTTAAATAACTTTTATATTTTGAATATTTTTATATTTACTGACATGACTCTACCGGCCAGATAACGTTAATTCCCGCCGATCATGAGAGGTTTCCTGTTCTGAGAAAAGTAGAAACTTTAAAAACATAAAATCAAAGCTTTAGTTTTTTTAATCGGACACCTAAATTGGAATTCAACGAATTTTTTGGGAAAAAATAGAAATTTTAGAGAATATTTTTCAAGCAGAAAAGTAATAAATTAACCAATTGTTCACTCAATTTTGGGCATTATCATTTTAATAAAAAAAAATTACAATCTTGTCATCAATTTTAGGGCATTTTTATTTTAATCACTCAAGTGTTAAATTTTTAATGGTGATTAGATTGTATATGCTAAATCATGTTTATATCATGCTTATACTTTTAATTTTGGTCACTCAAAAAATATATCGTTTTTTAAGTATTGATTGAGGTAAAAAAAATTAATAAGAATTAAAGTGAAAAAGCGGTACAAACTAAAATTATAAATTAAAAAATTGTTATATTGTACTTGTTTACCCCATTGTCAAAAGTTTTTTTTTCATTTTTTATTTTAAATTTTAAAAATCAAAATCAATTAAATTTGTTGAAATTTCTTTTATCCCTTTATAGTGTAAGTCGATTTGTTACTATAATATTGAAATTAATTGTAATAAATAATTTAATATCCTTATAAAATTTAAAATTGTATTTTATACTTTCAAATTAAAATCAAATCAAATAACTCATCTTCAATATTTTAAAAAATATCAGTAAACCCAAAATGATATACCGAACTACATGCTAATACTAATATTTAATAATTGAAAAAATATTTTAAAATTTTATTTTAGGTTTTTAAATTATCTTTCATGAAATCAACTCAAGTAACTCATATTTAATAATTGTCTATAAAATTTAAATTTTTTTTAATTATATAATCTTGAATCTCCCTAAGCTAAAAACAAATAAAAAATCCTTACAATTAATTTAATTAATTATTTTTATTTTTATTCTAAACAAAACTCATAATTATTTTCATCACTCCTTTACCAAATGAAGATCAAGCAATTAATTTAATTAATTGAAAAGATTTTTTCTTTGCTTTTACTTAGTATGGAAGATTCGAGATTATATAATCAAAAGAAATTTAAGTTTCACAGAAAATTATTAAAATATGGGTTATTTGAGTTGATTTTGTTAAGGATAATTTGGAAACATAAAATAAAATTTTAAAATATTATTTCAATTATTTAATATTAGTATTAGCATGTATATGTTTCAATGTGTTTCGGTATATTATTTTGGGTTTATTGATATTTCTTAAAATATTTTATATATGTATATGTAAAACATTTACAAATATAAAATAAATAATATTAAATAAATTTCAAATATGAAATACTCATCAATAAATTTTATAAATACAATTCATCATTCAACAAATCCAAAATAAAAAACAAAAAAAAAAAAATCACCTTATACACTGAACAACAAGATCATCCTATAAAATTCGTTTTATTAATTAAAAAAATACAACATTAATTTTTATATTAACATTTAGGGTAATTATTATATACACTGCTAGTAGAATAATAAAAAAACTCCAGAAGAAAGTTTAAGATATTACCATATGTATTCTTTGAGAAAGAATATAAAAGAATATATGGCAACATCCTAATTAAACTCGCCACTGGAAATTTTTCATTCTATTGGTATCCTAATGTTTATATATACTAGTATTATTTTTTCACGCTTCGCGTTAGATTGATTACTTGTTTATGTCAAATTATAGAGTAGAAATTTGAAGGTTAAAATATCTCTTTGTTATACACCTTGTACATTGAGAATTTAGTTTTCAATTTTTATTTTTACTTGTTACAGCCGTTAAAATTCTTCTATTAAATCCATAACATTTTGAAATAAAAAAATATATTCAATTGCTAGTCATGTAAGAATAAAAATAATGTTAAAAATACTGAGTAAGATTTTTCTTAAAAACACCATCCTAACTCGTCATGATAAAATAAATTTTTTTATTGGAGTAGTGTTCTTAAAAAAAATTAACGCTAACATTTTTATTGAAATAATTAACAATATTAACTGTTTAGGCTAACTAATTACATTATAAAAGTTGAGAAACTAAATTAAATAAAAAAAGTATACAAATTAAATTTTAAGTTTTAACGTAATATGGTGTCAAAACTGAAATTTGAGATTTGTCTTATAATTAAAAAACAAAAACAAAAGGATAACAAAAAACCACGTGTGAAGTGGTAAAACTGTTATGACATTACATTAATTTATAGTAGTATATATTATAATTAAATTTAATTAAACTAATGTCTTTTCATCAAAATAATCATTTAAGTTGGATGAAATTGAAGTTAGTCTGTATTTAATTACAATAAATACGTATTTTTAGCTTTATTAAAATTCATTAGTAATGTGGTACAAATTATTGAATTCAATATAGGTAGAGTATAGCTCGATATAATCGATACCAATACAAAATGTTGATGTTTTTAATTTTTCTTTTTCTTTTTTTTTATAACGTAGAATTAAAGAATTAGTATTCACATACCCATAATAAGAATATACTCACGCCACACATTATGCTCAAAGGAAATTGTCCAAATAAAAACCTATCACTTTCTCCCAAAAATTCGAATCAAATAGATTCTATGTAATAACCCTTAACCACCATGCCAATCAAGGAGCTCAAATTCTCAATTAGCTCATAAATGAAATCGCAATTACCACCATTCTTAAATTGCTTATTGAAGTTTGATGTAATTGATATTTATACAAATTAAATTAATGTGTTTTTGAATAAATTCTAGTCATTTCTAAAAAATAATAAGTTTTATATCTTTAATAGTTATGTCAAATTACTTTGCATTTTATATCACATGCAACACATTAAGAAATAAATTTTAGTGAACAAAAACAAATCATTTTAAGAAATGTGGATGAAAATATTTTCTATTTTATTTTTTAAAAATTGAAAAACTCGATTTCTTAAATGAAAATGAAAATGTATTCCAAAATAAAAATATGAAAACACATTTATTATTTATTTTATTGTAATAGAAACATGAGAAATTAAAAGGTTAAGTATTTAGTACTTGAAAATTATGGAAAAATATCTATGTATTTATATATACTTGAAATAGGGTTAATTTATCAATTAAAATTAAAAGTTTTTAAAATTTTCAATTTTGCAAACTTTTTTAGTAAAAACAATGAAAATAAATTTTAATCTTTTTTTTTAACTTTATCATAAATAGTAAAAGATTGACATAAATATAACCATACAATAAGTGTAGTTTATCAAAATTAAAAGAAAAAAAAAATACAATTGAGGTATTTTTTAGGGTTAGTAGAGTACAAAAACCAAAAGGCAAAATGAAAGTGAGTTGAAGGAAGAGATTTTGGTGAAACTCATGGAAATGGAGAAAAGAAATCAAAGTCAGGATCCAATATTCCAGCGTGATGGTGATTGCTATTCCTATCCATTTTGAAAATTGATCCAAAATCTTCTTTGGTAGTAATTTTTTTTTCCTTTATTAGGTTAAAATAAATTTTATAAACTACACTTGATTGTACACTAATAGATTTATGTACATCTTTCACTACCATTAGATTTGTGCTAGTATTTTTCTTTTCTTTTATTAGGTTCAAACAAATATTGAAAAGGCGATATCCCTCTTATAGCAATGGAGTTATATGAAATAATTTGTGTAGATATATGTAAATAGATTAGGCTAATGTTAAAATTGTATTGAAAATGAGTAAATTTATATCATGGATGCAGTATTAACAAAGTAATGTAATTACTAAAGAATCTCGATTTTCACAAAGAATATATTTATTCTTAAGTGGAATTTATTATTGGTATAGGTTCAGTTTATGAGGATGAGAACATAACTGAGTTGGAGTAAATTAATAACATAAAAGGATATAAATTCATGCCCTTAAAAACACACACGTCCGAACCATAGCTTTAACTGGGAATTAGGGTACTTGTAACATAATCATATTTGTTCGTCAGACTCCTTTCCATGACGGCCTGTTCAAAATCATGGAATTCAATATCCCATAAAATAATCAACTACCCTTTTACTAGCTATATGTGCATGGCCTTAATGAGAAGAATAAAAAGGAGACATGGAATATACTTGGCCTACCATTTTATCTTCACTGATATAATCTTTAAGGATATATTTGCTAATAATTCTTTCCCAAATTCCCATCAATTTATAGTGTTCAAGGATGATTTCTCAACTTTCCATAAATAGAAATATCTACACAGAGAGAGAGAGGGGATTCATACACTTACATCATCCATCTTAGTTTGATTTTTGGTTTTCCAGCATGAGCCCAAAATGAATATGAGGGAAGTGCGCCCACTATATTATATAAAAGGAGGTGGGTCAATACTCAATAGCCAAAAATATTTTATATGAAAATCTTAAAAAAGTCAGTCATTCTGATGAAAGTTTCTGCAGCCTTAAATGAACATACGTTCTTAGCAGCAGTGCTGAATGCTTCCCTGTGGCTGATGTCAGGATTGTTGGCCTTGATCCTTTGTATCTCCTCTCTGCATCAATTTCATAACGATATTTTTTCTTATAAATTAATCCCTATCATATATACAAATTATGGAGTGCGATTTTCTTACTTTATGAACTGGTTGTATGCAGAAGGCACTCGTTGCCTCTTCTCGGGAGCTGAAATTGAAAATAATAATACCTTTATAAGTTGTGAAATTATTTCTTAATTAAACAAAAACACAGATTAGTTTAATTTACTTACGTCGATTAACTACCCTTTCCTCAGTAGCATTTTTGGAAGGAGCTCGCATTGAGAACTTGGTGTTGCATTTGGAAGAGGAGCCCAGATCGGTCCTGTAATCTTGTGTTGCATAACTGGCTGCCTATAAAAATTCCAACTTTAAGATTATATCATCAATCAAGAAAAAGAGAGCCATATTTTCATAATTGGGGTCCTTTTTTTTTTTTTATTTCATGGTAACATGAAGCATTTGTTTTCCTCTTTAGCATTTGTGTAGTTTTTGCCAAAAATAAATAATAATAAAAAGAACAAGTGGAAGAGATGCAAGTTGGAAGCAACCATAGAGGAAGGTGAGAAAAAGAGAAAGAGATAAAGCTGAGTCCACTGATCTGAAATGATGTTGTAAGAGAGAGAGAGAAGGAGCAAAACCAGCATTGAAGTGACTGAATCTGTTAGAATTGCAGTGTCATTTAAGAAACATAGGGACATAAATAAGATCATTTAGGGCCGCCCCTAAATCAGTTTCTAACCCAAGGAATTCTCACAAATCTACCCATTTTTTCCCTTTTCTTTCTTTCCAAAAACAAAAAATCATTAAACCTAGGAACCCTAACTTATATGTCAATCAAATCAAGCTACCAAAAGTAGCAGCCCTTAAAAGAAGAATGAAAAAAAACTAAAGTGTGGGTAAAATCCATCTCTCTCTCTCTCTATATATATAGAGTGAATAAAACAGTTTCCAAGATGGCGGCTGCTAGGGTTTCCACTTTCCTCTGAGTACTGCAACTATTTCATTGAGGGGGAAAAAAACTAAAAAATTCTCCTAAAACTTTGGCTTATATTTTAAATGGAAAAGAAGAAAATGTGGAGTAACCCAAAAGCCCTATTTTGGGAGGCATAAATACAAACAGGATCATATCACCTGAACATCTTGCCATGACAGTGACTGAAATGCAGCCGCCATGTTCACCGACCATAGGTTGGTGCAGTGCCCACACCGGACTGTCACAATATCGAATAGGCTGCTGCATGGAACGCTTACCTGCGTATTAATTCAATACAATTAGGCTACCACATACTGTACTATGTCTTTCTCAAATACTATCATTGCAAAGGAAGATTCAATTGTAAACTGTAAAAAAACTGAAATAAAATCCCAGATCAGCTATAGCATAAACAAAATTGGATTCTTTTTATACTCGATCAACAAAAAAGGAAAACTAGGACATGAATTATGGAGAGAAGAAGAGAAATGGGTTTTTGAGTTTCTTCTTCTTCTTTTCTTTTTTTTTTTTGGTTGGATGGAAAGAAGATAGTAGTAATAGTAAAATTTTGGGTGAATGGTGGGTTTCTTATTGTGTTTGAGATGGGTGTTTTCTGGGAAATGATCAAAGTAGATTAGATCTTCTTTTGCTCATTTCCCCATTAGCTAAAGAAGCTGAGTTAGCAGAGGAAGCAGGCCGTAGCAGTGTTTTTAGCAAGGGAAAGGTATGTAACAACAATAGCAAACCAAGGGAGTTGAGGAGTTGTCCTCATCAGATTATCAACAAAATGCCAGTGTTTGGACTTTGGACGTTAAAGTAAACTCTTCTATTTACTATAAATAACATAATAATATTATTAAATAAGAAGTAATCTCCAAGCCCCCCCCCTTCTCTATCTCTCTCTCTCTCACAAGTCACACCCTCCTTCTCTAGGTCTTTGCATTATTACCTTTTTTTTTTACTGCAAAAGAAGAAAAAGAAAAAGTCCAAAGACGGGGACCTGACTGCTAAGAAAAAACAAGAAACCCCAGTATGAAAATCTATGGATTTCAGTATAAATAAATAAATAAGAACACGGGAGAACTGATCTCCGAAACAAAAACAGCTTTTATCGGTATCTAAATTGTTCTTTTTCCTAACATAGACACCGAGAAACAAGATACCAAATAATGAGTTAGTGGGTTGCTGATAAGAACTGTGAACATAAAATAAAGGAAGCAGATCCACCCATTAAAAAGAATACATATTATATTTATATATGAGATCAGATACCGCGAGAACTATGTTGCAGAAGTTGCAAGGGATATAGCAAAGTTGCTCAGGCGCAACGTTGGTGCAGGTCGACATGTCTTTCAAGCAAAAGAATTGAATCAAAACTTAGAGCAACGAAGATAAGATAAAGGGAAAGAGAACCAATAGCTTCGATCTGCAACAAAGTAACAAAAACCACAAGATGAAAGAATAAGTTGGAAGCTTAAAGAAAGAGCTTTTATTATTCTCACTCAACTCCTTTCTTTAAAACCGGGTTATGTATCACGACAGTAAACTAAATGTCCTTCATATATAGAAAATTTTATTCTGAGAGAGAGAGAGAGAGAGAGAGAGAGAGAGAGAGAGAGAGAGAAGGGAAAAAGAAGAAGGAAAGAGATAGATAAGATCCAATGAGGGTAATATAAAAGAGAGTGAAGCTGATAATATATGGTGAGAAAATAAAAAGGTTAAATTTTAGTACTAGTGCCCACGGCTGGCATCAAATGCTGGGACCTTGAAGAGCAGATAAAGGGTTTCTTTTTTCTCCTTATAGGTGTGACCGGATTTATAGTTAGACATGTAAGTCCCTTCAACCAAACCCATACTAAGATTCCAACCCTAAATCTCTTGTAGAAAATCATTTTCAGTGAAAAATCGGATGAATGAACTTGGTTATTAACCCCATGAAAAATTAGGGTTTCAAAGAAAAGGAAAGTTTGGAAGTATTACCAACTCTGTCCAAATTATACTTGTTGGTATTATGATGAAATGAATGCGACCCTGATCCTGACCCCCTGCGACAACCGCAGCGGAGGAGCGGGGCGAATTTTGTATCTCATTCCCTTCTTTTCTTCAACTATAGTCCATTATTCACTTAAGTAATTATCATATGTATGTATATATATTGCGCCATATATTTGGGAATAACTGGTAACAGTAAACCTGAAACCTAAAATTGTTTGAAACTTAAAGCAATAAGAGTGAAATTTGAATATCATGAAACCCAAAATCGCGAAGTATATTTTCATGTATCGTATGGAGAGTGTTTGATGGACCCTGTGATAGTTGGATTTCCAAAGCTTTTTAATTTCGACGGCGTTAACCAATGTCCGCTCATTACTCATGAGCCAAAGGTGCATTAATTTGCTGTAATTAGAAAGATGAAGTTTACTCATGATTTTTTATGATTAAATTGAAAAGAAAATGTTAACTAAAATCCAATCAGGTTAAGCTGATATTTTAGGGAAAAAATACAAATAATAATTTGTTTTTTCTTAAAGAAAAATGTTAACCGATGCTTAATTGGCAATAGTTAATGTGATATTAATAAAAGGTATATTATTTCGAACTTTGTAAAAGCAATACATTAAATGTAAAAAAATAATCTTATAACTAGTCAAATGAACATTTTCTAAATTTGTCTGGGTTAAATGGAATTAAAATAAAAATATATTTCAGGATGTGCAGTAAAGGATATATGGTATTCATTTCATGTAGGAATTGTGTAAAAGAGAAGGTAACATGAACGTGTATATACATAAATGTATGTGTCTGTGGTTGGTATGCCTCTCTCATTCTCTCTGCAAGATACTGCATTGCTTTGTAGTTTGAACCTCTCTCTTGAGGCAGCAGGAAACTGATTAATAGCGTCGGAATCATCTCTTTATATCACTCATCCCTTTTGGTAACTTATTCCTGTGCATTTCTTTTCTCGGCAAATAAAAGTTTTATTAAAAGAGGAACAAAAGATACAAACAAAACTTAAATATATCATGAAAAACGACTAATAAAGGATCACACTTAGAAAATCAAGACACATAAAAGGATAGATCAATGAAAACAATCCCTCGTAATCAAAGGCACCCGCTCGATTAAATGCATCTAAAAGACATTCATAATTAACAGTTCACCTTATTGGAAATCAGATAAAAAAACTCTTGAAAAGCTTAAAAAAAGATACCATAAACAGCAGCTGAAATGAGTAACTGAACATATGTATATAATGTTGATTTGTCTTTTGGGACTAAATTTTGCAATATAGCAGGTTGAAACCAAAGATGTATTAGTTTGAAGGATTTTGCCTTCAAAGTCGCGACATAATCCATGGATGTCATGACTCTAACTTTTAATGTTGGGACATCCTCTGTTTGAGGTTGCAACATCAACTTACTGTCTTCAAGGTCGTAACATTGCACTCCTGAAGTCACGATGTGAGACCCTTATAGTCACGACGCCAACCCATAATATTTTGAAAACTTTTTATTTTAGTCCTCAAATGGTCTCAAGTTATTATAGGAGTTTTCGTAAGCTTGTATTTACCCGAATAAGAATATAAGCATGTTATATTGATGTATTATATGGAATAACTTGTATAAATTATTGAATGGATCGAAATTGTATTAGTAGTTTCTTCGGTAATGAATATGGCATCTTATAAGTTAGATTTGACAATTAGGTTAGGTATGGGATGTTACATTTAGTGGTATCAGACCTACAAGTTTAACCGATTATCAGACTAAATTGAGCTCAAAATTGAGTCTAGAGATACATTCCAATGTTAAATCGAGTCTAAGTCAAGATTTGGATGATGATTTTATATTGTTTATTTTATAGCTGAAAATGTCTGATGAATTGATATGTGTTGTTGAAGCAGAAGTTAAAGTAATGATCATTCTGTTGAGAGTGAGAATCAAGTAGATATCGAAGTACACAGTAATGATCAAACCAATACTCGATGTAGGAATAGAGAGAATAGATTTCACCATGAGAGTCGAGGCATCAAGGACTTACTCTGCACAATAGCGGATTTGCTTCAAGGAATAGCAGAAGTTACTCTGAAGACTTCATCGATGGCTATACCTCATCAATTTATGGGGTCAAAAACTGTTAACCCTTCCTCAGCTAAGAATTTTCGAACATTCGAAAAAAGAATCAGGACCACTAGTTCACAACCTCTGCTTAAGCAAGCTAACGAGTCTCAAGGTTCATGGAGATCAACTTCATTGAATATGATATAATAATAATAATAAAAGCAAACTAGCCAATCAACAATATTGGTGGCCAATACTAAGGGTCCGACAAAAGATGCGATCATTCCAACATGTGAACACTGTGGGAGGAAGCACAAATAGCAATATTTGTTTCAAGTCCTTCGAAACAAACTGTGTTCGTTGATCAAGTGTACATGAATTGTCCATTAAAAATCCAGAATAAACCATTTCCAATTGATTTGTTGGTCATACTGTTTGGCAATCTTAATGTAATTCTAAGAATGGACTGGTTGACCGAACATAATGTGATATTAGAGTACTGTTGCAAAAAGTGCTCTATATAGAGTACTGAAGATGATATCATTGATGTAACACCCCAAACCCGGCTTAGACGTTATAGCCAAATCTAGAGGAGTTACACCGACTTATTTGAAAAACAAATTAAAAATCCAGCTTAAAAATCGTGTGATCTGAAATCTTAATTTAGCTAAGCTCATACGAGTTTTAGGAAATCTCAAGTTTGAAAACTTTTTTTTTCCAGTGTGTGTTCCGTAAGTATAAGTGTGTCAAAAACTCTTACATATTTTAGTCAAATCTTATGTTTGAAACACTTATCTTACAGTAAAATCACTTAATGACTTATTTAGTTTCGTAGCGGAAAATTCAAAGTTTTAATTTTTAAAAATCGGATTCTAATTTGATAAATCGTATGATTTGCAGTTTCATGTTAAAATACCAAAAAAAAAAAAAAAAAACACCCGGCGAAAACAAAACCAAAACCAAAAACTTAGTCCAAAAATCAAAAGTCCAGAAAACTTAATTAATTAAAAATAATCAAATCAACTTAAGCGAGAAATCAATCCAAGCTCTTGCATGCCGTCCAATCCTAAACTCAATGATTACATGAAAAGTCAAAGATAAAACAAAGGGATGAGCTATAAAGCTCAGTGTGTAACATATCCCAAGCAACAAATCAGATAAAAATAAAATAATAATAAATAAATATGTTTTCAGATACAGATTCAAACATATTCTCGTATATAGAATTAGATGTATTTTTCATAATCATATACAAATATAGATGCATATTCAAATTCAGATGAAAATACAGACACATATCCTACCCCCATCCACTACATACCAACTCCGTCCAACCAATCACAGATCCTATCGCCGTTATTACAAGTTCGAGTCACACACCTGATTGTAACACGATGTTGACACAACAACAACAATTCCAGTTCTCCAGAGTTAAACAACAACTAGACTGCTAGCGAGTTATGTATCTCACTATTTTCACCGAAGTTTCGAAGCACAAACAACCAATGATGAAAACATAGGATTGCCAATGCCACTATGAGGAATCAAGGTCTGGATGACATTAAAGAAAATAAATAAAGGAAGGTAATAAGAGATTACTGATAAACCATAATATATACATATTTTAATCCCACATTTAGCATACTTTTGGATGATTTATCCCCTGAATTGTGGAATTTGATGCTCCTAATCCTTTAATTTCATGTTTTATACTTAGGGAGAGCATCGAAGGATGAAAAGAACGAGAAGCGGGCCAAAAACATAGAAAATAGGCCAAAGCACGAAATTCACACGGCCTGGGCCCAAGCCACATGGCCGTGCCTCATTAGCAGACCCAAACACGGCCTGGACTCGATTTACGCGGGCGTGTGCCACGGGCGTGTTCTTGCCGCGACCTGTTTTAATTTCACTCGGATTAGGATACTTAGGGGTGAAGAAATACATTCTGAAAGCCTATATAAACACCCTAAGTGTGACCTAAAAGGCGGCGGTTCAGGTAGGCTGAAGAGCCGAGCCAGAGAGGCTAGAACTGTAGGATTTACTCGAAGACAGCCAGTTGATTCATCTCAAGAAGCCAGAATCATACTCAAGACGGAAGATCTTCCCTTCAATTTCCTTCAGGGGGTTTTAGGGTTTTTCTTATATTTTGTTTTATATTTTCTTCTGAGATGTATTCTTTATTAATTATGAACTAAACCCCTCAAATACCTAAGGGGGATGAAACCTAAGACGGATCTTGTTATTGTTTTCTGAACTATATGATAAATACTTGATTTGTTCTTAACTATGTGTTCTTAGTTCTTGTTTTAATATTTCAGGATATTCATTCAAGTATTGATGCCCTTAGATAGTGGAGGAATATTCCCTGTTTAAGAGTAGATCTAGCATAGTTAAGCGGAGTTGATCGCAACCCTAGAGATAGGATGATGAAAATCTGCCGAATTAGGGTAAAACCTAATATGGAAATCCACAGATCGAGTTAATGCAATTCTAGGGGTTTTAATTAGAAAGAGATTTCAATTAATCAACCTAGGGTTAGACGTTAGTAGCCTCGAGAGATGTATTAATATAAATTAGGGAATCCTACGGATCAAGTCAAGTGAATAAATCGTCTGGTTCAGAGTTAGATAACAATTGAAGTCTAGGTGGATTCTTCCTCGGGTATTGTCTTAATCAATTGGTTTTTCCCAAAAGTATTTTCCCAATTCCTTCTCTGTGTCTTAGCATCTTCAGCTTAGTAGTTAGTTAATTTTAGGTTAAACAACAATTCTCTTAATTCTTAGGCTAAATAATAAAAAGAAAGTCATTATTAGTACTTTTTGTTCCCTTGGGTTCGGCATCCCGGTCTTGCCACTAAACTATACTACTGTTCGATAGGTGCACTGGCCTCAACCGTTGTCGTAAGTTAGTTTCTAGGCTCGATCATTCATTATATAAATTTTAATACTTCCAGACATACGATCAATTACCCACGTGAAATTATGGAAAACTGACAGAAGAAGGAAAAGCAAAAGAGAATCTGAATAAACATATTTTATAAAACTGATCAATAATTTCCATATAAAGTTTAAAAATTAAATACTGAAAATGTTAAATTTTTAAAAAGAAAACCGATTAAACTTAAAAGAAAATCATCATAACATGAGGCTTAATGATAGACATAGAAGCCCACAAAATATCATGAATATATTTATAGAAGACTTCGAAGTTTGCATGTTATTCTTTAACATGCACAATACATATTTGTTGCAAAAACTATGCTATCAACATAGGGACTATTAACCATGCCCTCACATGAACAACACTTCACAATCTAAAGAATCTTGGAAGCTTATGCCAAATGCAAGCAATTGACCAAGCCCAAGAAGAACCAAGCCTAAAATTTTTTGTAACAGCCCGTTTTAAGTCAAATCAGAACAGTGATTTTGGGACCACAAATTTGAGGTCAAATTTATTATTTTATTATTATTTTAATTTTTACAGCATGATAGTATGATTGTGTAAAAATTTCGTTAAGAAATTTTATTGTTTGAATGCTCAATTTGATAAAAAGGACTAAATCGCGTAAAGTGCAAAAGTGGTGTTCTATTAGCTAAAGGTGTCTAATAGCTATGAAACCTTAAAGTAGAGGTCCTTATGTTGTAATTAGACCATTTTTAATGTTATTGGACAAATATGGACATCATTTAAGTGAATTTTAATGTTTTAATTAAAGGTTATAATAGTAAATTAATAAATAAAGATTGAATAAATGAAATAAATCCAAGTATCATCTTTTTTAGTCATCATCTTCACCAAATTTTTGAGGGGAAAAGAATCCATTTTAGGGTTTTCATTCGGCCAAGCTTCCATTGTCCATTTAAGTATGGTTTTTGTCCCGTTTTTAATGATTTCTATGTTTTTGAGATTGTTGTAGCTTAATCTAGCTAGCCTAGGGGCTAACTTGCAAAACTGTTAAAGGTTTAGCGTTTTACCATTGATGAATATGTGTGTACTTTTAAGTTTGATGATAGAAAATGTATGGTTGTTGTTAGATAAACAACATTTGTTAAGTGATTTTTGGTAAAATTTCAAATTAGGGATTTATTTGTGAAAAATAAAAATTATGTGGTAAATGTGTGAAATAATGAAAAATATGGGTTGTTAGGTTAATAAATGAAATTCTTCTAGCATGGGTAGTGATAAACATTAAAAGTAACATATTTTAGGCCCATATTTAGCATGCTTTTAGATGATTTAAGCCTTGAATTGTGTAATTTGGTGCTCTTAATCCTTTGTTTTCATGTTTTATACCTAGGAGAGCCCCAAAGGATGAAAAGAACGAGAAACGGGCCCAAAACGGAGTAAATGGGCCATATCACAAAATCCACACAGCCTGGCCATGACTTACACGGGCGTGTGCCATGAGCGTGTCCCTGCAGTGACTAAGAGAAATTTCACTCGGATTAGGATACTTAGGGGGCGAAGAAACACATTCAGAAGCCTATACAAACACCCTAAGTATAACCTAAAAGGGGGGAACCCAAGGCTTTAGTCAGGGGGCATCCAGCTAGGCCAAAGAGGGCAGATTTGTGGGAATTTACTCGAAGATAGCCAGTTGATTCATCTCAAGAAGCCGAAATCATACTCAAGACGAATGATTTCTCCTTCAATTCCTTCGGGGGTTTTAGGGATTTCTTATGTTTTGTTTTATCTTTTCTTCTGAGATGTTTTCTTTTATTATTATGAACTAAACCCTCAGATACCTTAGGGGGATAAAACCTAATATGAATCTTGTTATCGTTTGCTAAGCTATATGATAAATATTTGACTTGTTCTTAATTATGTGTTCTTAATTCTTGTGTTGATATTTCTGGGATATTAATTCAAGTATGATGTGCTTAGGTGGAGGAGAAAAAGTCCTTGCCTAAGAGTAGATCTAGCATAATTAAGCGGAGTTGATCGCACGCCTAGAGATAGGGTGACGAGATTTTGCCGGATTAGGGTGAAACCTAATATGGGAGTCCATAGATCGAGTTAATGCAATTCTAGGGGTTTTAATTAGAAAGAGATTTCAATTAATCAACCTAGGGTTAGACGTTAGTCGCCTCGAGAGAGGGATAAATATACGTTAGGGAATCCTATAGATCAGGTCAAATGAATAAATCGTCTGGTTCAGAGTTAGGTAACAAGTGAAGTCTAGGTGGATTTTTCCTTGGGTATCGTCTAAACCAATTGGTTTTTCCTCAAAGTTATTTTCCCAATTTCATTCTTCTTTGTCTTAGAGTCTTCAATTTAGTTGTTAGTTAATTTTAGATTAGATAAAAATTAATTTAATTCTTAGGCTAAATAATAAAAAGAGAGTTAGTATTAGTACTTTTGGTTCCTTTGGGTTTGACAATCCGGTCTTGCTTTAACTATACTATTGTTCGATAGGTGCCCTTACCTCACATCGTTGTCATAGTTACTTTCCAGGTTCAATCATTCTTTATATAAATTTTAAGACTTTGACATCGTATAAAACAACGATCAGGTTTTTGGCGCCGTTGCCGGGGAACTAAAATATTAAGAAAGCTCAATTTTTATTACTTTAGCCATTTTTTTTTTTTGCAATTTACTTTTATTTCTTAGTCTGTTTTTAACTTTGCTAATTTTCTTTCTTTTGTTCCTTCAGGTACCTCTAGTTTATGACTAGTAGGAACTCGACAGGACCCCTACTTTACGACAGTGATATTGAAAGTACCATTCGCAGAGAAATAAGGTGAAGCTTAAACTACATAGAAGAAGGGCAAGAAGCCGAAATAAATACTACAGAAGAGATGGCTGAAAATCATCCGCCACCTCAAGAGATGGCTGAAAATCATCCGCCACCTCAAGAGATGGCCGAAAATCATGCTCTTCGAACTATGTATGATTATGCTAAACCTAGTTTAACAGGAACTGAGTCAAGTATTGTTAGGCATACTATTGCTGCAAATAATTTGAACTGAAACCTAACACTATACAGATGATACAACAGTTTGTTCAGTTTGATGGTTTGCAGGATGAGGATCCTAATACACACTTAGCGAATTTTCTAGAATTCTGTGATACCTTCAAAATAAATAGCGTTTCTAATGATGCCATTCGTCTTCGGTTATTTCCCTTTTCTTTGATAAATAAAGCCAAACAGTGGTTGCATTCTCTTCCACGAGGGTCAATCACTACATGGGATCAAATGACCGAAAAATTTTTATTAAAATATTTTCCGCCGGCCAAAACGGCCAAGTTAAGGAATGATATCTTTTCTTTTGTGCAGATGGATTTAGAGACACTTTATGATGCATGGGAGAGATACAAAGACTCGTTGAGGAGGTGCCCACACCACGAATTACCTTTGTGGCTACAGATCCAAACTTTTTACAATGGTGTGAACCTTTCAATAAGGCAACTAATCGATTCAGCCGCCGGCGGAACCCTGAATAACAAAACTCCTGAAGCGGCCTACGAGTTTATAGAGGAAATGTCATTGAATAACTATCAGTGGCAAGTTACAAGGACAAGGCCAGCCAAAGCAACCGGAGTTTTCAACATCGACGCAGTAACCGTGCTATCAAATCAGGTAGAGATGCTACATAAAAAATTTGATGGTTTATATGGTTCTTCGCAGGTATATCCAGTTATGCAGTGCGACGCAAGTGGAGGAGTGGCGAATCCTGAGTACCCACCCTATGGATAGGACATGGAGAGCCTTATAGTAATACTTATAATCCAGGTTGGAAGAACCACCCCAATTTCTCATGGGGTGGTCAAGGAAACCAAAGGCAACAACCACCCCAAAACCTCTAACAACAGCCCTACCCACAGGAAAAGAAGCCGAACCTCGAGGAGATGCTGAAAAAATTCATAGCAGCCACAGAAACACGTTTCCAAAATCAACAAGCATCGATTCAAAGGATCGAGAATCAGTTAGGGCAACTTGCTAAGCAGATCTCTTTAAGACCACAATGAAGCCTACCAAGCAACACCGAGACTAACCCAAAGGAGCAAATTCAAGCCATAATAGCTCATGATAGTGAAGGGTTAGACGAGCCCAATTTAAGGCAAAAGAATGTGGTAGAAGAAGGTAAGGTTGGGGTAAAGCCAAAACCGATAATCAAAGAGTACCAACCTCGCATACCATATCTCAAAGCGATAACGAAAGACAACACAGAGGAACAGTTCGATAAGTTTCTTAAAGTCTTAAAGAAATTACATATTAACTTGCTGTCTCTTGAAGCTCTTTCGCAGATGCCAGATTCTAGGAAATTTTTAAAGAAGCTATTGACAAATAAGCGGAAGATAGAGGAGGAATCACATGTGGAACTGAATGCAGTGTGCTCAGCAATGTTGCAAAATAAACTACCACGAAAATTAAAAGATCCAGAGAGTTTTACAATTCCATGCTTAAATGGTAGTTTATCTATTGATAATGCGTTAGCTGACCTAGGGGCAAGCATAAATGTCATGCCTTATAAAATGTTTAAACAACTAGGTCTAGGGAAGCCTAAACAAACTAGGATGAGCATTCAACTAGCTGATAAAACTATTAGAATTCCTAGGGGTATAATCGAAGATATACTAGTGAAAATCGATAAATTCGTATTCCCAGTAGACTTTGTCATTTTAGACATGGATGAGGACAACACGATTCCCCTAATTTTAGGAAGACCATTTTTAGCAACTGCCAGGACTAAAATTGATGTCGACGCAGGTGAACTCATACTCCGTGTAGGTGACGAGACAGTCACTCTTCAAGCTCTCGATTCAGCTAGGACATCGAAAAATCAAGGTGAGAAAGTAAATGTTATAGATAACCATTCGGGTAACCCTTCTTTTCAGGAATCACTACAAAAGAACACAAGTGAACCTGATCCTAGACCTAGTGCCAACAAGGAAATAACTCATGAGGAACAAGGGATTCAGATCGATGAACTAGAAGAGTGGAAGACACATCTCAAAGAAAAACTAGGGATAAATGAAGCAAAACCAAAGCCACTCTACGAGACAGGCAAGTTCAAAATTAGAGATCAAGTATTGATAGAAAAAGCAGAGCCACGAGTACTTCCTCCTGATCCTAACACAAACAAAGAAATCCCTTTTAAGGTAATCAACGTTTTCCCAAACGGAACAGACGAGGTAAGTAATCCTATTTGGCACTTTGAAAATAAATGCCGCTCGTCTTACACTCTATCATGATAATGGAACTGCTAGCATGAGGAAGGACTTTCAACTCCTCAAACCACCATGAATATGAGAATGAAAAGAAAGTCTAGCTTAAGACTATAAACGAGCGCTTCTCGGGAGGCAACCCGAGCACTAACTCTATTAACTTTTACATTACTTTAATTTTATTTTTATTATTTTTATTTTATTTATTTCTACTACCGCACCTAATTATAAACTAACCAAAAGTGTAGATTTTTAAGCCACACGGCCGTGGCAGTGGCCGTGTGGATGCACCGAATCTCCGTACTGACATGGCAGAGATTGTACGAGTCAGAACGAATCATATCTTCAAGTCACGGACTCCAACTACCACGCCATGGTCGTGCGATGCGGCCCTGGCCGACACTGTTAGATCATACTCGGGCGTGGAGACCTGAACATGGGTGTGGGAGAAGCGAACAAAGCAAAACACGGCCATGCGATACGGCCGTGCGACGCCACACCCCTTCCCTCCCATACCACTTTATTTAAACCACCCACCCCTTCCCTCCCATACCACTTTATTTTCCGTCTCCTTCTCAAACCCTTTCATACTCCTCTTCTCTAATATTTTCCCCAACCATCGAGCCACACCACACTATGTCGAAGAAACGGAAGGATCCAAACACAGTCCCCAGTGGGAGACCGATCTACATAAGTTCATGCCAGCCGCTTCATCCACTCGACAAGCCAAGGGTCTTTGAGACCATCTAACTTATATTTTTATATTCTCTTCTCCTTTATTTTCCTTCTCTTTGACTATCTTATGCTTAATTTAGTTTATTTCATTTTAGTTTCATGGTTGTAGGTTCTAAAGGCTGTTTGGGAATCACGCCACTTCGGCCACCGCCACCCCAATCCAACTTTAAAAGTCACACCCACCTCGCAACCCATATAACAATAATGACTTTTCGGTCCATTCATCTTTTACTTTAATTTTATTTTACTTTCTATATTCTATCTCTTTATGTTTCTTGTCTTTAAATATATCTTTAGTATATTTTGAATTATTATTATTATTTCCTGGCTAATTCTCTACGAGCTTCCCAATTTCTTCATCTAGTGCAGAGCTCAGTAGCAGCCACCACATCTCGAGACTCCCAACTCAAGGAAACCATCCAAATTCAGGAAGTTTCACCTCTCCCTTTCTCTTAAATTTCATATACATCTTTGTACATTGAGGACAATGTACATCTTAAGTGTGGGGGGTGAATATTTATTTCAAGAAAGTGCCTAACTTTCTACATTATTCTCAAATCCCTGAATGATGTCTTGTCTTAAAGTACTTTCTTCATATTATGATTAGAATGAAATTCCATGATTTATGGTTTTTATTGATATGTTTTGGATTAAGTCATCGATAATTGTGCATTAATGATTAAACTTTAAGATACTAGAGAATCAAACATAATAAGTCTATTTTTCAGAAATTTAAAATTTGTTAGGTTGTCTACCTGAATCTAATTATTACCTTGAAGTTTGAAATTTACGAGGTTGATATCAAATACCCATAATTTTTGTGAGATTTTGAGCCTTATAGAGCATATATTATTTTCCTTGCTCACTTATTGATTATGAGTGTGTCAACATTGATTTGTTATTCTAGAACTTGCATCTATTATACATGTCGAGACCACACATTTGATTTGCTATACAGAGATGATAAGGGCACCTACGTTTTAACCCACTCACTTCACTAAAAGCCTACCTTCACAATTAACCCCTAGTGAACCATTTTTAATCCTAACAACCCTTTTTATTGACTCACCCACTAATATTAACCCAAAACCCTTTGTATTTGTTATCACCATTCCTTGACTACTCTTTCTTTCGAGATCTGATTTGATCGGTTGCCTAATTATTTTATTAGTGGAATTCATCTTTTATTATGTAATTTGACTTGTTTTTTTTTTAAAAGAAATCGAAGAATATTCACTATTAGTTTTGTGATTAGGCAAGCTTATACATTAAATTCCAATTATTGAAGAAGAAGCTCATATCAGAATATTATTTATGTAATTATTATCAGTTCGATATCTCTAGTTAGGTGATTTGTCAAGTCAATCTCGATTCTAACCGCTAATTCAGCCTTTATCCACACCTTTAACCCAAGTCTCGTTATAACCCTGTTAAAGACCTTTTGATTTGTGTATCATCTCATATGATAGTGGTGGAGATTTGATTTTCATGCAAGCCTATGGGATTATAAGCGCAATTGAAATTCCTGGGGAGTTATACATTTGTGTATTGATAAGACCATTCACTATTTCTTGAAGCTCGATCTCTCCCCCGGATGAACCATATAGCCAAGAGAAACCATGAACCAGAATAGAAGAGCTTGCCCCACCCATGAGTAAATATTTCGTTGTAGCCTCATTAGACCGTACATCCGGACATCTAATTGCTTCGATTTGAAGTATTCGGAGGATGTCTATATTAAGATTATATTAAATATATATAGATTATATTAAAAAGATGGACAATCAAACCTATTTATTTCTCGATTCAATAGAAGAAAAAAAGAAAAGAGGTGAATAGGGTCCCAAATAATGAGAGATATGTAAAAAGAAGGCCTGATTACGCCCATTCCTAATCCTAAATGGAATGTAATGACGTAGAGATCCATATGTAAACATAGTATCTATTTAGATACGCTCGAATGACCCCTTCCCATAATGAGAATGTATATAGCCCTATTCCGGTCTGGTCCGGTATGGAATGAACTTATAATCATGGAATCGACTCGATCATCAGATTATAGATTATAAGTTCATAACCCCAGCCCATGCTTAATTTTGAACCTTAAACACTTTTAGTGATTTGAGTGAATCTTTAGTGAGGATGTCAACCCTTGTCAATTTTGAATCAAAGGTAATTAATTAGGTAAGGGGAAACACCTAACGTTTTCGTGCTATAAATGTATGACTTTGATTGTTTGAATCTTTAGGACTCTCTGAGTTCAATTATCAATGTATGAATTATCTTTGAATTATGATGAAACATTATTGATGAATATTATGAATCAGGGAAGTTCGTTTTAATTGTGAGTTGAGAATTTTGCTTGAGGACAAGCAAAAGCTTAAGTGTGGGGGTATTTGATAAACCGTAAAAGTAACATATTTTAGGCCCACATTTAGCATGCTTTTGGATGATTTAAGCCTTGAATTGTGTAATTTGGTGCTCTTAATCCTTTGTTTTCATGTTTTATACCCAGCAGAGCACCAAAGGATGAAAAGAACGAGAAACAGGCCCAAAACGAAGTAAATGGGCCATATCACGAAATCTACACGGCCTGGGGCCAGGGTGAGCTGAGGGGGGACAGCGTAAGTGAGCGAATGTGTGTAAGCCCAGTCAAACATGACTGTTCTAGGCGGGGCGGGCCATCCACCTTCGAATGGTGTTGGTCCCACGGACCGTGAACGGATTTCGCCTCTGGCCTCTGGGCACATCGGAACCGCATGAGATCACCGGGGTGGAGCACGGTCCGCCAAAATCGGCATAGGTTAGGTGCTATTGATGGGGGCCCAAGACCACACGGTCGTGCCTTATTCAACATCCTCGATCACGGCCTGGCCATGACTTACATGGGCATGTGCCATGGGCGTGTCCCTGCCGTGACTAAGAGAAATTTCACTCGGATTAGGATACTCAGGGGCGAAGAAACACATTCAGAAGCCTATATAAACACCCTAAGTATAACCTAAAAGGGGGGAACCCAAGGCTTTAGTCAGGGGGAGTTCAGCTAGGCCAAAGAGGGCATATTTGTGGGAATTTACTCGAAGATAGCCAGTTGATTCATCTTAAGAAGCCGAAATCATACTCAAGACGAAGGATTTCTCCTTCAATTCCTTCAAGGGGTTTTAGGGATTTCTTATGTTTTGTTTTATCTTTTCTTCTAAGATGTTTTCTTTTATTGTTATGAACTAAACCCTCAGATACCTGAGGGGAATGAAACCTAAGATGAATCTTGTTATCGTTTGCTGAGCTATATGATAAATATTTGACTTGTTCTTAAATATGTGTTCTTAATTCTTATGTTGATATTTCCGGGATATTAATTCAAGTATGATGTGCTTAGGTGGATGAGCAAAAGTCCTTGCCTAAGAGTAGATCTAGCATAATTAAGCGAAGTTGATCGCACGCCTAGAGATAAGGTGACGATATTTTGCGGGATTAGGGTGAAACCTAATATGGGAGTCCATATATCGAGTTAATGCAATTCTAGGGGTTTTAATTAGAAAGAGATTTCAATTAATCAACTTAGGGTTAGACGTTAGTCGCCTCGAGAGAGGGATTAATATACGTTAGGAAATCCTACAGATCAGGTCAAATGAATAAATCGTCCAGTTCAGAGTTAGGTAACAAGTGAAGTCTAGGTGGATTTTTCCTTGGGTATCGTCTAAACCAATTGGTTTTTCCTCAAAGTTATTTTCCCAATTTCATTCTTCTTTGTCATAGAGTCTTCAATTTAGCTGTTAGTTAATTTTAGATTAGATAAAAATTCATTTAATTCTTAGGCTAAATAATAAAAAGAGAGTTAGTATTAGTACTTTTGGTTCCTTTGGGTTCGACAATCCGGTCTTGCCTTAACTATACTATTGCTCGATAGGTGCTCTTGCCTCACATCGTTGTCATAGTTAGTTTCCAGGTTCGATCATTCTTTATATTAATTTTAAGACTTTGACATCGCATAAAACAACAATCAGGTAGGGACCAATTGCACGAATTTGTATTTTTATGAGCTAAGGACTGATTTGTAAAAATGTTGAAATATTAGGGGCAAAAGTTTCATTTTTCCATAATGTGAGTTATGGACTAAATTGAATAGAATTATAATTTAATAAGTTAATTTGATATTATTTAGATCAAGAAAATTGAAGTTCGGATCTAGATCGAGAGAAAAATAAAGTTTTGGACTAGTCGATCCATTTCGTTGTTTTTGCGATTGAGGTAAGTTCGTATATTAATAAGCATAAATTTAATTGTATTTTAAATGCTTTATTATTGAATTTGTTGTGAATACGACCTTACGGATACGTTCGACGAAGATTAGGTGATCGCTGCAAATCAGAGCTTTAAATATTTATAAAAGAATGATCAAACCTGGAGACTAACTCTGACAACGATATTAAGGCAAGTGTACCTATCGAACTATAGTATAGCTTAGGTAAGACCGGTTATCGAACCCAAAGGAACTAAGAGTATTAATACTCACTTTCTTTTTATTATTTAGCCTTAAAGTTAGAGTGAAGATTACTTTTAAACTAAATTGACGACAATTAAACAAAGGACACAAAGACAAGAAGACGAATTAGAAAATAACTTTGAAGAAAAACACAGTTGATTTTGACGATACCTTCAGGAAGAATCCACCTAGAATTTACTTAGTATCTAACCCTAGATTATACGATTTCTTTTACTTAGCTCGATCCGTGAGACTCCCTAACCTATATTAAACCCTCTCTCGAAGCGAATAACGTCTAACCCTAGGTTAATTAGTGGAACTCTCGTTCACTTATAATAACCCCCTAGGATAGTAGTAAATCGATCAATGGACTCCCATATTAGGTTTCACCCTAATTCGGCAAAATCTCGTAACCCAATCTCTAGACGTCTGATCAACTCCGCTTAATTATGTGAGATCTTCTCTTAGGCAGGGTCTATTCCTCCTCCACCTAAGCACATTAGATTTGGATTAAGCAACATAATTAAGAGAAAACTAAGTAATTTATCATATAACTAAAAAATCAAATAATAAAATCCATCTAGGTTTCATCCCCTTTAGGTATCTGAGGGGTTTAGCTCATAATGAATAAACAAAACATCGCAAGAGAAAAGATAAAACAAAACATAAGAAAACCCTAAAACCCCTTGAATGAATTGAAGGAGAATTCCGCCGTCTTAAGTATTATTCCGGCTTCTTGGGGTGGATCAACTGGCTATCCTTGCGTTACTCCCTAACTTTGACCTTCTCGGCTTGGCTCATTGGCTTAGCTTTCGCCCTTTCAAAGGTGGTACTTGGGAGATATATATAGGCTCTTGGAACGCGATTCTTTCTCCCTAAGTATCCTTTTCCGACTGAAATTGCTCTTTCTAGGGACAGAGGCATGGCCATGGCACACGCCCGTGTGGATCGAGACCTAACCGTGTTCGGATTTCTCTTGAGGCACGGCCGTGTGTGACGGAGTTGAGGCCGTGCTCTAGGTGTTCATCGAGGCACGGCCGTGTGTGCTTTGGGCCAGACCGTGTCAATTTCGTGCTTAGGTCCATTTACTCCGTTTTAGGCCCGTTTTGTGTTCTTTTTATCCTTGGGTGCTTTCCTGGGTATAAGACATGACAAGAAAGGATTAAAAGTGGCTTTTTATATAAAACAAGGAATAAATCATCCAAAAGCATATTAAATGTGGGATTAAAATATGTTACTTTTACGGTTTATCAAATACCCCCACACTTAAGCTTTTGCTTGTCCTCAAGCAAAAGTCTCAACTTACAATTAAAACGAACTTTCCATAATCTATAATTCTTATCAACAATGTCTTATCCTAATTCATAGAGAATGTAACATCCCTAAATTGGGCCTAGTAGGATTGGGCCCAATGGGCCTTGGGCGTAGGAGTGTTTAAAATTTATGGGAATTTGAGAATGGCATTATTTCAAGTGGGACTTATTAGTAAGGTGATTTTGGAATGTGACGGAGTTCTATGGAGTTTCGAGTTCGAGTTGGGCCTTAGTGAAAGTTTGTGTTTAAGCCTATTAAGGAGAGATAGTAAGAGGCATCAAAGTTTATGGAAATAAGTGAGTAAATTGTTAACATAAATGAACTATTGGTAAAGAGGTTATGGCATCAAGTGGAGAGCATGGAGGGAAGGGGTTCAAATCCCATCTTTTGGAAATTTTGGATTTATTTTTGTGTGCTCTTCCAAGTGTCAACCATGACATTATTAAAGGAAAGAAATAAAAGAAAAATGAAATGATGACTAAAAAGATAAGGTAAGGAGGAAAACAAGGAAAAAGAAAGGAAAAAGAAATAAAAGAAAAAGAATAATAAAGAAGTGGGAAAATAATAATGATGGAATTTGAAATAATGGAGTAGGTGAAAACAAAATATAATGATGGGATTTGAAAGGTAATAGAGTAGGTGAGAAAATATCAGCCATGGGAGGGCTTTGAAAGCTTGAAAATTTCAGCAACTAATTTTCTCTTCAAGTAAGTGATTTTGATGGCTTTAGTTGATAATTTTTGTATTTTTGGAACCCCCAAAGCTTAAGCTAGCTAATGATGGGACTAATTTGTAATATGGTTGAGAGTCTAGGGACTTGCCATGAGAGATTTTATGCTGGTTGCAAGGTCTCGAAGTACTTTATCAAAGGTTCAATCGAAAACCTATCCCTCGTAATAGGTGACTCGGATTTTTGGTGTCGCGGAGAGCATCGCGTTACGGATTCCGAATAAGGTGTGTAGTCTCATACCCTTCCATATACATATCTGAAATGGTGTGTAATCTCACACTTCTCTGAAAGTTTGTATGAAATATGCTGCTAATCGGTCGAAATACCGAAGAAAAGCAAAAACCAACATCCGTAACCACTCGGGCGTGCGTATGATCGTAGTGGTAACCGTATTTCGTAATAAAATAGTTTCGGTTAGAAGCAGTGATATGTATTTGAAAAATCACTAAAAATAGGATAAACAGAATTAGAAAGTGAATAAGATATTAAATTAAAGCTTACTGTGTCTATTTTAATATGGAAGAAACAGAGAAGGAAAAGAAATTTTATATTCTGAGATATCATAATTTTAGTGAGACTGGTTCTGATTAACTTCGGGGTTCACTGATCTGTTTTGGAAAAATCATATAAAATTGTAAAAAATTAATTATGGGTTATAATTTATATGTATGGATTCCTTAGTGAGCCTATTTTCAAGAGAAACAAGTTGGAACAGTATATGAAAACCGCACAGTGAGATATTTGAAATTAAGGTAAGAGAGGTCAGAATCATTGGACAGTGAAACAAGGGAAACTTTAAGGAATAAACTGTACTAAATGGCTAGGCCAAAAATTCTGGAAAACTTATAGTAAGAAGATATATGAGTCTAGTTTCAAGGAAATTTTACGGATCTAAATTTCGAGTTCCCTAACTCGAGGTATAATCAATTTAGTCAGTATGACGCAGATGGACAGTTTTAAATTTTTATGCCCAAATTAGTAGTTAAGTCCAGAATTGCCAAATTACCCCGTTTGGGCCTAAAATGGATTTTTGACCCAATAGTTCCAAAGAGACCCAAATAGAATTCTGTGCCACTCGAGGCGATAGTAGGCCTTCGGAAACACCGTTGAATATGAAATTACCGAAAATACCCTTAGAGGGTAAATTACCGAAATACCCTGGGTTGCAAAATTACTGAAATACCCTTGGAGGGTAAATTACCGAAATACCCCTGGGTTGCAAAATTACCGAAATACCCTTAGAGGGTAAATTACCGAAATACCCTGGGTTGCAAAATTACTGAAATAACCTTAGAGGGTAAATTACCGAAATACCCCTGAGTTGCAAAATTACCGAAACACCCTTAGAGGGTAAATTACTTAAATACCCCTGGGTTGCAAAATTACGGAAATACCCTTGGTGGGTAAAATTTCTAAATTTCCCTTAGAGAGTAAATTACCGAATTACCCTTAGTGGGTACGATTACCAAATTATGAAAATGCCCTTACGGGTCGAATTACGAAAATGCCCCTAATGGGCCGAATTACGAAACGTCCCTATGGACCGAATTACGAAAATGCCCCTAATGGACCGAATTACAAAATGTCCCTATGGACCAAATTACGAAAATACCCTTTATGGGCCAAATGTGATATTTGATATATGGGGAGTTTGATATTTGTGATATGGGCCAGAGTGTGTAATTTCACACTTATCTCATGGGTTAGATATTATACCGTAAGCATTAGAATAAATCGTAAAATTTGTAAATCGGAAAATATGTGTAAATGCATGAAACCGGTATTAAGGTTGTGGGAATTACGGATTTGCCCTTAATGGGTTATTTTGTTAAAAAGTGATATTTTGGGCCATATGAATTATTTTGATAAATTGGCCAAGTGTGAAATTTGAAAAAAAAAGGGGCCTCATGTGATTAATGGGCCAAAATTTGCTCGATCGCTAGATCGATTAAAGGGCCAAAATTTGCTAGATCGATTAATGGGCCAAAATTTGCTAGATTGATTAATGGGCCAAAATTTGCTAGATCGATTAATGGGCCAAAATTTGTTAGATCGATTAATGGGCCAAAATTTGTTAGATCGATTAATGGGCCAAAATTTGCTAGATCGATTAATGGGCCAAAATTTGCTAGATCGCTTAATGGGCCAAATTGTTAAGATTGATTAATGGGCCAAATTGCTAGATTGCTTAATGGGCCAACTTGTATTATGGGCCTTATGATGAAATTATTCTATGAATATTGTTATGCTTTGTATATGCATACATGATTGCATGGGTTGGGATAAAATTGAAGAGAAGTGCTAGTGGCTCTGCCACAATCTAGTTCGGTGATTCTGTCACAATCCAGTTCGGTGGCTCTGCCACAATCTAGTTCGGTGACTCTGTCACAATCCAGTTCGGTGGCTCTGCCACAATCTAGTTCGGTGACTCTATCACAATCTAGTTCGGTGGCTCTGCCACAAACATTTTAAATGGCTTTATGCCTGCGATTGGTGTGTTGGCGGGGTGGGTTGACTTGATCCCCACAGGTGTGCTGGTTGGTACGGGTGGTGTGTAGCGGATGGAAATTAGGTTTGGTTTGGGATTTGCATATCATATGCATATTATATACATGTTATTATGTTATAATTGTAAATAGGCTTAGGCCCAAAATATTGCTATGTGTGTTCCGACCCAGTGGATGATGGTAAGGGGATTACACACTGAGTTCTTGTAACTCACCCCCCCTTTCTCTTAACCATTTCAGGTAATGCTCAGTGACGTGGACTTCGGCCTTGGATGACTCGATGGAGACCATACTTCAGAAATGGTTTATTTGGACTTCAGGCTTCTTTCTTGTTTATTTTATTACTCTACTATTTTGGGTTAAATGTTGTAATCAAGCCTCGGATTTTCTTTTAAAATGCTTCTGTAACTCTATTCCCAAACGTCCCATTTTCATAAATTGTTTATTTCAAATATATTTTCTCAACCAAAAAGGTTTTTAAAGATAATTATGTTTTCAAATAAATAACAATTGCTTAAGTGTTTTGGGTTTTAACAAAGAGGCTGTAATTCTCAAACAAGTTTTTAACAATCTCAAAGATGGTTTGAAAAAAAAATCCTTCCATGTGACACACCAGATTCGGGCTTAACTTCTAGGCTGGGTTTGGGGTGTTACAGAGAATTCATACATGGATAATTTGATTCAAAGCGTCCTAAAGATTCAAACGAGTTAAGTTATAATTTTGTACCTCGAAACATAGGTGTCGTCCTTCTTTTAAATAACTACCTTTTTAATTCAAAATCTACACGGATTGATATCCTTACTTAGGATTCATTCAAATCACTCTAAAGTGTTTAAGGTTCAGAAAAAGATCGCTCATAAGCCGAACCTGAAAAGTTAATCCCATAAGCTTGCCTGAAAATCAAATCTCCACCACTGTAATATGAGATGACAAACAGATCAAAAAGGTTTTTGTTAAGGTTGTAACGGGGCTAGGGTAAAAGGTGTGGTCATAGGCTGAAATTAAAGGGTTAGAATCGAGATTGAATTGATAAGTACCTTACCTAAAATTTTTTCTAAACTTCATTAACTGAAAAGTAATAATCCTACTAATACGAGCTTTTCTTTTAAAAACAATCTTTGATTGCTTAAGCTCTTTTTTTTTAAGAAAAAACTAATAATACATGATAAATTTTAACTATCAGAATAATAAACTTTGGTAACTGATCAAATCAAGTCTCGATTAAGGGGTAGTCAAAAGAAAGGGTGGTAACAAATACAAGGGTTTTGGGTTAATATTAGTAGGTAATTCAATAAAAAGGGTTTGTTAGGATCAACGGGGTTCACTAAGGGTTAATTGTAAAGGTGGGCTATTTAGTGGATTTAGTGGGTTAAAACCTAGGTGCCTTTATCATCTCTGTATATCAAATCACGACTGTGGTCTCGTCATGTAAAAACGAGGCAAGTTCTAGAATAACAGTTCATGGTTGACACACTCATAATTAAAAAAAATGAGCATGAAAAAGAATGTATGCTCTATAAGGTTCAAATACTCACAAAAATTATAGGTGTTTTGACATCATCCTTATGAATTTTAAATTTCAAGGTAGCATTTAAATTTTGGTCAACAGCCTAGCAAAAAAAAAAAAAATTTAATTCCTGAAAAACAGACTTATCATGCTTGATTCTCTAGTATTCTTTAAATTAAAACATCAATGTATAATTAACTATGACTTATTCTAAAACATGTCAATAATCATCACAAATCATCAGAAATTTTATCCTAATTAGTAATATGACAACTTTGCATAAAAACAAGACTAAATCAGGGATTTAAGAATAATGAAAAAAGTTAGGTTCTTTTACCCCCCACACTTAAGATGTACATTGTCCTCAATGTACAAAGATAGATAATGCATATATATTTAAAATCAAAAGGGACGGGATAGAATTCTCCCTAAGGTGTGGACTGTTTCCTTGGAGGAGGCCAGGGGTTGTGGCGGTTGTGGCAAATACGGCGAAGGCGTTGGTATGGTGGTGGTTGTTCCCGAGCTCTGCACTAGATAAAGAAATTGGGGAACTCATGAAAGATTAGCCAGGGTTTATTGAAACATAATATAAATAAACTAAAGATGAAATTAAAGAAAAGCAAGCTAAAGTGAAGGAGACTAAGAAGAAAACTGAAATGACAGGAAAATACTAACGGACTATGAAGTCCTTATTAAAGGATGGTTCGCAAGGTGGGAATCAATGCTAAGTTTGGGGATGTGGTGGCGGTGGTGAGCGTAGTGATGTTGTCGTGGTGGTCGGCGTGATTCCCTAGCAGCCTGGCGAACCTAACATTAAGAAGTTAAAAGAAAAATAAATGAAAAGAGCAGTAGAGAAGCTTAGATAAGGAAAATAAAGAAGAAGAGCAGGAAATTGAAGCAAGAGAGAAAACAAAAATAAAAACTAATTGGTCTCAAAGACCCTTGGCTTGGTGTCGAGACGAAGCTGTCGACATGAACTCATGTTGATCGTTTTAAGGAGTTTATGCGTAGCTTCTTCCGCTTCTTCGGCATGGTGTTGATTTGTTCAAGGATCTAGAGCCTTAGTAAGTGGAGAATCTGAGATGGAGGAGAGTGAGAAACAAAAAAATAATGAAGAAATCAGATGGGAGGAAGGGGAAGAGGTGAGGGGTTTAAATAGAAGTTCAAATTTTGTGCTCCCCCACGGCCATGGTCACAGGATGTGTCGATTTACACGGCCACCTCACACGGTCGTGTTATAGAGGGTGTTATTACCCTATACTCGTGTTTGTGAATTTTTTTCTTTTGACACGGTCGTTCTACATGGGCGTGTCTCCTCCGTGTTCGATAAGTCAGTAACTTCACACGGTTTCTGACACGGGCGTGTTTTGTCCGTGGTATGCAAGTCAGTAACTTCACATGGTTTTGGGCACGGTCGTGCCTTTTTTTTCGGTGCCCATGGGGAGGTTTATTGGATCCGTGACATTGGGGAGGGTGATTGGGCTGACTGCACGGCCTCTGCCCTGTCAGTGTGGCGGTTTAGGTGGTCCACACGGCCACGGGCATGACCGTGTGTAAGGCCGTATGGCCTGAAAAACCTGCATTTTTGGTTAGTTTAAAAAGGAAAACAAAAGATAAAGGAAAATGTAGAAAAAAATGTTGTTAGTATTCGGGTTGCCTCCCGAGAAGCGCTTGTTTATAGTCTTAAGCTAGACTTCTCCTTGTTATTTGAAAATTTTAGGGAGGTTTAAAGGTTTGAATATCTTCCCTCATACTTACAGTTTTATTCTTTTGACAAAGTTGAAGTCGAGAAGCGTTTACTTTGAAAGTGCCGAATATTGGATTGCTTACCTCGACTATTTCGTTTGGGAAGATATCATGTACCTTGAGAAGGATTTCTCCCTTTGCCTTCAGATCTATGGTAGTGATTTGGGGATCGATTTTGTCTAATATTACTTGGTCTCCTATTTTGAATTGATTCGATGTCCCCATGAGCTCTTCTTGTGGTTCCTCGGGTTTTATTTCTAGCTCTCCTTTGATCTCTGTCTTCTGCTTCTCGAAGTTGTCGACACTAAGGTTTTGTTCCTCGTGTAATTCTACTTTGTCGATATGAGCCGGCTCAGGGTTTAGGCTTTGTGCTGTTTCCTGTGATAAAGATTGGATAATATGATTATCAACTGAAATGGCTTTCTGACCTTCATCGACTGTTGTCCTCACCGAGATGAGAGCTTGGAGATTGATCGATTCATCTCCTACACGAAGTATGAGCTTACCTGTAGCAACATCAATTTTAGTCCTAGCAGTTGCTAGGAATGGTCTTCCTAAAATTAAGGGGATTGAGTTATCCTCATCCATGTCTAAGACAACAAAGTCTACTGGAAAAACAAATTTATCGATTTTGATAAGAACGTCTTCAATAATGCTCCTAGGAATTCTAACAGTTTTGTCAGCTAATTGAATACTCATCCTAGTTTGTTTGGGCATCCCTAGACCTAGTCGTTTAAACAGTGAATAAGGCATGACGTTTATGCTTACCCCTAGATCAGCTAACGCATTATCAATATGTAGACTACCAATTAGACATGGAATTGTAAAACTCCCTGGATCTTTTAGTTTCTATGGTAGTCTGTTTTGTAGCATCGCCGAGCATGTTGCGTTTAGTTCCACGTGGTGCTCTTCATCTATTTTGCGTTTGTTGGTCAAGAGCTGTCTCAAAAATTTTCTCGAATCTGGCATCTGAAAGAGAGCTTCAAGAAGAGGTAAGTTAATATGTAATTTTGTTAAAAGTTTAAGAAACTTACCGAACTGTTCCTCTGAATCGTCTCTTCTTAAGGCTTTAGGATAAAGTATGCGAGGTTGATACTCTTCAATTACCAATTTTGACTTCTCTTGTGGTATCTCTATTTTACTTTCGTCTACCTTCTTTTCCGGTATTGGATCAGGTTCAGCTAATCCGTTACTGTCCTGAGCTGTGATTGCTTGAATTTGCTCCTTAGGATTAACTTCAGTGTTACTTGGTAGACGTCCTTGCGGTCGTTCTGACATTAGTTTTGCGAGTTGTTCTACTGTATTAGTCACTTCTTTGACTGATTTAGCAATTTCATCGAGTCGTCTCTCGTTGCTTTTGACTACTCTATTAGTTTCTTGGAGATGTTCCTCGAGTGTTGGTTTCTTTTCTTGTGGGTAGGGCTGATTTCGAAAGTTTTGAGAAGGTTGTTGCCTTTGATTTCCTTGGTTTCCTTGTCCTCCCCATGAAAAATTTGGGTGGTTCCTCCAACCTGGATTGTAAGTATTACTATAAAGATTATTATTAGATCGGAAATTATTACCTATATAGTTCATCTGTTCATCTTCTGCTCCGGGTTGGTAGGGTGGGTACACAGGATTCGCCACAGTTCCACTTGTGTCGCACTGCAAGACTGGATGTACTTGTGAAGAACACAAATTATCAAGCTTTTTATTCATCATCTCTAGCTGTGTTGATAGCATGGTCATGGCATCGATGTTGAAAACTCCTGCTGATTTTGTCGGTTTAGTCCTTGAAGCTTGCCACTGATAATTGTTTAATGACATCTCCTCAATGAACTCGTAAGCTGCTTCAGGAGTTTTGTTGTTCAGCGTTCCACCGGCGGCTGAATCTATAAGTTGCCTTGTTGAGGGGTTTACACCGTTATAAAAGGTTTGGACTTGTAGCCACAAGGGTAGGCCATGGTGTGGGCACCTCCTTAAGAGATCTTTGAATCTCTCCCATGCGTCGTATAGCGTCTCTAAATCCATCTGTACAAAAGAAGAGATATCATTCCGTAATTTGGCCGTTTTGGCCGATGGAAAATATTTCATTAAAAACTTTTTGGTCATCTGATCCCATGTAGTGATTGACCCTCGTTGTAACGAGTTTAACCACTGTTTGGCTTTATTCCTGAATGAAAAAGGGAATAACCAAAGACGTATGGCATCATCAGAAACGCCATTTATTTTGAAGGTATCACAGAACTCTAAAAAGTTAGCTATGTGCGTGTTTGGATCTTCGTCCTACAAACCATCAAATTGAACAAACTGTTGAATCATTTGTATTGTGTTAGGCTTTAATTCAAAATTGTTACCAGATATAGCAGGCCTAACAATTCTAGATTCTGCTCCTGTTAAATGCGGTTCCGCATAATTGAACATTTTGCGTGGAGCATTGTTCTTCCCCACATCACGTGGTGGTGGGTTGTTTTCGTCCATCCCTTCAGTAGGATTGGATCTGTTTTCTTCCTCTCTCTCTGTGTAATCTAGGGCTCGCTTGGTTTCTCGACGATTCCTACGAGCGGTAGCTTCGATATCACTGTCGTATACCAAAGGTCCTCTCGGGTTCCTTCTAGTCATAAACTAGAGGTACCTGTTGGAAAAGCAAGAAAGAAAATTTTCAGCAAACAGAAAAAAACAAAAAACAAAAAATAGAAACGAAAAAAAAAAGAAAAAAATAAATTGCAAAAAATAAAAGTTAGGGCTAAAGTAATAGAAATAGAGTTTTCTTAATATTTTAGTTCCCCGGCAACGACTCCAAAAACTTGATCGCTGCAAATCAGAGCTTTAAATATTTATAAAAGAATGATCAAACCTGGAGACTAACTCTGACAATGATATTAAGGCAAGTGTACCTATCGAACAGTAGTATAGCTTAGGCAAGGCCGGTTATCGAGCTCAAGGGAACTAAAAGTATTAATACTCACTTTCTTTTTATTATTTAGCCTTAAAGTTAGAGTGAAGATTACTTTTAAACTAAATTGACGACAACTAAACAAAGGACACAAAGACAAGAAGACGGATTAGAAAATAACTTTGAAGAAAAACACAGTTGATTTCGGCGATACCTTCGGAAAGAATCCACCTAGACTTCACTTAGTATCTAACCCTAGATTATACGATTTCTTTTACTTAGCTCGATCCGTGAGACTCCCTAACCTATATTAAACCCTCTCTCGAGGCGAATAACGTCTAACCCTAGGTTAATTAGTGGAACTCTCGTTCGCTTATAATAACCCCCTAGGATAGTAGTAAATCGATCAATGGACTCCCATATTAGGTTTCACCCTAATCTGGCAAAATCTCGTAACCCTATATCTAAGCGTCCGATCAACTCCGCTTAATTATGTTAGATCTTCTCTTAGGCAGGGTCTATTCCTCCTCCACCTAAGCACATTAGATTTGGATTAAGTAACATAATTAAGAACAAACTAAGTAATTTATCATATAACTAAAAAATCAAATAATAAAATCCATCTAGGTTTCATCCCCTTCAGGTATCTGAGGGGTTTAGTTCATAATGAATAAACAAAACATCGCAAGAGAAAAGATAAAACAAAACATAAGAAAACCCTAAAACCCCCTGAAGGAATTGAAGGAGAATTCCGCCGTCTTGAGTATTATTCCGGCTTCTTGGGATGGATCAACTGGCTATCCTTGCGTTACTCTCTAACTTTGACCTTCTCGGCTTGGTTCCTTGGCCTAGCTTTTGCCCTTTCAAAGGTGGTACTTGAGGGATATATATAGGCTCTTGGAACGCGATTCTTTCTCCCTAAGTATCCTTTTCTGACTGAAATTGCTCTTTCCAGCGATAGAGGCACGGTCATGGCACACGCCCGTGTGGATCGAGACTTGACCGTGTTCGGATTTCTCTTGAGGCACGGCTGTGTGTGACGGAGTTGAGGCCGTGCTCTAGGTGTTCATCAAGGCACGGCCGTGTGTGCTTTGGGCCAAACCGTGTCAATTTTGTGTTAAGGTCCATTTACTCCGTTTTAGGCCCGTTTTGTGTTCTTTTTATCCTCGGGTGCTTTCCTGGGTATAAGACATAAAAAGAAAGGATTAAAAGCACCTTTTTATATAAAACAAGGAATAAATCATCCAAAAGCATATTAAATGTGGGATTAAAATATGTTACTTTTACGGTTTATCATTAGGCAAGTGAAATCCTAGTTGAACCTTAGGAATAGATTAGGATACGAATGACATGTCATTAGGGGTTATGTGTTTTACGTGCTGGTTCGTACGTCCTACCGGTGGCTGAGTTATCCGGCATGTGTTACGGATTCTAGTCAGCTTGTGTGAGCAAAATCGTGTAGCTACGTCATGACTGTCAGCTTATGTGAGCAGACCCATTAATAGCTCGAGAGTGAGCATTATATGAGATATGATATTGAGATAGCTTCGACTATGTATTGGCATTTAGGGTGCGAGATTCTTGAGTATCCGATATTATTCCAAATGGTTCAACGGGTATATCGAAGATATGAAATGGTGTGAGATAAATACGTATCAGTACAGGTATGTACAGAAATCATATGAGCATTGAATCTATGAAATTGTAAGTTCATTAGCATTATGTGGATGAATACATGTTAACTTTGTGATTAAATGATCTTGTAGTATATTATGTTTATATCACTTGAATGATGAATGAATGGTAAGTTTTACTTATTAACTATACAAGCTTACTAAGCTTTATAGCTTACTCTGTTTACTTTTTTGTGTTTTATAGTGAATATCAAAGCTTGCTCGGAATTGGGAGTCATCGGAGATCTCATCACACTATCAAACTATTACTTTGGTACTTTTGAACTTATGTATTTGGTTATATGGTATGTGTAGGAGTTATGGTCTTTTTGGTATATATGTTAGCAATGGATTTAGCCATTTGTTTTGGCTTGTAATTGATGAATGGTTAGTTATGTGTATAGTCATGTGATTTGGCTTATTTTGGTATATTTGGTGATATATATTTGCAAATGGCCTTTTAATATGTTGTATATAATTGCTATATATATGCTTAATGTGAATTGGTGTTTGGAGTTCCAAATGGTTCAAAATTGAGATTGGTATGCTTGTGGCTATAGGTAAAGTGATGCACAATTGAAAGTGACCATATAGGTGATTTGTGATTGTAAAATTGGTATGAAATTGTATGGCTAATTGTGATATTCATGTGTCTTGCGGTTGATGGTATGGAATTAGAATGAATTAGGCTTGGTTGAGATTGGTTTGAATGTTTATTTATGCCATGTTATGTGCCATTTGGTTTGTATAGGTAAATGCAAGTTTAGGTGAGAAAGATGGCTTGGTAAATAGCCTATTTTTGTCCACACGGGCGTGTGTCTCAACCGTGTGTGACACACTGTCAAGTGACACAGCTGTGTGTCCCCTGGTGTTTAGTTAGAAAACAAGTTAGCATGCTTCATATGGCCCAGCACACGGGCGTGTGACTTGGCCCTGTGGCATAAGGTAGTATACCCTATAGTTTTGTCACGGCCTAACACACAGGCGTGTGTGGCCATTTCGAAGGGCACACGGGTGTGTGTGTTGGTCGTGTGACCTAAGTCAGAAAGTTACACGGGGTCGGACACGGGCTGGGACACGGCCAGGTGATCCCATTTCAAATGTCCACACGGCCTGTGACACGGGCATGTCTTTGGCCGTGTGAGACACACGGTTGGGCCACACGGGCATGTGTCCCCTGTATTTTGAAAATTTTTCTAAGTTTTCCAAAAATTTTCGGAGCTATCGGTTTAGTCTCGAACCACTTCTAATGCATGATTTGGGCCTCGTAGGATCGTATTAGGGACAATGTGATTGATTATGAATGATTTTTATTTGGAAATGGAAAATGCAGCTGAAGTGTATGATTATTTATGAAATAAGTCTAGTAATGCTCTGTAACCCTATTTCGGGAATACGGGTTAGGGGTGTTACAATTTTCAACGCATTGAATTTAGAACATAAAATTAATAAATCACTTTTCCCACAAATTCACAAATAGCCATCAACAGAATAGTCAACTTAAATTATTTTTTTCCAAATTTTAAAGCCAATATTAGTTGTGTAACACCCCTAACCCGTATCTATAGTCGGAACAGGGTTATGGAGTATTACCAGAATTTACAAAACATATAACAAATATCTCATGTTATTTAACATTCATATCAGGAATCATTCATTATGTCCCTTACATGAGCCCTTGAGGCCCAAAATATACATTAGAAACAAGTTGGGACTAAACCGGGTACTTAGAAATTTTTTCGCAAAATTTAAAAATTTTTCCAAGATACAGGGGTCACACGCCCATATGGTCAGGCCCGTGTGAGCATTCGAAGTAGGGCATACGGCCATGTCCCAACACGCGTTAGTACCTGTGTAACTCTCTGACTTTGGTTACACGGCCAAGCCACACGCCCGTATGCCAGGTTGTGTGATCAATTCAAAGTATTCTGTTTTGTATTTTAATGATACAGGGGACACACGGCTGAAACACACGGTAGTGATACACAGCTGAGAAACACACCCGTGTAGACGAAAATAGGCCATTTCGAAGGCCACTTTTCTCACCCATTTTGTCTTCTACCTACATAAACACTTTAACACATTCACAAGTCAATCCAAGACATTTAAACTAAGCCAAAATCAAGTCTTATACATGACATATCACTTCATAAATCCATATATCCAAACTCACCTATTTGACCAAAATTTCATATAGACATACTTATGAAGTTTACTATCAATTAACCATACTAAACACTCATATCAAACATGACATTATCTCATATATATACATCAAAACATATTCATCACAAGTCATTCCAATGGCTAATTACAACCAAAACATTTATATGCCAACATTGGCTATTTAATCCTATACATGCCATTATAACCAAAATTAATTTACTATTTATACCTAAATAAGTCGATGGATAGTATGAGAGATCTCCGCCAAGCTTCCAACCTAACGAGCTTCCAAATTACTATAAAATAGGAAAAATAAAACAGAGTAAACATTCATATCAGGAATCATTCATTACGTCTCTTACATGAGCCCTTGAAGCCCAAAATATACATTAGAAACAAGTCGGGACTAAATCGGGTACTCAGAAAATTTTTAGTAAAATTTTAAAATTTTTCCAAGATACAGGGGTCACACGCCCGTGTGGTCAGGCCGTGTGGGCATTCGAAATAGGGCACACGGCCATGTCCCACCCCGCGTTAGTACCTATGTAACTCTCTGACTTAGGTTACACGGCCAAGCCACATGCCCGTGTGCCTGGCTGTGTGATCAATTTAAAGCATTTTCTTTTGTATTTTAATGATACATGGAACACACGGCTGAAACACACGCTGGTGATACACAGCTGATGTAATAGCCCAAATTTCAGCGATGTAGGAAATAGTGATTCGAGACCACCAAATCCAGAAAATGAACTCGTAAACTATTTTATTTAATATTTACGAGCCAAATGTAGCTTTTAAAATATTTTTGAGATAGTAAATTGTGTTTTAAAGATTTATTTGGTTAAGAAATTGAGAAAAAGAGGTATTGAGATATCGGTGTTATAAACCGAGCCATAAATATTTTTATGAATATTTACAGAGTGTCAATAAGATAGTATTAAAATTTCGTCAAAAAATTTTAACGTTTCGGTAGTCAATTAGATAAAAAGGACTAAATTAAAAATGTGCAAAACTTGCTAAAGTGATTAAATAGCTTAACCATTAAATAAGGAAGGACTAAAAGGAAAAATGGACCATTTTAAAATGGCTGAGGTGGCATAGCGTGAAAAAAATCAAAGACTTTTATGTGAAAAGGACATAATTGGAATTTTAACAAAAGTTACATGGCTAAAGTTGATTTTAATGATTTCTAGGCAATTTCTTCTTCAACTTTCTGTCAAAAATAGCCATGCTGGTCTTTCATATTTTAGCTTCAAGTAAGTTCAATTTTTGCTTTTTCCTTAAATTTTTATATTTTTTGACTTTTACAATTAGGTCCAACTTAGTATTCTATTAGTTTTTGATTTTGTTGAAAATTTTGGAAGTTACCATTGATAAGTTCATATTATTTTTGTTTTTTTATGATGAAATTTAGATGTTAATTGATGTTTAAATGTGTTTTATTAATGAATTTTGAATGAAAACACGTTTTAGGGGTTAAATTGAAAAGTGTTGAATTTATGGAAAATTCTAAAATTTCATGGAATTCATGGGCTATGATTGGTATGTATGAGATTAACTAGGCTTTGAATAAGGATTAAATTGCAAGAATTTCATGTTTCGAGCCTAGGGACGAAATTGTCATGTATTAAAAGTTTAGGGGAAAATGGTAATCAATATTTTGCACTAAAACAGTTTTGGACAGCAGCAGTAGTCTAACTTTGAAAAATCACCAAAAGTGGTGAGAATCAAATTAGAGGATGAATAAAATATGAAATTAAATTTTATTGAGTCTAGTTTCTCATAGAAGAAACAATGTAAGTAATGGAATTGTAAATCATGAGATATAATAAATTTTGTGAGACAATGTCAAAATGATTTCGTGTTCCCCTGTTTTGACTTTGGAAAATCATAAAATATTGGAGAAAAATAATTAGGGTCTTAAATTTATATGTTTAAATTTTTAATGAGTCTATTTTCAGGAGAAACAAACAGGAATATCATCCAAATTCTGTGTTAAGAGATAATTAATTTTTAGTAAACAAAGGTCAAAGCTGTCAAACAGCAGAACAAGGATAAAGTTGAAGATTTTACTGTACTAATTGGCTAAACTATAAATTCTGAAATTTTTATGGTAGAAGGATATATGAATCTAGTTTCAAAAACATCAAGCGGATCTTAATTTGGAGTTCTGTAGCTCAAGATAAAAATAATTTAGTGACTATGACACGGATAGACAGCTTTGAATATACATATAAGTAAATAGTAAAATTATAGATAATGTTACTTATAAGCGTGATAAATACATTATGTAACGACTTAATTTTCAATGGTGTCGGAAACGGTGATTTGAGATCACTAAATTCGACAAGAAAGATTGAATAAGATAGTAATTTAATATTTATGAGTCAAGTAAGAATTTAGAAGAATTTGTGAATTGGTGAATTAAAAGAATTTATTATGTCAAATAGGTCAAAAAATGAGGTATTGAGACCTCGAATTTGAAAACCGAGTCATAAATATTTTTAGAAATATTTATGGAGTGTCATTAAGTTAGTATTAAAGTTTGGTTGAGAAATTTAAACATTTGGGTAGTCAATTAAATAAAAAAGACTAAATTGTAACAAATGCAAAATTTGCTAGAAGGATTAAATAGCTCAAGTGTTAAAAGAAAGAGGATTTAAAGGGCAATTAAGCCTAAAAGTGAATAGGTTGGAAGAAAAGGGCAAGAAAATCATCAGAAAAATAAGGGAAATAAGGGCGAAATTGGAAATTTTACAATTTTAACATATAAAATAAGGACAATATTGAAAAATCTAGAGATCTCTTCATATTTTCTCAGCCAAAACGCCATAGGAGGTATGGAGAAAGCTGGTTTTTCATATTTTTACATCATTTGAGTTTAATTCTTGCTTTTTCTTGATAATTTTTATGTTTTTATGACTTTTACAACTAGGTCCACTTATAGAATTTATTAGTTTTTGATTTGGTGGGTGAAATTAGAAGTTACCCTGGCTGAGTAAGGGAAGTTTATATGAATTATTATGAAATTTAAATTCTAATTTCATATTAAGGTGGTTTTATTAAGTGATTTTGATAGAAAATGGTATTTAGGACCTAATTGTGAAAAAGTTGTGAATTAGAGGTTGGTGTTGAAATTAAAAATATCAAAGGTTGTGAAATAGTCTATAATGATAAAATAAAGTTTTAATTGAGAAAAATTAGTTCAATTGATGGGTGAATTGAGTAGGGACTAAATTGTAAAAATTATAAATTTTGGGGTAAAATTGCAATTTTGAAAATTAAAGAGCATAAATTATGAAGTGAAATAGAAAATGAAATAAATGCTAACGAGTGAAAATATTTTTCATTATAGATCAAGAATCCAAAGAAGAACGAGGAAAAGAAAAAGTTGCGGAATAGTCCCTAAATTTCAATATCTTCTACAAATCTGTCGGGTAAGTTCCTATGGTTGAATTTACATGTTTATTTGTGCATGATTGTATGATATAATGTGTTATTAAATATGAATTTGTTGTGGGACTGTGAAAATTTTGATAAAATAAAAGAATAAAGTGTGTCTTCCATTCGTCTAGTTCATCGATCCAAAGCCTTCGTTCCTCATGAATTTCTTCTTTATCGACACGAGGTTTAGGATCTGGCATATGCAAAAGAGCTTCACGAAACGGCAAGTTAATATGAAATTTCTTTGGAAGTTTAACAAATTTACCGAATTGCTCCTCTGTGTGGTCTTTCTTTATTGCATCGGGGTATGGTACACGAGCTTGATTCTCTGTAATCACTGGCTTTGGTAAATCATGGCTTACCTCAACCTTACCTTCACTTACCACAGGCTCTTGCCTCGGGTTAGATTCCACTAATCTTTCACTGTCATGAGCTGTTACGGCTTGAATTTGCTCTTTTGGGTTAGTTTCAGTGTTGCTTGGCAAGCTTTCTTGTAGTTGTTCTGAGATCAGCTTAGCAAGTTTCCCTAACTGATTCTTGATCTCCTGTGTTGATGCCTCAAGTTTCGTTTCTATATTTTGAAAACGTGTTTCTGTGGCTGCCATGAATTTTGTCAGCATCTCCTCGAGGTTCGACTCCTCTTCCTGTTGATGAGGTGGTTGTTGAAAATCTGGAGGAAGTTCCGGTCTTTGGCTACTTTGATCATCCCACAAGAAATTGGGATGATACCTCCAACCTGTATTATAAGTGTCACTATAAAAATTATTTTGAGGTCTAGAATAGTTACCCATATAGTTGACTTGTTCGCTTTCCATTCCATGTCCGTAGGGTGGGTACTTAGGATTCGCCACACCTCCATTTGTTTCGCACTGCATAACTGGATGTGCCTGCGAAGAACCGTATAAACTATCAAATTTTTTATGTAACATCTCTACCTGGTTTGATAGCATGGTTATTGGGTCGAGGTTGTAGATATCGGCTGCTTTTGTTGGCTTTGTCCTCATAACTTGCCACTGATAGTTATTCAGTGCCATCTCCTCTTTCTGCCAAAATCAAATAAAAGAAAATTTAGCAAAGTAAAAAAAAAAAATAATAATAATAATAATAATAATGGCTAGAGTAATAAAAATTAAGTTTTCTTAATACTTTAGTTCCCCGGCAACGACGCTAAAAACTTGATCGTGTCGTTTTATGCGATGCCAAAGTCTTAAAATTTATATAAAGAATGATCAAACCTGGAAACTAACTATGAGAACGATTTGAGGCAAGCACACCTATCGAGCAATAGTATAGTTTAGGCAAGACCGGATTGTGGAACCCAAATGAACCAAAAGTACTAATACCAACTCTCTTTTTATTATCTAGCCTAAGAATTAAGGGAATTGTTTATCTAATCTAAAATTAACTAACTACTAAACTAAAGACTCTAAGACAAAGAAGAATGAAATTGGGAAAATAACTTTGAGGAAAAACCAATTGATTAAGACGATACCCAAGGAAGAATCCACCTAGACTTCACTTGTTATCTTACTCTGAACCAAACGATTTATTCATTTGACTTGATCCGTAAGATTCGCTACGTTATATTAATCCCTCTCTCGAGGCGACAAACGTCTAACCCTAAGTTGATTAATTGAAATCTCTTTCTAATTAAAACCCCTAGAATTGCATTAACTCGATCTATGGATTCCCATATTAGGTTTCACCCTAATCCGGTAAAATCTCGTCACCCTATCTTTAGGCGTGCGATCAACTCCGCTTAATTATACTAGATCTACTCTTAGGCAGGGACTTTTGCTCTTCCACCTAAGCACATCGTACTTGAATTAATATACCGGAAATATCAACACAAGAATTAAGAATAAGTCAAATATTTATCATATAGTTCAGCAAACGATAACAAGATTCATCTTAGGTTTCATCCCCCTCAGGTATCTGAGGGTTTAGTTCATAACAATAAAAGAAAACATCTCAGAAGAAAAGATAAAACAAAACATAAGAAATCCCTAAAACCCCCTGAAGGAATTGAAGGAGAGATCCTCCGTCTTGAGTATGATCCCGGCTTCTTGAGATGAATCAAGTGGTTATCTTCTAGTAAATCCCCACAAATCTAACTTCTTTTGCCTAGCTGGATGACACCTAACTAAAGCCTTGGGTTCCCCCGACAAAAGCCCTGGCAGAAGGCTTTTGCCGAACTCCCCGCTTAAGTTGCCCCCTAGGGTGTTTATATAAGCTTTGAGATGCTTTACTTGGCCCCTAAGTATCCTAATTTGAGTAGAATTCCCCCTAGGGTGTTTAAATAGGCTTTGGAATGTGTTTCTTTGCCTCCAAGTATCTTATTCCGAGTATACCGCCTGTGGCACACGCCCGTGTGAATCGTGGTCAGGCCGTGTTCGAGTCTGTTGATGAGGCACGGCCGTGTGGTCTTGGGCCCAGGCCGTGTGGATTTTGTGATATGGCCCATTTACTCCGTTTTGGGCCCATTTCTCGTTCTTTTCATCATCTGGTGCTCTTCTGGGTATAAAACATGAAAACAAAGGATTAAGAGCACCAAATTACACAATTTAAGGCTTAAATCATCCAAAAGCGTGCTAAGTGTGGGCTTAAAATATGTTGCTTTCATGGTTTATCACCTATTGAAAGAGAGTGAGTAGTTGTTAATGTTGGGCTCAACTATGTGAAGTATCATAACAGTGGTTGTGAATGGCAGGGAACTATAGTAAATGCTTTGTTATTGTTTGAAAATATTATGTTTGGTAAGCATTACTTTTAAACCTATGAACTTACTAAGCTTCAATAAGCTTACTTGTGTGTGTTTGGTATTTTTATGTAGATTGAATTAAAGGGAAGTTGGTAGATCGGATCATCACAACAAAGCTCACTATCCAGATCAATTCCGGTAGATTTTGTTTTATGTTTAAAGATTTATATGGCATGTATAGAGTTTAAATGAAATGGAGTAAAGATGTTATAAGCTAGTTAACAATATTTTGCAATGAAACAATTTTTGAATAGCAGCAGTGACGTGATTTTGAAAAATCACCAAAAATAGGATAAATAGAATTAGAAAGTAAATAAGATGTAGAATTAAAGCTTATTGTGTCTGTTTTTATGTGAAAGAAATAGGGTAGGCAAAGGAACTTTATATTCTGTGATATTTGAATTTTAGTGAGACAGGGTCAGGATGGTATTTGAAGTCCCCTATTTTGACTTTAGAAAATCATTAAAAATTGTACAAAAAGAATTATGAGTTATAATTTATATGTCTAGATTCCTTAGTGAGTCTATTTTCAATAGAAATAAGTGGGCACAACATATGAAAACTGTATAATGAGATATTTTAATTTAGGTTAAGAGAGGTCAGAACCGTTGGTTAGTGAAACAGAGGAAAATTTAATGAATAAACTGTACTAATTGGCCACACCAAAAATTCTGAAAAAAATATAGTAAGAATATATATGAGTCTAGTTTCAATGAAAATCTACGGATCTAAATTTTGAGTTTTTTAACTCGATTTATAGTCAATTTAGTCAACATGACGCAGATGGACATTTTCAATTTTTATGCCCCAAATTAGCAGTTAAGTCTAGTAATGCCTCGTGCTCGACTCCGGCAACGGTCTCGGGTAAGGGGTGTTACACATTAAGGATGTGGAATGGAGAGGAGGAGGAAAATATATGAATGACTTGTGTATAAATTGATCTCATGCCCGATTATAATCGATAAACATTGAATTAGAAATGATATAATGTTTTATTTCAAATATTTATTATAAAATTAAGATTATCGTTATGGTATATAAATCGAATTGTAAGTTTGTGTGACTTGAATTGTATTCTTAAATGTTTGAAATGTATGTTTATGTGATGAAAATGTGATTTGAATGCTCAAAGTATGATTATTGATGAAATGTTGATAATATTCAATAAAAAGGGAAATAAATCCCGGTTGAATGGAATAGAATTCGATGGATTACTGAAAAGGATTTGACGGTAAAAAAGATCTAGCTCGGACGGGTGATCCTGATATAAGCCCTCCCGAAGAATATGTGTGGTTTTAATGTCTTGACTTGGTTGGTGAATGTATTAAAGTGTTGATGTAGGTGGAAGACAAATTGGGTGAAAAATAAGGCTTGGAAATGGCCTTATTTTGTCCACACAGGCAGAGACACGGACATGTATCTTAGCCGCGTGTCCCCTACATCTTAAAAATTCAAAACTGAATGTTCAAGATTTTTAACACAGCCTAGCACATGGGCGTGTGGCTTGGCCATGTGACCCCTGCATCTACACACGGCCCTAGACACGGGCGTGTGACTTGGCTAGGCCGTGTGACCCAAGTCAGAGAGTTACACAGGTACAGACACGGGTTGGGACACGGTCGTGTGCCCTATTTCTAATGCCCACACGGCCTAGGACACAAGCGTGCCACATGGCCATATGAGCCACACGGCCTAGGACACAAGCGTGTCGCATGGCCGTGTGAGCCACACGGCTTGACGACTCACACGGCTTGACGACATGGGCATGTGTACCCTGTAACTAAGAAAAATTTTGAGATTTTGTGGAAAGTTCTCTAAGTACCCGGTTTAGGCCCGATTGGATTCTAATGTATCATTTGAGCCTTGAGGGCTCACATAAG